>CM059449.1:14695562-15242541 GCA_030390025.1 Squalus acanthias
AAAAAGTTTTTCCTCAAATCCCCTCTAAACCTCCTGCCCCTTACCTTGAAACTATGGCCCCTGGTTATTGACCCCCTCGACTAAGGGGAAAAGTTCCTTCTATCTACCCTATCTATGCCCCTCATAATTTTGTACACCTCAATCAGGTCCCCCCTCAGCCTTCTCTGCTCGAAGGAAAACAACCCCAGCCTGTCCAGTCTCTCTTCATAGCTGAAGCGCTCCAGCCCAGGTAACATCCTGGTGAATCTCCTCTGCACCCTCTCCAATGCAATCACATCCTTCCTGTAGTGTGGCGACCAGAACTGCACACAGTATTGCAGTTGTGGCCTAACTAGCGTTTTGTACAGCTCCATCATAACCTCCCTGCTCTTATATTCTATGCCTCGGCTAATGAAGGCAAGTATCCCATATGCCTTTTTAACCACCTTATCTACCTGTCCTGCTGCCTTCAGGGATCTATTTACATGCACACCAAGGTCTCTCTGATCCTCTGTCCTTCCTAGGATCCTACCATTCATTGTGTATTCTCTTGCCTTGTTTGTCCTCCCAAAATGCATCACCTCACACTTTTCAGGGTTAAATTCCATTTGCCACTGTTCTGCCCATCTGACCAACCCGTCTATATCGTCCTGTAGCCTGAGGCTTCCCTCCTTGCTATTTACCACTCCACCAATTTTCATGTCATCTGAGAACTTACTGATCATACCTCCTACATTCATATCTAAATCATTAATGTACACTACAAACAGCAAAGGACCCAGCACCGATCCCTGCGGTACACTACTGGACACAGGCTTCCAGTCACGCAAACAACCTTCGACCATCACCCTCTGCCTCCTGCCACTAAGCCAATTTTGGATCCAATGTGCCAAATTGCCCTGGATTCCATGGGCTCTTACCTTCTTGACCAGTCTCCCATGCGGGACTTTGTCAAAAGCCTTACTGAAGTCCATGTAGATGACATCAACTGCACTACCCTCATCCACATACCTCGTCACCCCCTCGAAAAATTCAATCAAATTGGTTAAACATGATCTCCCCCTGACAAAGCCATGCTGACTATCCTTGATTAATCCTTGCCTCTCCAAGTGGAGACTAATTTTGTCCCTCAGAATTTTTTCCAATGATTTCCCTACCACTGATGTTAGGCTCACTGGCCTGTAAATCCCTGGCCTGTAATTCACTAGGTTAATTCCTGAGATGAGGTGGTTGTCTTATGAAGAAAGGTTGAGCTGGTTGGGCCTATACTCATTGGAGTTTAGAAGAATGAGAGGTGATCTTATTGAAACATATAAGATTCTGAGGGGGCTCGACAAGGTAGATGCTGAGAGGATGTTTCCCCTAGTGGGGGTATCTAGAAATAGGGGGCATAGTTTCAGAATAAGGGGTCGCCCATTTAAAACGGAAATGAGGAGGAATTTCTTCTCTCAGAGGGTCGTGAATCTTTGGAATTCTCTACCCCAGAGAGCTGTGGAAGCGGAGTCATTGAATATATTCAAGGCGGAGATAGACAGATATTTGAACTACAGGGGAGTCAAGGGTTATGGGGAGCGGGCGGGAAAGTGGAGTTGAGGCCAAGATCAGATCAGCCATGATCTTATTGAATGGCGGAGCAGGCTCGAGGGGCCAAATGGCCGACTCCTGCTCCTATTTCTTATGTTTCTCATGACCAACATCCCCAAAAACAGATTATCTGGTCATTCAGCTCATTGTTTGTGGAAGCTTGCTGTCTGCAAATTGGCTGCGGCGTTCCCAACATTACAACAGTGACCACACTTCAAAAAGCACTTCATTGGCTGTAAGGACATCCTGAGGTCGTGAAAGGTTCTTTCTTTCTCAGCTTTCATGTTACTGACAATGACGGGTATTGATGTTCTGATTCACACTTCAACCACAAATGAGGCAACAGCAGTGAAGAACAGTTCATTCCCAGACCTCCCGGCCCATAACATTCAAAACAGGACGAACAAGAAATATAACCACAACTGGAGCTGAGACGCCTGGGCGATAAGAAAGAATGAACTCGCATTTCCATCGCAGCTTTTCGCGGCCGCGGGACCTCCCGGAGCGCTTTACCGCCAATGAAGCACTTTTCGCAGCGTAGTCGCTGTCTGCAAGCGTGGGCAACGGGGCAGCCATAATGCGCACAGCAAGATCCCACAAACAGCAAGGCGGCAATGACCAGATTATCTGCGACACAGCAACTTGCATTTATACAGCGCCTTTAACATAGCAACATTACAACAGTGACTCCACTTCAAAAGTGCATCATTGGCTGCAAAGCGCTTTGAGACGTCCAGTGGTCGTGAAAGGCGCTAGAGAAATGCCGGTCTTTCAAGTCGTTCATAGTAAAAACGTCCCAGGGCGCTTCACAGGAGCGATTATCAGACAGAATTTGACACCGAGCCACGTAAGGAGAAATTAGGACAGGTGACCAAAAGCTTGGTCAAAGAGTTAGGTTTTAAGGAGTGTCTTAGCAGAGGAGAGAGAGGTGGAGAGGTTTAGGGAGGGAATTCCAGAGCTTAGGGCCCAGGCAGCTGAAGGCACGGCCTCCAATGGTGGAGCGATTAAAAGCAGGGACGCTCAAGAGGGCAGAATTAGAGGAGCGCAGATATCTCGGGGGTGGGGGGGGAGGTTGTGGGGCTGGAGGAGATTACAGGGCTAGGGAGGGACGAGGCCATGGAGGGATTTGAAAAGAAGGATGAGAATTTTAAAATTGAGGTGTTGCCAGACCGGGAGCCAATGTCGGTCAGCGAGCACAGGGGTAATGGGCGAACGGGACTTGGTGCGAGTTGGGATACGGGCAGCCAAGTTTTTTTTAAATTTGTTTTTATGGGATGTGGGCGTCGCTGGCAAGACCAGCATTTATTGCCCATCCCTAATTGCTCTTGAGAAGGTGGTGGTGAGCCACCTTCTTCAACCGCTGCAGTCCGTGTGGTGAAGGTACTCCCACAGTGCTGTTAGGGGTTCCAGGATTTTGACCCAATGACGATGAAGGATCGGCGATATACTTCTAAGTCAGGATGTTGTGTGACTTGGAGGGGAACTTGGAGGTGGTGGTGTTCCCATGCGCCTGCTGCCCTTGTCCTTCTAGGTGGGTTTGGGAGGTGCTGCCGAAGAAACCTCGGCGAGTTTCTGCAGTGCATCTTGTAGATGGTACACACTGCAGCCACGGTACGCCGGTGGTGGAGGGAGTGAATGTTTAAGGTGGTGGATGTGGTGCCAATCAAGCGGGCTGCTTTGTCCTGGATGGTGTCGAGCTTCTTGAGTGTTGTTGGAGCTGCACTCATCCAGGCAAGTGGAGAGTATTCCATCACACTCCTGACTTGTGCCTTGTAGATGGTGGAAAGGCTTTAGGGAGTCAGGAGGTGAGGCACTCGCCACAGACTACCCAGCCTCTGACCTGCTCTTGTAGCCACAGTATTTGGATGAGTTCATCTTTATGTAGGGTGGAAGATGGAATAGTCAAGTCTCGAGGTAACAAAGGCATGGATGAGGGTTCCAGCAGCAGATGAGCTGAGGAAGGGGCGGAGTCGGGCGATGCAAATTAGTGGGGATCAACCACTCGAATGTCATATGTGGGCTCTGTGGTACCATGGCAACCATCAACGTGGTCCAATAAGATGGATGATTGGGCAACTCTCGGCCCAAAGGATGCCAGGATATCACGGCCTTCGCAGCTTTTGCTCGCGAGCAGATGAGGAAAATTAAGCGAGCGCGGTGACGTGGAAAATTCCGCCCCATCTGTCTTTTTTTTCTTCGGCGGGTGTCCGGAAATTTCGGGACACCAAGGGGCAGGAATTCCTCTGGGGCGACAACAGCAAACCCGGGCAGTATCGTGTGAGCCGCACGTTACACGCCCTGCCCGATGTCGATATAATGGGAGGACGGACGCGACACCGCCCCTTTCGCGCTGCTGCCCCGGACACTTTTCCAGCCCTTATAAGTCTGACTTTTAAAATATGAATCTATGCAAATTAGGGGAAATTTTAACCTTGTCGGGAAACTGACAGGAAGGAAGGCAGCGCTGGTCTTATACCCTGTAATAGTTCAATTTCTGACTCCAAATATGGATGCAACAAAAATCCATTCTTTGCGCTCGACCAAGTCCGGAGACACACACAATGGATTGGAAATTTCATCTCATGCCATAAAACAGGTGACACATAGCGAAGTAAACCATCCTTCCATGTGATCTTTCCCTGGGTAGCGACGTTCCAATCCTGACTCTCTCTCTCTCTGCAACTTGATCAGAGAAGCTTGAGATCCTATAGTCTGTTTCTCACGGAATAGTGTCATTGCTGATTGATTTTTTTTGTTCTTTGATTCATTCACGGGATGCGGGTGTCACTGGCAAGCTCAGCATTTATTGCCCATCATAAATTCCCTTTGAGTGGCTTGCTAGGCCATTTCAGAGGGGCTGTTAAGAGTCAACCACATTGCTGTGGGTCTGGAGTCAGATATAGGCCAGACCGGGTAAGGACGGCAGATTTCCTTCCTGAAAGGACATCAGTGAACCAGATGGGTTTTTACAACAATCTGGTCGTTTCATGGTCACCATTACTGATACTAGCTTTTTATTCCAGATTTATTTAATTAACTAAATTTAAATTCCCCAGCTGCCGTGGTGGGATTTAGAACTCTTGCCTCTGTGATTATTAGTCTAGGCCTCTGGATTACTAGTCCAGTAACATTACCACGATGCTACCATTCCCAATTTATTATTATTATGGCACGACAAGTGTTATTGTGAACAAGAGCCCCCAGAAAGGATGTATTTCCTTCAAAACGACAGATGCCAACTTGTTTTTTGCCCCATTGTTTGTATTTCTCAGCTCAAAAACTGCCTTGGCGAGCTGTTTCCCAACGTGGCCATGAAAACAAGTCAAGAGGCACCAATCTTATATCTGCACTGTCAGCAGAAAGATAAAAGTGAGAAGTCGCACAACACCAGGTTATAGTCCAACAGCTTTATTTGAAATCGCAAGCTTTCGGAGCGCTGCTCCTTCGTCAGGTGAAGTGAAGAAATACATACGGGCACAGCATATATAGTCAGAGAACACAGCCAGATGACTACAGTTAATCTTTCTAACTGCCCTTTATCACACCTCGGCAGAGAGACAATCACGGCAATCAAAGGTGTGGATGGTGTCCAAACAGGTCAGTCAGGAAAACATTCCATCAAAGACGATAGCAAAATACAACAAAGACAATGAGGTGGGGTCACAAGGGGTTAAATGTGGCAGCTGCTGGTGTTGTGCGACTTCTCACTTTTGTCCACCCCAGTCCAACACCGGCATCTCCGCATCATGGCTACTAGCAGAAAGATAAGCAGCGCAGTCAGCTAAATTGTACACATTAAACCCTAAAGCGTCCTGGGAATGAACAACTTTTACCCATTTCGTTAAGGACAAAGAACCCAAAAGCTTTGAACCTATGAGATTAAACCAAATCCTAATCCTACGTATCTCCTCTTAGGCAGTCCCTCGGAACCGAGGATGATTTGCTTCCACATTAAAAATGAGTTCTCAGGTGACTGATGAGTCCAATGCGGGACCTACAGTCTCTGTCACAGGTGGGGCAGACGGTGGTTGAAGGGGCGGGTGGGTGGGGTGCTTGGGTTGACGTGCGCTCCTTGCGCTGCCTGCGCTTGGCTTCTGCTTGCTCCCGGCGAAGAGACTCGAGGAGTTCGGCGCCTTCCCGGATGCTTCTCCTCCACTTTGTGCGGTCTTGGGCCGGGGATTCCCAGGTGGCGGTGGGGATGTTGCACTTTTTCAAGGAGGCTTTGAGGGTGTCCTTGAAGCGTTTCCTCTGCCCACCTGGGGCTCTCTTGCCGTGTCGGAGCACCGAGTAGAGCGCTAGTTCTGGGAGTCTCGTGTCGGGCGTGCGGACGTACATATATATGTGTATGCACAGCGAGGGTATCTTTTTTTTTTATCTTACAACCCTGCCTGATTTTATTCTCCACTGAAGTCAATCGAGGGTGATGTTGGGCGGGGGTGTAAAACCGGCATCCACCCGATCCCATGGGATTCCCGCCCGCCGAGTTAGGCTAAAATTACCGCCCTCGCCCAACGTTCCCTCAACAGTTGCCACGCAGCCGGCTTCACCGGCTTTTAAATAGGGAAAACTGCGCGTGCGCGGTATTTTGAATGGGCCGTGCAGCCTCTTAAAGGGGCCGCGCACTCCCCCAAAAAATTAAAGGGAGCATTTCCCTCGCCTCTTTCCAATTACCTCTGCGGCTCACTATCGATGCGGTTGTCATCGGTATCGATCGAGCGCTTACGATTCGTTCTGGTTGCCGGGCATGACAACTTCAGGGCAAGAGCCGTAAGCTGCCCAACCTCCCCTCGACCAAGGCCCCGATGCCTGGCTGTGCCCACACTGCCAGGCCCACTCCACTGCCCCCATGACCCTACTGCCCACCCCTCACTATATGTTCTTTCCCCTCAGACCCTGCCGAACTGGAACCCGACCCGAAACGGCCACAAAATCTACCGGGGAGGGGGGGAGTTTTTCAGTCCCCGACAGCTGACAAGTTGGAAGATTATTGGACTGATCGCGTGTGAGAGGAACAGAGAATCTGCTGGTGGGGGGGGGGAGGGGGAGGAGGAAGTTCAGATGAACGGGGATAGTTTCACACTCGGACTGAGTATTTAAAAAAAAAAACTGACACAGAGAACCGACGACAATTTCAACATCCTCTTCCCATTTCAGCATTTTCTGCTGATTTGTTTTGATTTGTTCTGGCTACGGAATACTACCGGGGCTAAAAGGGTTAAACTACGAGGACAGGTTGCACAGAGTAGACTTGCATTCCCTCGAGGGCAGAAGATTAGTGGGTAATAAATTGCGGCGGTTAAGA
This sequence comes from Squalus acanthias, assembly GCA_030390025.1. NCBI lineage: Eukaryota > Metazoa > Chordata > Chondrichthyes > Squaliformes > Squalidae > Squalus > Squalus acanthias. The sequence goes on from CM059449.1 coordinate 14,702,428, forward strand.
TGATTGAAGAAGTTGACAGGGTAGACAGAGAGAGAAACAATTTGCTCTGGTAGGGGGAGTCCAGAACAAGGGGGCATAACCTTCCAATTAGAGCTAGGCTGTTCAGGGGTGATGTCAGGAAGCACATCTTTGCACAAAGGTGAGTGGAAATCTGGAACGCTATTGAGGCTGGGGGTCAATCGAAAATTTCAAAAACCGAGATTGGTAGATTTTTTCGATAGCAAAATACTGCGGATGCTGGAAATCCGAAATAACAACAGAAAACGCTGGAAAAACTCAGCAGGATGTTGATGCTGCCTGGCCTGCTGAGTTTTTCCAGTGTTTTCTGTTGTTATTTTGGTGGATTTTTTGTTAGGCAAGGGTATTAAGGGTTACGGAACCCAGGCGGGCAAATGGAGTTAAGATACAGATCAGCCATGAAATATATGTGGCACTCCTGACTGGCCTCCCACATTCTACCCTACGTAAACTTGAGGTCATCCAAAACTCGGCTGCCCGTGTCCTAACTCGCACCAAGTCCCGTTCACCCATCACCCCCTGTGCTCGCTGACCTACATTGGCTCCCGGTTAAGCAACACCTCGATTTCAAAATTCTCATCCTTGTTTTCAAATCCCTCCATGGCCTCGCCCCTTCCTATCACTGTAACCTCCTCCAGCCCCACAACGCCCCCCCACCGAGATATCTGCGCTCCTCTAATTCTGGCCTCTTGAGCATCCCTGATTATAATCACTCAACCATTGGTGGCCGTGCTTTCTGTTGCCTAGGCCCTAAGCTCTGGAATTCCCCACAGTGGAGGAGGATTTCCTGGAGTGTTTAAGGGATGGTTTCCTAAACCAATATGTTGAGGAACCAACTCGAGGGGAGGCCATCCTGGACTGGGTGTTGTGTAATGAGGAAGGACTAATCAGCAATCTTGTGGTACGAGGTCCCCTGGGGAAGAGTGACCATAGTATGGTGGAGTTCTACATTAGGATGGAGAAGGAAACAGTTAAGTCAGAGACCATGGTCCAGAACTTAAATAAGGGCAACTTTGAGGGTATGAGGCGTGAATTGGCGAGGTTAAATTGGCAAGCGATATTTAAGGGGCTATCAGTGGAAGGGCAATGGCAGACATTTAGAGATCGCATGGATGAACTACAACAATTGTACATCCCGGTCTGGCGTAAAAATAAAAAAGGGAAGGTGGCTCAACCATGGCTAACAAGGGAAATCAGGGATAGTAATAAAACCAAGGAAGTTGCATATAAATTGGCCAGAAGTAGCAGCAAACCCGGGGACTGGGAGAACTTCAAAACTCAGCAGAGGAGGACGAAGGGTTTGATTAGAGCAGGGAAAATAAAATATGAAAGGAAGCTTGCAGAGAACATTAAAATGGACTACAAAAGCTTCTATAAATATGTAAAAAGAAAGAGGTTAGTAAAAACAAATGTAGGTCCCCTGCAGTCGGAAACAGGGGAAGTCGTAATGGGGAACAAGGAAATGGCAGATCAATTGAACAAGTACTTTGGTTCGGTGTTTACTGTGGAGGACACACACAACCTGCCGGAAATAAAAGGGGTCAGAGGATCTGGTAAGAGGGAGGAGCTGAGGGAAATCCTTATTAGTCGGGAAAAGGTATCGGGGAAATTGATGGGACTGAAGGCTGAAAAATCCCCGGGGCCTGATGGTCTGCATCCCAGAGTACTTAAGGAGGTGGCCTTGGAAATAGTGGATGCATTGACGATCATTTTCCAACATTCCTTAGACTCTGGATCAGTTCCGATGGAGTGGAGGGTGGCCAATGTAACCCCTCTTTTAAAAAAAGGAGGGAGGGAGAAAGCAGGGAATTATAGACCGGTCAGCCTGACATCGGTCGTGGGTAAAATGATGGAAGCAATTATTAAAGATGTCATAACAGTCCATTTGGAAAGTGGCGACATGATAGGTCCAAGTCAGCATGGATTTGTGAAAGGGAAATCATGCTTGACAAATCTTCTGGAATTTTTTGAGGATGTTTCCAATAGGGTGGACAGGGGGGAACCAGTAGATGTGGTGTATTTGGACTTTCAGAAGGCCTTCGACAAGGTCCCACACAAGAGATTGGTGAGCAAAGTTAAAGCACATGGGATTGGGGGTAATGTGTTGATGTGGATTGAGAACTGGTTGGCACACAGGAAACAAAGAGTAGGAGTAAATGGGTACTTTTCAGAATGGCAGGCAGTGACCAGCGGGGTACCGCAGGGTTCGGTGCTGGGACCCCAGCTGTTTACATTATATATTAATGATTTGGACGAAGGATTAAATGTAATATCTCCAAATTTGCGGATGACACTAAATTGGGAGGCAGTGTGAACAATGAGGAGGATGCTAGGAGGCTACAGAGTGACTTGGATAGGTTGGGTGAATGGGCAAATGTATGGCAGATGAAGTACAATGTGGATAAATGTGAGGTTATCCACTTTGGTGGTAAAAATAGAGAGGCGGACTATTACCTGAATGGTGGCAGATTAGGGAAAGGGGAGGTGCAACGAGACCTGGGCGTCATGGTACATCAGTCACTGAAGGTGGGAATGCAAGTGCAGCAGGCAGTCAAGAAAGCAAACGGAATGATGGCCTTCATAGTAAGGGGATTTGAGTACAGGAGTAGGGAGGTGATGCTGCAGTTGTACAGGGCCTTGGTGAGGCCACACCTGGAGTATTGTGCGCAGTTTTGGTCTCCTAACTTAAGGAAGGACATTCTTGCTATTGAGGGAGTGCAGCGAAGGTTCACTAGATTGATTCCTGGGATGGCCGGACTGACATATCAAGAAAGATTGGGTCAACTGAACTTGTATCCTCTGGAGTTCAGAAGAATGAGGGGGGATCTTATAGAGACATTTAAAATCCTGACTGGTTTAGACAAATTAGATGCGGGCAGAATGTTCCCAATGTTAGGGAAAACTAGAACCAGGGGTCACAGTCTAAGGATTAAGGGGAAGCCATTTAAGACTGAGCTGAGGAGGAACTTCTTCACCCAGAGAGTGGTGAATCTATGGAATTCTCTTCCACAGAAGGTTGTTGAGGCCAGTTCGCTAAATATATTCAAAAGGGAGTTAGATATAACACTCACAACTAGGGGGATCAAGGGGTATGGCGAGAAAGCAGGAATGGGGTACTGAGGTAGCATGTTCAGCCATGAACGCATTGAATGGCGGTGCAGGCTCGAAGGACCGAATGGTCTACTCCTGTACCTATTTTCTATGTTTCTATGTTTCTATGTAAACTTCTCCGCCTCAATACCGCTCTGTCCTCCTTTAAGACGCTCCTTAAAACCTACCTCTTTGACCAAGCTTTTGGTCACCTGCCCTAATTTATCCTTATGTGGCTCGGTGTCAAATTTTTTGTGCCTATAATACTCCTGTGAAGCGCCTTGGGATGTTTTACTACGTTAAAGGCGCTATATAAATACAAGTTGTTGTTGTTATGAGCAGCGCAGCGCTGTCCTCGAGAGGGCTATCACATTGAGGAGGCTATTGCTCTTCGAAAGAGCCGGCGCAGACTCGATGGGCTGAAGGGCCTCCTTCTGTGCTGTACTATTCTATGATCCTATGATCTAATTGAATGGTGGAACAGGCTCGAGGGGCTGAAAGGCCTCCTCCTGTTCCTAAGTTCCTGTTTTATGGTTGCCTTGGCTCCTGCGCAAATCATGCAAAAACACGAGCCGGAAACTCAGGCTTTTAGCAGCTGCATGGGAGGGTATCATATTGCTCCGTCCGCTCTTACTAACAGAGGTTGGGGCCCAGGTAGAGGTGGCAGAGGAGGGATCATGATCCAATCTTGTTAAGGGTCTGTGTGATAATATGACGCGGGGGGTGGTGGGGAGAACACTTTCCTGATCCTGCCCCTGGGGGCTATTGGATCGTCTGGGCGGGAAGGGTGGTCCGTCAGCAGTGCGCCCTCCTTCCCGTCCGATTCCCCTGTATTCGCTGAGCTCAGGCATTTCCACAGCCCTCCCCGTGGGCAGGATCGGGGAAATGTGCCCCTCCCTTTCCCCCCTCCGTGTGTAATTTCCAGGCTTTAGAATCAAGGGGCAGCTCCCCCATGTCCCCGCCTCCTCCTCCTCCCCCACCCCCCCACCCCCCAAACCCCCCCATTCCACCCTCGCACTCCTGCGGTTTTGGGGTACAGTTCCCGAGCTACTGCTCATCCACCAGCACCTAATCCAAATGGCCATTCGTCAGATTAGCGCGAGCATCTGATTTGGTCCCAGTCGGGCCCGATATTGTTCCTGGTGCCGTGGCACACGGGTTGGTTGGTTGGTGGAAGAAAATATAAGACTGCAGTTATACCGCCACTGACACCCAATGGTTTTGGGGGCACGTCGGGGCAGAAATGACGGTGTGGCTCCAGAGACTATCGAGTGCACTAAGGCCTCGAGGGGTGAGAGGGTCCCTTACACTGGTTTGAGCGTGCACGGAGCGCAGTATAACTCCAGCTGAAGACTCGCCCGCAGCTTGATGGAGGGCTGGTTAAAGTAGGCAACAAGAGGATGCAAGGATGACGAGCCCCAACCACGAGACTTCGGATAAGCTAAGTGATTGACCCCAGCTTGTAACGCAGAGACCGCACCCAGGTCACAAGGGCAGGAGCCTGCACAGAGCAGACAACAGCAAGGGTCTGCAAACCAGCTTGTCAAGCAGGTGACCTCCACCCCGTTCATAAAACAAGAGCCTGTAGACAGCTCGCAACAGCAGGGACCTGTCCTCCTAATGCCAGATTTCCTCTTGGCCTGTTGCCCTGGTGGGAACTGTGATTGAGGAAGTGATCCCAGACACCGTCGCCAGTGCAGCTCTGTGTTACACAGGGCCTTGCCACGCAGGACCTGACGTCAGCCCCGACTGCAGGGACCGTTGCCAAATCACTCTACGAGGAACCAGGCAATTAACTGACTCCATTGATCACCAGAATGTTACATTAGCACAGGGCAGACGGGCCTTGCTCATTTTTCTTCCGAAGTGAGTTTTGACACCACTGTGCCAGCCAATGAGTTGCATGGTGTCAGACAGTCAGAGGTGGGTGGGGGGGGCGGGACTTACGGCAGGACTCACGGCAAACTGTCTACTTTACCGCAAGCAAAGTCGATTTACTCAGCAAACAGCAAACAGTGTCTATTTATGTGAGAATTTGCACAACACCAGGTTATAGTCCAACAGTTTTATTTGAAATCACAAGCTTTCGGAGCGCTGCTCCTTTGTCAGGTGAAGGAGCAGCGCTCTGAAAGCTTGTGATTTCAAATAAAACTGTTGGACTATAACCTGGCGTTGTGCGACTTCTCACATTTGTCCACCCCAGTCCAACACCGGCATCTCCACATCATGGCTAGTGTCTATTTAGAAAGAGTCTCTACGAACTACAGCAAACAGAACTCATGACCGAAACTACAGCAAAGTCTCCCGATAAAAGCAGGGTTATTTCTCCAGCAACATGCAACGCGCCCGGTCTTGGATCTGTGTGGCCGTTGAGCAATAGGAGAGCAGAACCGATGGCATCCGTCCGTCCATCCATGTGCTGCACCAAGGTGATCTATACCTGTGGGCCAGGGATGCCAGTGGTACTTGGCTGTGCCGTGGTAGGTTAAACCTCTTGGGACTGAGGAGGGCCGTCAGAGCCATGGAAGAATTCTTCAGCTGGCGGCCCTGTCACTGCAGGTGAATAGGCAGCCATGGTCCCGTCTGCTGACTCCTGCATGAGCAAGCTTTCCCGAGGGGGCTGGAAAGGTCATACGCGCTGACATCACAAAGGGCGGACTCTAGCCAAGCCACTTGTGCCCGGTCCTCGATCTGAGTGGCCGTTGATCATTGGGAGAGCAGACCCGATGGCATCAGTTAGATCCTGCAGACCCTAAGGATGTTGTCCCCAAACAACTACAACAACAACAACAACTTGCATTTATATAAGAAGTAGGAGCAGGAGTAGGCCATACGGCCCCTCGAGCCTGCTCCGCCATTCAATAGGATCATGGCTGATCCGAACCTAGACTCACGTCCACTTCCCTGCCCGCTCCCCATAACCCTTAATTCCCTCATCAGCTGGGAAACTGTCTATCTCCGTTTTAAATTTATTTAATGTCGCAGCTTCCACAGCTCTCTGAGGTAGCAAATTCCATAGATTTACTACCCTCTGAGTGAGGAAGTATCTCCTCATCTCAGTTTTGAAACGGCAGCCCCTTATTCTAAGATTATGCCCCCTAGTTCTAGTCTCACCCATCAGTGGAAACATCCTCCCCGCCTCCACCCGATCAAGCCCCCTCACAATCTTATATGTTTCGATAAGATCGCCTCTCATTCTTCTGAATTCCAATGAGTAGAGGCCCGACCTACTCAACCTCTCCTCATAAGTCAACCCCCTCATCTCTGGAATCAACCGAGTGAACCTTCTCTGAACTGCCTCGAGAGCAAGTATATCTTTTCTTAAATATGGAAACCAAAACTGTACGCAGTATTCCAGGTGTGGCCTCACCAGTACCTTGTATAACTGAAGCAAGACTTCCCTGCTTTTATACTCCATCCCCCTTGCAATAAAAGCCAAGATTCCATTCCATATAGCACCTTTAACATAGCAAAACATCCCGAGATGCTTCAGAGGAGCGTAATCAGACAAAGAAATTGACACCGAGCCAAAGAAGGAGACATAGGAGAGGTGACCAAAAGCTTGGCCAAAGAGGTAGGTTTTAAGGTGGGTCTTAAAGGAGGAGAGAGACGTAAGGTAGAGAGGCGGAGAGGTTTAAGGAGATGAATTCCAGCGCTTAGGACCTAGGCAGCTGAAGGCACGGCCGCCAATGGTGGGGCGAAGGAAGTCAGCAATGGACAAAGCTCTCAGAAGCTGTCTTCTATTGTTCTCGCCAAACGGTACATGAAGGTTCCCTGCTCAAAGCTTACACGCTGGGTTGCAATGACTGGTCTGGGGAACACCGTGTTGGAGCGGGGATGGGTGGATATAGATACTCCTGGTGCCGTTACCGTCCCCTGGGTTGCGCTGCATTGTGTCGAGTCCTCCGTGGATGTGGACCTTGAGGATGATATTGGATTCCACTGTAAACCCCGACTGGAGAAGCTGGGGATGTTCTCCTCAGACCAGAGAAGGTTATGAGGAGATTTGATAGAGGTGTTCAAAATCATGAACGGTTTTGATAGAAGGAGAAGCTGTTTCCAGTGGCAGGAGGGTCGGTAACCAGAGGACACAGATTTAAGGTGATTGGCAAAAGAACCAGAGGTGACATGAGGAAATATTGTTTTACACAGTGAGTTGTTATGATCTGGAATGCACGGCCTGAAAGTGTGGTGGAAGCAGATTCAATGGTAACATTCAAAAGGGAATTGGATAAATACTTGAAGGGAAAACATATACCGGGCTATGGGGAAAGAGCAGGGAGGAGTGAGTCTAATTGGATTGCTCTACCAAAGAGCCAGCCCAGGCACGATGGGCCGAATGTCCTCCTTCTGGGCTGACTCGTTCTATGATCTGTCTTTGGTGCTCCTCGGGGCCTCCATGTGATGTGCTGCTTATTGCAGCTCTGTTTACCAGTGTAGTCAGAGGGTGACGGTGGGGGGCAGGGGGGGTGGGTGGGGGGTGTTGACGCAAACCCAAAACCATCCTGACCCACTCCGGACAAGGATTTGAAAGTGTTTGGCTGCCTGCAATTGTCACCAGTTGAGTTAGAAACATAGAAAAATAGGAGCAGGAGTCGGCCATTCGGCCCTTCGAGCCTGCTCCGCCATTCAATACGATCATGGCTGACCCTCTATCTCAATACCATATTCCCGCTCTCTCCCCATGCCCCTTGACGCCTTTTGCGTCTAGAAATCTATCTAGCTCCTTCTTAAATATATTCAGTGACTTGGCCTCCACAGCCTTCTGTTGCGGATAGACACCCTCGCAGTGCCAGGAGACCCAGAGTCGGATTGAGCCTCTCTCAGTGCCTCTCAGCGTTAGTGCCGGTGAATTGAGTGACCTTCAGGCAGTCGCCTCAGGGCAGAGCCAAGAGGCACACGTGACGCTCAAGGATTTCACTGCAGCCTTGGCTGATAATTGGGTTGGTGAATCATCACGGACCACAGTCAGCACTCGGGGGCGGGGCGAGGGGGAGAGGGGTGGGGCAATCTCCTGTACTGCATTGATTTATTTATTCCACCCGCCCCCCCCTACCCCACCCACCCCGGGGCAGCAGGGTTATTTATTTGGGTGCTTTGCATAGAATAGTACAGCACAGAAGGAGGCCATTTGGCCCATCGAGTCTGCGCCGGCTCTTTCGAAGAGCAATCCAGTTAGTCCCACTCCCCCCGCTCTTTCCCCATATCACTGCAATCTTTTTCTTCATCAAGTATTTGTCCAATTCCCTTTTGAAGGCTACTATTGAATCTGTATCCACCGCCCTATCAGGCAGCGCATTCCAAATCCCAACCACTCGTTGCGTAAAAAAGTTTTTCCTCAAGTCGCCTCTGGTTCTTTTGCCAATCACCTTAAATCTGTGCCCTCTGGTTACCGACCCGTCAGCCATTGGAGACAGTTTCTCTTTATTTTCTCTATCGAAACTCTTCACAGATTGGGACCTGAATATTGAAGGGTACATGACATTTAGGAAGGACAGGAAGGTGGGAAAAGGTGGAGGGGTGGCTCTGTTAATTAATGATGGTATTAGCACAATAGAGAGGGATGACCTAAGTTCAGGAAACCAGGATGTAGAAGCGGTTTGGGTAGAGATGAGAAATAATAAAGGCAAGAAGTCACTTGTGGGAGTGGTGTACAGGCCCCCTAACAGTAACCACATGGTAAGATGGAGTATAAAGGAAGAAATAATGGGAGCTTGTCAGAAGGGTACGGCAATAATCATGGGGATTTTAATCTGCATATAGACTGGAAAAATCAGATGGGCAAAGGTAGCCTAGATGAGGAGTTCATGGAATGTTTTCGGGATAGTTTCTTACAACAGCACGTTCTAGAACCAACCAGAGAGTAGGCTATACTAGACCTGGTATTGTGCAACGAGATAGGATTAATTAATGACCTCATAGTGAAGGCGCCCCTAGGTAGCAGCGATCATATGATGATTGAATTTTACATTCAGTTTGAGAGAGAGAAGATTGGGTCCAAGACTAGTATTTTAAACTTAATTAAGGGCAATTATGAGGGCATGAAAGCAGAGCTAGCTAAAGTGAACTGGCAAATTAGGTTAAGGGATAGATTAATAGAGTTGCAGTGGCAGACATTTAAGGGGATATTTCAAAATACACAGAATATATACATTCCAACAAGAAAGAAAAATTCCAAGGTGAGGACCCAACATCCGTGGTTAACTAAAAAAGTTAAAGATAGTATTAAACTTAAAGAAAAAGCATATAATTGCGCAAAGATGGGTGGCAGGTCAGAAGATTGGACAGAATATAAAAAACAGCAAAGAATGACTAAAAGATTAATAAGGAGAGAAAAATTAGAGTATGAGAGAAAGCTAGCTAGAAATATAAAAACAGATAGTGAGAGTTTCTATAGATATTTAAAAAAGAAAAGAGTTAACAAAGTGAGCGTTGGTCCTATAAAAAGTGAGTCTGGGGAATTAATAATGGAAAATAAGGAGATGGCAGTTGAATTGAACAGGTATTTTGCATCGGTCTTCACTACAAAAGATACAAGTAACATCCCAGAAATAGCTGTAAATCAGGAAACGGAAGGGAGGGAGGAACTCAAGAAAATGATAATCACCAGGGAAGTGGTACTGAGATGGTAGCTGCGGGCTGACAAGTCCCGGGTCCTGATGGACTTCATCCTAGGGTCTTAAAAGAAGTGGCTAGTGAGATAGTTGATGCGTTGGTTTTAATTTTCCAAAATTTCCTAGATTCGGGGAAGGTTCCATTAGATTGGAAAATAGCGAAGGTAACTCCTTTATTCAAAAAGGGAGGGAGACAGAAAGCAGGAAACTACAGGCCAGTTAGCTTAACATCTGAAATAGGGAAGATGTTAGAAGCTATTATTAAAGACGTTATAGCAGGGCACATAGAAAAGTTCAAAGTAATCAGGCAGAGTCAACATGGTTTTGTGCAAGGGAAATTATGTTTAACCAATTTATTGGAGTTCTTTGAGGAAGTAACATGTGCTGTGGATAAAGGGGAACTGGTGGGTGTACTGTACTTAGATTTCCAGAAGGCATTTGATAAGGTGCCACATCAAAGGTTATTGCGGAAAATAAAAGCTGATGGTGTAGGGGGTAACATATTGGCATGGATAGAAGATTGGCTAGCTAACAGGAAACAGAGAGTAGGCATAAATGGGTCATTTTCTGATTGGCAAGATGTAACGAGTGGTGTGCCACAGGGATCAGTGCTGGGGCCTCAACTTTTTACAATTTATATAAATGACTTGGATGAAGGGACCGAAGGTATGGTTGCTAAATTTGCTGATGACACAAAGATAGGTAGGAAAGTAAATTGTGAAGAGGGCATAAGGAGGCTACAAAGGGATATAGATAGGTTAAGTGAGTGGGCAAAGATCTGGCAAATGGAGTATAATGTGGGAAAATGTGAAGTTATCCATTTTGGCAGGAAGAATAAAAAAGAAGCATATTATCTAAATGGTAAGAGATTGCAGAGCTCTGAGATGCACAGGGATCTGGGTGTCCTAGTGCATGATTCGCAAAAGGTTACTATGCAGGTACAGCAAGTAGTTAGGAAAGCTAATAGAATGTTATCGTTTATTGCGAGGGGAATTGAATACAAAAGTAGGGAGGTTATGCTTCAGTTATACAGGGCATTGGTGAGACCACATCTGGAGTACTGTGTACAGTATTGGTCTCCTTATTTAAGGAAGGATGTAAATGCGTTGGAAGCAGTTCAGAGAAGGTTTACTCGACTTATGCCTGGAATGGGCGAGTTGTCTTATGAGGAAAGGTTGGACAGGCTAGGCTTGTATCTGCTGGAGTTTAGAAGAGTAAGAGGTGACTTGATTGAAACATATAAGATCCTGAGGGGTCTGGACAGGGTGGATGTGGAGAGGATGTTTCCTCTTGTGGGAGAATCTAGAACTAGGGGTCACTGTTTAAAAATAAGGGGTCACCCATTTAAGACAGAGATGAGGAGAAATTTTTCTCACAGAGGGTCGTGAGTCTTTGGAACTCTCTTCCTCAGAGGGCGGTGGAAGCAGAGTCTTTGAATATTTTTAAGGCAGAGGTAGATAGATTCTTGGTAAGCAAGGGGGTGAAAAGTCATCGGGGGTAGGCAGGAATGTGGAGTAATCGGATCAGCCATGATCTTATTGAATGGCGGAGCAGGCTCGAAGGGCCGAGTGGCCGACTCCTGCTCCTAATTCACATGTTCGTATGTTCATGATTTTAAACACTTCTATCGAATCTCCTCTTAGCCTTCTCTGCTCTAAGGAGAAGTACTCTGGCTTTGTCCCAAAGCCTCAAGTCACTTCCTGCCTTAGATGTAAAGAGGAAGAGGAAGAAGGGAAGTCTTGGCAGTGCTTGCCATAGCTAACATCTCGCAGTTTGCCAATCCATCGCTGCATCAGGGAGGTCACAGAGACTCTGCACAGCAGGCGAAGGGATTATGTTGTCTTCTCTCTGAGCAGAGAGAAGACGATGAGCGCGCGTGAGGACGAGGAGGAGGGAGGGAGGAGGCAGGCAGCCAGCCAATCCCCCCTCCGGACGGGCTCTCCGTGAACGCCTCATCAGACTCTCGATTCTACTGAATGAAACCACAGATTCCCCGTTGCTCAACACATCCCCATCATACCATCCCTCTGTCACGGAATATCACAGCCTCCTCCTGGGCACAAAGCTTAAATTGAGAGCCACCACCACAAAAGATTCCAAACATAATTAATAAATTGATCCAAAATCAATTGACACATAATTACACTGCGACATGAACTAATCACCCTTGTGCAATCCCTTAGTGCCTGTCGTGCGGGTGCCCTTTCCTGATTAAGTGCTCCCACAGTGGCTAAAGCATGGCTGGTGAAAGGCTGCTGAGTTTCCGTGGGGGAGACTTCAGACGGCCTTGCAGGACGACATAGAAACATAGAAAAATAGGAGCAGGAGTCGGCCATTCGGCCCTTCGAGCCTGCTCCGCCATTCAATGAGATCATGGCTGATCTTCGGCCTCAACTCCATTCACCGGCCCTATTGCCATATCCCTTGATGCCCTTACTAGTCAGAAATCTATCAACTTCCGTTTTGAATATACCCAATGACTGAGCCTCCACAGCCTTCTGGGGTAGAGAATTCCAAAGATTCACCACCCTCTGTGTGAAGAAATTTCTTCTCATCTCAGTCCTGAGTGGCCTACCCTTTATTCTGAGGCTGTGGCCCCTGGTTCTAGACTCCCCAGCTAAGGGAAACATTTTCCCAGCATCCACCCCATTGAGCCCTGTAATAATTTTGTATGCTTCAATGAGATCCCCTCTCATTCTTCTGAATTCAAGAGAATACAGGCCTAGTTTACTCAATCTCTTCTCATACGACAGCCCCGCCATCCCAGGAATCAATCTCATGAACCTTCATTGCACTCCCTCTATGGCAAGTATATCCTTCCTTAGGTAAGGAGACCAAAATTGTACACAGTACTCCGGGTGTGGTCTCACCAAGGCCATATATAATTGGATTAAGACTTCTTTACTCCTGTACTTAAATACTCTTGTAATGAAGGCCAGCATACCATTTGCCTTCCTAATGGCTTGCTGCACCTGCACATTCACTTTCAGTGACTCATGTACAAGGACACCCAAGTCCCTTTGAGCATCTGCATTCCCCAATCTTTCACCATTTAGGAAATACTCTGCCTTTCTGTTTTTTCTACCAAAGTGGATAACTTCACATTTATCCACATTATATTCCATCTGCCATGTTCTCGCCTACTCACTGAGCCTGTCGAGATCCCCTTGAAGCCTCTTCACATCCTCTTCACAACTGACATTGCCACCTAGCTTTGTATCATCAGCAAATTTGGAAATGTTACATTTAATCCCCTCATCCAAATCATTGATATAGATTGTGAATAGCTGGGGCCCAAGCTCTGATCCTTGCGGTATCCCACTAGTCACAGCCTGCCATCCTGAAAAAGACCCGTTTATCCCTACTCTTTGTTTTCTGTCTGTTAACCAATTCTCAATCCATGCTAGTATATTACCCCCAATTCCATGTGCCCTAATTTTGTTCACCAACCTCTTGTGTGGTCAGTTCTTCATTGGTCTTCTGGATGTAACGATCACCCAAGTTACAGCTCTAACTTTTTCCAGTTCTTCTTTGTTTTATTCGTTCTTGGGATGTGGGCATCGCTGGCAAGGCCAGCATTTATTGCCCATCCCTAATTGCCCTTTACATCAGTGCCTCAACAGCTGGGTTGGAGACTCTGCGGGCTCTCTTCCTGTGCTGAGGCTCCGGCATGTTTTGGCACTGCCTGCTTCTTCCAGCTGAAGTTGTGAGTGGATTGACAATGAGGTGCTGTGGCATCAATGCACCTCCCCTTGACTTGCCGCAGCGGAACATCGGAGGGCCTTAACACAGCCCGTTTCGTGGCCATCTCCAATTTCTAGGCCTATATGCTTCAATGAGATCCCCCCACCCCCGCCATTCTTCTAAATTCCAGCTAGTATAGATTGTAAATAGCTGAGGCCGAAGCACTGATCCTTGCGGCACCCCACTAGTCACAGCCTGCCAACCTGATGAGCTGGACCACTGTTTTGATCGTGCCATGCTCGGTAGCCCTAAACGTGAGTGGAGGCCGGCGGTTTTCTCAGTGGCCTATTCGGACCGCGAGCACGTCATTCTGTTCTGCCGTACTCACACACTGGCTGGAACTGCACAGGGCACTTACAAAGTAATCCCTCTTGCAGCTGCAATATATATAGGGAGAAAGACTTGCATTTACATAGCGCCTTTCATGACCTCAGGACGTCCCAGATCGCTTCACAGCCAATGAAATTCTTTTCATGTTGGAATATAGGAAACGCGGCATCCAATTTACGCACAGCAAGCCCCCACAAATGAGATGGGGGGGGGGAAATCTAGAACTCGGAGGCATAGTCTCAGACTAAAGGGTCACCCTTTTAGAACTGAGATGAGGAGGAATTTCTTCTCTCAGAGGGTCGTAAATCTGTAGAATTCTCTGCCCCAGAGAGCTGTGGAGGCTGGGTCATTTAATACATTTAAAGTGGAGATAGACAGATTTTTGTAAGATAAGGGAGTGAAGGGTTATGGGGAGCGGGCGGAGAAGTGGCTTTGAGCCCAAGATCAGCCATGATCTTATTGAATGGCGGAGCAGGCTCGAGGGACCAAGTGGCCTACTCCTGCTCCTATTTCTTATGTTCTTATGTAATCAGATAATCTCTTTCAGAGATGTTGGTTGGGGGATAAATAATTGCCTGACACCGGGGAGAACTCCCTTGCTTCTCTTCCAACAGTGCCATGGGATCTTTTACACACACTCGAAAAGACACATGGGTCCTCGGTTTAACATCTCACCTGATACACGGCACCACCGACAGTGCAGCGCTGCCTCAGTACTGTCACTGGGAGTGTCAGACTGGATTATGGGCTCAAGTCTCTGAAGTGGGACTTGAACCCATGTCCTTCTGAATCAGAGGCGAGAGCTCTACCCACAGATCCTGTGGGGAGAGGGAGCCTGGGGACCATTAGTGGCCAATCATTTTCGAAGGTTAGCCTCTTCCCTCCACAGCCTATTGCTACCGAGACCTGCCCCACAATCCCACTCCTCCAGCTCACCTGCCTCAGCCTTTTCGCCTCTTGCCAATTTCCTCTGCCTTTCCCCACACAGTCTTCCTTCTCCTGTCCTCCTCCTCCTCCTCCCTCAGGTGGATTATTGTGGACAAATCTGTGGACCACACTTGTTGATGTTACTCCCCCTCCCCCACCTCTTCCCATGTGACGTTACTCCCCCTCCCCCACCTCTTCCCATGTGACATTACTCCCCCTCCCCACCTCTTCTCATGTGACATTACTCCCCCTCCCCACCTCTTCCCATGTGACGTTACTCCCCCTCCCCCACCTCTTCCCATGTGACGTTACTCCCCCTCCCCGCTCCTTCCCATGTGACATTACTCCCCCTCCCCCGCTCCTTCCCATGTGACATTACTCACCCTCCTCCACCTCTTCCCATGTGACATTACTCCCCCTCCCCCACCTCTTCCCATGTGACATTACTCCCCCTCCCCCACCTCTTCCCATGTGACGTTACTCCCCCTCCCCCACCTCTTCCCATGTGACATTACTCCCCCTCCCCCACCTCTTCCCATGTGACATTACTCCCCCTCCCCACCTCTTCCCATGTGACATTACTCCCCCTCCCCCACCTCTTCACATGTAATGTTACTCCTCCTCCCCACCTCTTCCCATGTGACGTTACTCCCCCTCCCCCACCTCTTCCCATGTGACGTTACTCCCCCTCCCCCACCTCTTCACATGTGATGTTACTCCCCCTCCCCGCTCCTTCCCATGTGACGATACTACCCCTCCCCCACCTCTTCCCATGTGACGTTACTCCCCCTCCCCCGCTCCTTCCCATGTGACGTTACTCCCCCTCCCCCCGCACCTTCCCATGTGACATTACTCCCCCTCCCCCGCTCCTTCCCATGTGACGTTACTCCCCCTCCCCCCGCACCTTCCCATGTGACATTACTCCCCCCTCCCCCACTCCTTCCCATGTGACATTACTCCCCCTCCCCCTCTCCTTCCCAGGTGACGTTACTCCCCCCTCCCCCACTCCTTCCCATGTGACATTACTCCCCTTCCCCCGCTCTGTCCCATGTGACTTTACTCCCCCTCCCCCGATCCTTCCCATGTGACGTTACTCCCCCTCCCCTATTCCTTCCCACGTGACATTACTCCCCCTCCCCCACTCCTTCCCATGTGACATTACTCCCCTTCCCCCGCTCCGTCCCATGTGACTTTACTCCCCTCCCCCGCTCCTTCCCATGTGACGTTACTCCCCCTCCCCCATTCCTTCCCACGTGACATTACTCCCCCCTCCCCCACTCCTTCCCATGTGACATTACTCCCCTTCCCCCGCTCCGTCCCATGTGACTTTACTCCCCCTCCCCCGCTCCTTCCCATGTGATATTACTCCCCCTCCCCCATTCCTTCCCACGTGACATTACTCCCCCTCCCCGCTCCTTCCCATGTGACGTTACTCCCCCTCCCCCATTCCTTCCCACGTGACATTACTCCCCCTCCCCGCTCCTTCCCATGTGATATTACTCCCCCCTCCCCCGCACCTTCCCATGTGACTTTACTCCCCCTCCCCCGCTCCTTCCCATGTGACATTACTCCCCCTCCCCCGCTCCTTCCCATGTGATGTTACTCCCCCTCCCCCACTCCTTCCCATGTGATGTTACTGCCCCTCCCCCGCTCCTTCCCATGTGACTTTACTCCCCCTCCCCCGCTCCTTCCCATGTGATGTTACTGCCCCTCCCCCGCTCCTTCCCATGTGACATTACTCCCCCTCCCCCACTCCTTCCCATGTGAAGTGACTCCCCCTCCCCCGCTCCTTCCCATGTGAAGTTACTCCCACTCCCCCGCTCCTTCCCATGTAACATTACTCATAGAACATAGAAACATAGAAGATAGGAGCAGGAGTAGGCCATTCGGCCCCTCGACCCTGTTCTGCCATTTAATGAGATCATGGCTGATCATCCAAACTCAGTACCCTGTCCCTGCTTTCTCCCCATGTCCCTTGATCCCTTTAGCCTTAAGAAATATATCTAACTCCTTCTTGAATATATTTAATGACTTGGCCTCAACTGCCTTGTGTGGTAGAGAATTCCACAGGTTCACCACTCTCTGGGTGAAGAAATTCCTCCTCATCTCAGTCCTAAATGGCTTACCCCTTATCCTTAGACTGTGATCCCTGGTTCTGGACTCCCCGCCATCGGGAACATCCTTCCTGCATCTGGTCTGTCTTTAGTCCTGTTAGAATTTTATAAGTTTCAATGAGATCCCCTCTCATTCTTCTAAACTCGAGTGAATATAAGCCCAATCGACCCAATCTCTCCTCATACATCATTCCTGCCATCCCAGGTATCAGTCTGGTGAATCTTCGCTGCACTCCCTCCATGGCAAAACATCCTTCCTCAGATAAGGTGATGATCAGCCACGATCTCATTAAATGGCGGAACAGGCTCGAGGGGCCGAATGGCCGACTCCTGCTCCGATCTTCTATGTTTCTATGACAGGTTTAGGGAGGGAATTCCAGAGCTTAGGGCCCAGGCAGCTGAGGGCACGGCCACCAATGGTGGAGCGATGAAAATCGGGGATGCTCAAGAGGCATTGTGGGCGTTGTGGGGCTGGAGGAGGTTACAGAGATCAAGGGTTCCAACCCTCCAGGATTGGCCGAGAGTCTCCAGGAGTGGAAGATTAATATCCCGGGCACTGCGGTGAGCAAACCCCGGGAGAAAGGCCGAGCTCCCGCTTTTCTGCATTCGCAGTTCGACCCCCCGCCGTGTACTTTCTTCGTCCAGCTGAGGGACGACCGCCGCCCCCCACCCACCCCCGGTCCTCGGAACCGCTCTCACAACAGCTGCTTGTGCAAAACCGTGAGCAAAGATGCTCGACGACAGGTAGGGGTGGCCAGCTCTAGTTGGACCTATTCCTGGAGGTTTCATCGCGTGAATTCCGCACACCCCCCCCCGGCAAGCCTCTCACCCGGTCAAACAGTCTTTCTTCCCAACGCCGATATTTTTACAATGAGCAAACGACGTGTCCAATGCAACAAAAGAAAAAACTCACAGCCATTTTTTTAAAGCTTGTGTGTTGCTCGGAGATTAATCTTTCATTCCTGGAGACACCAGGGCAACACAATGGCCCAAAAATTCGGCCGAATACGGTAGAGAACCCGCTGTGTACTCACCCGTATTCGTTCCCGAAGTGCCGGTTTCCTGCATGCACTGCGCATGCGCGGGAAACCGGCACTTCCAGTATGGCGAAGGGGGCGGTTCCTAGGTGAACCGCGTGCACACTACAGGCTGTGTGCACGCAGCACACTTAGATTTTTTTTCAGGTTTCAACGCGAGGGTAAGTATTGAAGATTTTACACAAGTAAAAAGGAGGCGTAAGACCCCTTTTGAACAAGGTAAGTAGTTAATTAAGTATAATTTTAATTTTTTTTCGACAGGTTTATCTTTTTTAGAGACTTTAAAGAAAGGTAAGTTTATTTTTATAACTTTTAAAAAGAATTTAAATTTTTTTTAAAATTTAAATTTTTGTTTAAAGTGGTTAATGTATTTAACTATAGTTATTTTATTAACGTGATGGTTTTTAAAAAAAATTTATTTGAGGTTTAGCTGTTCTTTTGGGGGCGATTTGTATTCATAGATTTGACAGGTCTCCTGTCAAATCTATGAATGAAAGATGGTCTGCTGCCATTGGCTCTCCATGGCCCACGTGATCCCAGGAGTCGCATCGCACTAACTGCGCCCCTGAAACACGCAAGCACTGCGCGCCGGCACTAGGGAGAGGCCCAGGACCCGAAGTTCCTGTGGGCCCGAAACACAACGGCAGGCGCGGTAGGTAAGATCGCGCGCGATCCTTACCCCCGCGGCAAGCCGGCCACCCGAATTTCTAGGCCAATGGCATTTGCTAACTGCGGGCAAGCGTCACATGTGCCGCGTGATCCGACGTCACGCGATCCAACCTCCAGCGTACCTCCGACCCGTGTGGGCAACCCCTCTGAATGTTTCCTGCCCGATTTGGGGAAAAGCCTCACAGATTCAGCCAGTGCTCGCACGCTGAGGTGGGTTGTGTTGCCAGGTAAATTGTGCCTCCCGAGTTAACTGAGTCACTCCGGGCTTCCCCGCCCTCCGTTGAAGTGTGCTTTTTGACGGACGGTGCACCAAACCTGTGGACGTGCAAATCCGCTGGGAGGGACAAAGCGGGTGCAGCTAAACACACAGAGCAAGTTATATCTGGAAGCATGACTGACCAGACAGGATCTGCGGCTTTGTGAAGCAAAACCACTCTGCCCTCAAGTTGTTCAAATTGGCAGTGGCTTATTCTCTGACTGTTACCATGGCAGCCTGCATGCACACAGATAATAGTCACGCTATGCACTGCACATTCTCATTGCCAGGTAATTGGTCTTCTGATGCGCAATTGACTCGGTGGCTGGGTGTGCACCTGGAGACTTCGTCGCATCATTTCCTGTCTTCAAACCCACCCCCGCCCCACTGCCCCGCCCAGTCGAACAGCCCTGGCTGGAGAGGCTAGAACTAGGATAAGAGGTCGGCCATTTAGGACTGAGAGGAGGAGAGATTTCTTCTCATCGGAGGGCGGTAAATCTTTGGAATTCTCTACCCCAGAGGGCTGTGGAGGCTCAGTCGTTGAGTATATTCAAGGCTGAGATCGATAGATTTTTGGACTCAGGGAGAATCAAGGGATGTGGGGATGGGGAGGGAGAGTGGGGTAGAGTTGGAAGATCAGCCATGACCTTATTGAATGGCGGAGCAGGCTCGAGGGGCCACATAGAAACATAGAAGATGGAGCAGGAGTAGGCCATTCGGCCCCTCGAGCCTGTTCCGCCATTTAATGAGATCATGGCTGATCATCCAGATTCAGTACCCTGTCCCTGCTTTCTCCCCATATCCCTTGATCCCTTTAGCCTTAAGAAATATATCTAACTCCTTCTTGAATATATTTAATGAGTTGGCCTCAACTGCCTTCTGTGGTAGAGAATTCCACAGGTTCACCACTCTCTGGGTGAAGAAATTCCTCCTCATCTCAGTCCTAATGGCTTACCCCTTATCCTTAGACTGTGACCCCTGGTTCTGGACTCCCCCGCCATTGGGAACATCCTTCCTGCATCTAGTCTGTCTAGTCCTGTTAGAATTTTATAAGTTTCAATGAGATCCCCTCTCATTCTTATAAACTCTAGCGAATACAAGCCTAATCGACCCAATCTCTCTTCATACGTCATTCCTGCCATCCCAGGTATCAGTCTGGTGAATCTTCGCTGCACTCCCTCCATGGCAAGAACATCCTTCCTCAGATAAGGCGACCAAAACTGCACACAATACTCAAGGTGTGGTCTCACCAAGGCCTTGTACAACTGCAGCAAGACATCCTTGCTCCTGTACTCGAATCCTTTCGCTATGAAGGCCAACATACCATTTGCCTTCTTAACCGCCTGCTGCACCTGCATGCTTACCTTCAACGACTGGTGCACAAGGACTCCCAGATCTCGTTGCACTTCCCCTTTTCCCAATCTATTGCCGTTCAGATAATAATCTGTCTGCCTGTTTTTGCCACCAAAGTGGATAACCTCGCATTTATCCACATTATATTGCATCTGCCCAATCACCCAACCTGTCCAAATCATCCTGAAGTTTCTCTGCATCCTCCTCACAGCACACACGCCCACATGGCTGACTCCTGCTCCTAATTCTTATATTCTTATTCCTATCTCCAATATTTTTGTATCTAATAAACAAAAGGTCTTCAAAGCAAATTAAAAATAAACACACAATTATTCGAATGCCGCTATAATTTTTCTCTTGAGTGTTGCTCGCAAGCAGCGTCCGGGGGATTAATCTTTCGATCCTGGAGACTCCAGGATAATCCTGGAGGGTTTGGCGGCGGAGGGTGAATGCAGTTCCCAGTGTGGGCCTGAGCTGTTCAGCAGGGTCGTAGCCTGATTATCAGACAGGGTGGCAACAGAGGCCGATGGTTTAATGTGAAAAGGTGGGGATTGGGGAACATCTCGGGCTAGCCAGCAAAGAATCAGAAAAACCCGGTTGTTAAATCCGACAGTGGTCTATGAGCAGGCGACACTAAGTGGGCGGAAAGCAGAAGGAGACATAGAAATAGACCCAGGAGTAGGTCATTGGCTCTGTCTTACAAACCTACGGGAAATCTTTGAGGAAGTAGCTGAATTATTAGACAAGGGGAATCCAATAGATGTGGTTTACTTGGATTTTTGACAGACAATTGACAAAGTTCCTCATTTGAGAATAATAGAAAGATTCAGGCTCATGGAATTAACGCCAGCTTGTCTGAATCGATTGAGAACCGGTTCAGCAACAGACATGGTGATGAATGGAAAATGCTCTCGCCCTCCTATTTCTCATCTACATGCTGGCGCTCGGTGACATCATCCGACCACACGATTTGAGTTTTCACATGTACGCTGATGATACCCAGCTCCACCTGTCCTCCGCCTCTCTCGAACCCTCTCTATACTATCAGACTGCTTGTCCAACATCCAGCACTGGATGAGTAGAAATATACTCCAATTAAATATCAGGGAGACCGAAGCCATCGCCTTTGGTTCATGCCACAAACTCCGTTCCCTTTCCGCTAATTCGATCTCTCACCCCCGGCAACTCTCGGAGGCTGACCAAGTCTGTTCGCAACCTCGGTGTCATACTTGATCACGAATTGAGCTTCCTGCCTCCTATCCATTCTTTCACTGAGACCGTAATAATGCCCGTCTCTGCCCTTGCCTCAACGTATCTGCTGCTGAAATCCTCATCCAACAACAACTACAACTTGTATTTATATAGCGCCTTTAACGTTGTAAAACGTCTCAGGGCGCTGCACAGGAGTATTATAAGACAGAAAATTTGGCACCGAGCCACATAAGCAGAAATTAGGGCAGGTGACCAAAAGCTTGGTCAAAGAGGTAGATTTTAAGGAGCGTCTTAAAGGAGGAAAGAGAGGTAGCGAGGCGGAGAGGTTTAGGCAGGGAATTCCAGAGCTTAGGGCCTAGGCAACAGAAGGCACGGTCACCAATGGTGGAGCGATTATAAGCAGGGATGCTCAAGAGGGCAGAATTAGAGGAGCGTAGATATCTCCGGGGGGTTGTGGGACTGAAGGAGATTACAGAGACAGGGAGGGTCGAGGCCATGGAGGGATTTGAAAACAAGGATGAGAATTTTGAAATCGAGGCCTTGCTTAACCGGGAGCCATCCATGCCTTGACTATTCCAATGCACTCCTGGCTGGTCTCCCTAGTTCTACCCTCTATCAACTTAAAGTCAGCAAATACTCGGCTGCCCGTGTCCTAACTCACACCAAGTCCCGCTCACCCATCTCCCCTGTGCTCGCTGACCTACATTGGCTCCCAGTTAAGCAATGCCTCGATTTCAAAATTCTCATCCTTGGTTTCAAATCCCTCCATGGCCTCGCCCCTCCTTATCTCTGTAATCTCCTCCAGCCCGATAATCCCCTCGACTTCTGCGCTCTGCCTATTCTGGCCTTTTGAACATCCCCGATTTTAATTGCTCCACTATTGGCAGTCGTGCCTTCAGCTGCCGAGATCCTAAGCTCTGGAATTCCCTGTCTAAATCTCTCCACCTCTCCACTTCTCTTTCCTTCTTTAAGATGCTCCTTAAAACCTACCTCTTCGACCGCGCTTTTGGTCACCTGCCCTAACATCTTCTGATATAGCTCGGGGTCAAATTTATTTGTTTTTTTTTGTTAACGCTCCTGTGAAGTGCCTTGGGACGTTTTATTACGTTAAAGGTGCTATAAAGTAGAAGTTGTTGTTGTTAAGTCAAAGTAACCAGTGGGGTTTCAGAAGGATATGTTATGGGACACTATGTAATTTATTCATTCTCAGGACGTGGGCATCGCTGGCAAGACTGGGCCTTATTGCCCATCCCCAGTTGCCCCGTGGTGGTGGACCTTCTTGAACCGCTGGTAGCAGTTCTTTGATACAACCGAACGGCTCGCTAGGCCGCAGAGAGCAGTTAAGAGGTGTAGGACTGGAGTCACATATAGGCCAGCCTTGGATAAGGACAAAAGTGAGAAGTCGCACAACACCAGGTTATAGTCCAACAGCTTTATTTGAAATCACAAGCTTTCGGAGCGCTGCTCCTTCGTCAGGTGAAGTGAAGAGATGTTCTCTGACTATATACGCTGTGCCTATATGCATCTCTTCACTTCACCTGACGAAGGAGCAGCGCTCCGAAAGCTTGTGATTTCAAATAAAGCTGTTGGACTATAACCTTGTGTTGTGAGACTTCTCACATTTGTCCACCCCAGTCCAACACCGGCATCTCCGCATCTTGGATAAGGACGGCAGGTTTCCTTCACTAAAGGACATCAGTGAACCAGTTGGGTTTTTACGACAATCCGACAGCTCCATGGTCACTTTTGCTGATCCCAGCTTTTGATTTTCCAGATTTTGAAAATGGAATTCAAGTTCTCAAACTACCGTGGAATTCGAACGCACGTTCGACTAGATTATTAGTGCGGGCCTCTGCACATCTAGGCCAGTAGCATAGCCAAGACACTGCCATACCCCTTCATATAAACAGACGTATGGATATGGACTGATGTATGTAGATAGATAGACATGGACAGATTGAAATAGATACACAAGACAGGGAGGAGGGTAGAGATACATAGATAAAGGCAGAAAGACAGTTCATTTATTCTAAACTTTCACCTTTCATACCTGGTGCTCCTCCCTTCACTCACATCTATTTCCTTTTTGAAGCGTGATGACACAAACTGTGTTCCAAGTGGGCAACACGGTGGCATAGTGGTTAGCACTGTTGCCTCACAGAGCCAGGGACCCGGGTTCGAATCCGGCCACGGGTGACTGTCTGTGTGGAGTTTGCACATTCTCCCCGTGTCTGCGTGGGTTTCCTCCGGGTGCTCCGGTTTCCTCCCACAGTCCAAAGATGTGCGGGTTAGGTTGATTTGGCTATGATAAATTGACCCTTAGTGTTAGGGGGATTAAATACGTGGGGTTACGGGGATAGGGTGGGATATGTGTCGGTGCAGGCTCGATGGGCCGAAATGGCCTCTATCTGCACTGTGGGGATTCTGTGATTCTGTGAAGTAAGGTTGACCAGTGCATTAGAAAGCCTCAGCATATCTTCTGTAGACTTACACTTCACTATTTTGACTATGCAATCCAATATTCTATCTGCTCTGCTATTGGCTTGAAATAGTCAAGCCTGAAGGTAACAGAAGCGTTATGAGGGCTTCGGCTGAAGATGGGCCCAGGCAGGGGCGGAGACGGGCGATGTTACGGGGGTGGAAATAGGTGGTCTTTGTGATGGAGAGGATGCAGGGTTCGAAGCTCAGCTCAGGGCCAAACTGGACTCCGACGTGGCGGACGGTCAGGCTCAGCCTCAGAGCGTGGCCAGGGAGAGGGATGGAGTGGGTGGCTAGGGAACGGAGGTTGTGGCGGGGACCGAAGACAATGGCTTCGGCCTTCCCAATGCTTGATTGGAGGAAATTGCGGCTTATCCATTACTGGATGTCGGACAAGCAGTCCGACAACAGCGAGGCAGTGCAGGGGTCGAGAGAGGTGGTGGCGACGTAGAGCTGGGTGTCGTCCGCGCACACGTGGAAACTGACGTCATGTCTTCGGATGATGTCACCGCAGAGGCAGCATGTAGATGAGAAACAGGAGGGGGCCAAAGATAGATCCTTGGGGGGACTCCAGAGGTAACGATGAAGAGAAGCCATTGCAGGTGACTCTCTGGCTGCAATTAGATAGATAAGAATGGAACCAGGCGAGTGCATCCAGTAATGGATAAGCCGCAATTTCCTCCAATCAAACAAAGCAGGCGGTGAAGAAGGCAAATGGTATGTTGGCCTTCATAGCGAAAGGGTTTGAGTACAGGAACAGGGATGTCCTGCTGCAGTTGTACAGGGCCTTGGTGAGACCACACCTTGAGTACTGTGTGCAGTTTTGGTCGCCTTATCTGAGGAAGGATGTTCTTGCCATTGAAGGAGTTCAGCGAAGATTCACAAGGCTGATACCTGGGATGGCAGGAATGACATATGAGGAGAGATTGGGTCGATTGGACTTATACTCGCTGGAGTATAGAAGAATGAGAGGGGATCTCATCGAAACATATAAAATTCTGACAGGACTGGACAAACTAGATGCAGGAAGAATGTTCCCGATGGTCAGAGAGTCCAGAACCAGGGGTCATAATCTAAGGATAAGGGGTAAGCCATTTAGGACAGAAATGAGGAAGAATTTCTTCACCCAGAGAGTGGTGAACCTGTGGAATTCTCTACCACAGAAGGTAGTTGAGGCCAATTCATTAAATATATTCAAGAATGAGTTAGATATATTTCTTAAAGCTAAAGGTATCAAGGGATATGGGGAGAAGGCAGGTACAGGGTACTGAGTTTGGATGATCAGCCATGATCTCATCGAATGGCGGAGCAGGCTCGAGGGGCCGTATGGCCTACTCCTGCTCCTATCTTCTATGTTTCTATGTTTCTATGTTTCTATGCAGTCTCACCCAGCTGGACGACGGAGGACGGGCATTGGAGGAGGATGGCATAGTCAACCATATCAAAGGCTGCAAGACTGATCAAGAAGGATGAGGAGTGATGGTGCACCACAGTCATAGTCACATAGGATCTTATTTGTGACATTGATTAGGACTGTTTCAGTGCCGTGGCAGGGGTGGGAACCTAATTGGTTCAAATATGGAGTTGCGGGAAAGATGGGGGGGGGGGCGACAACACGTTCAAGGACTTTGGAGAGGAAAGGGAGGTTGGAGATGGGGCGGTAGTTTGCAAGGACAGAGGGGTCAAGGGTGGAATTATTGAGAAGTGGGTGATGACGACAGAGTTGAAAGGGAAGGGGACAGTACCCTGAGGAGAGGAAACGGTTTTAAATGTCAACTAGCATGGTGGGGGTGGGGGGGGGGGCGGGGTGCGGTGTGGCAGGAAGGGAAGTTGGGGTGGTCAGCAGTTTAGTGGGATGTCTAAAGAGATGAAGGTTAAGGGGAAAACCTCATCAAACCACCCAAAGTATTAAATGGCAAGGGCAGGATGAGCCCAGAATATTATTTTGTCAGTCAGACTAATAGGACATTTATTTATATTAATAACAATTGTATCATAGTATTATCCAGCACGGGAGGCCATTCAGCCCATCGTGCCCATGCCGGCTCTTTGAAAAAGCTCTCCAATTAGTCCCACTCCTCTGCTCTTTCCCCATAGTCAGGCAAATTTTTCCTTTTTTAAGTATATATCCAATACCATTTTGAAATCGGCCTCCACCACCCTTTCAGGCAGTGGATTCCCGATCATAACAACTCGTTTTTATTAAATCTCCTCTTAACCTTCTCTGCTCTAAGGAGAACATAAGAACATAGGAAAAAGGAGCAGGAGTAGGCCATTCGGCCCCTCGAGCCTGCTCCGCCATTCAATAAGATCATGGCTGATCTGATCTTGGCCTCAACTCCACTTTTCTGCCTGTTCCCCATAACCCTTGACTCCCCTGTAATTCAAAAATCTATATATCTCAGCCTTGAATATATTCACTGACTCCGCCTCCACAGCTCTCTGGGGTGGAGAATTCCAAAGATTCATGACCCTCTGAGAGAAGAAATTCCTCCTCATCTCCATCTTAAAGTGGCGACCATTTATTCTGAAGCTATGCCCCCTAGTTTTAGATTCCCCCACGAGGGGAAACATCCGCTCAGCATCTACCCTGTCAATCCCTCAGAATCTTATATGTTTCGATAAGATCACCTCTCATTCTTCTAAATTCCAATGAGTATAGGCCCAACCTGCTCAACCTTTCCTCATAAGACAACCCCTTTGTCATAAATCGCAAGTAACAACTCAGGAAGTACTACTGGGCGGCCAGCTGGGGCGCCGTCCAGGGAGTATAAATACTCAGGCATGGGCCCACCTTGGGCAGAGACAATCTGGAAACAGGAAGCTAGTGACTGCTAACTAGACCTCCATGTTTTGTTACAAGTTGATTAAAGCCTTGCTTTATGTTCAAGTGCGTAGTGAGTCTTTATTACGTCACCCTTCATCCCAGGAATCCCAGCTTCTCCAGTCTATCCATGTAACTGAAGTCCCTCATCCCTGGTACAATTCTAGTAAATCTGCACCCTCTCCAAGGCCTCAGCATCCTTCCTAGAATTGGACACAATACTCCAGCCGAGGCCTAACCAGGGTTTTAGAAATGTTTAGCATAACTTCCTCGCTTTTGTACTCTATGCCTCTATTTATAAAGCCAAGGATCCTGTGTGCAACAGCCTATTCAACTTGTCCTGCCACTTCCGAGTTAAATTCAAAACAAATCCCAGAAACAATTTCTTTGCTGAAAGGCCATTTCAGATTTGCAGTAATCTACTGCGCAAGGCTGTTAGGCGAGTTTGTGATGCAAATGTAAGCTAGGCTGGCTAAGTTCATAGAATCCTATAGCACAGAAGGAGGCCATTTGGCCCATCATGCCAGAGGCTGGGAAATGTTTGCATTCAGAGGGACCTGGGTGTCCTTGTACATGAATCACAGAAAGTTAACATGCAGGTACAGCAAGCCACTAGGAAAGCAAATGGTATGTTAGATTTTGTTACAAAGGGATTGGAGTATAAGAGTAAAGAAGTCTTACTACAATTATACAGGGCATTGGTGAGGCCACACCTGGAGTACTGTGTACAGTTCTGGTCTCCTTACCTAAGGAAAGACATACTTGCCTTAGAGGGAGTGCAGTGAAGATTCACTAGGCTGGTTCCTGGGATGAAGGATTGTCCTATGAGGAGAGATTGAGTAGACTAGACCTATATTCTCTAGAGTTTAGAAGAATGAGAGATGATCTCATTGAAACATACAAAATTCTTAAGGGGCTTGACAGGGTAGATGCAGGGAGGATGTTTCCCCCTGGCTGGGGAGTCTAGAACCAGGGGTCACAGTCTCAGAACGAGGGGTCGGCCATTTAGGACTGAGATGAGGAGAAATTTCTTCACTCAGAGGGTGGTGAATCGTTGGAATTCTCTACCGCAGAGAGCTGTGGATGCTCAGTCGTTGAGTATATTCAAGACAGAGATCGATAGATTTTTGGGAATTAAGGGATATGGGGATAGTGCAGGAAAGTAGATGTGAGGTAGAAGATCAGCCACGATCTTGTTGAATAGAGGAGCAGGCTCGAAGGGCCAAATGGTCGATTCCTGCTCCGAATTGTTATGTGCCTGGGCCAGCTCATTGAAAGTGTTAACAAAGACTTTAAGGGGAGTTTAAGATGCAATTGAAAGCTGGCCTGGGTGAGTTGAAATAGTAGAGGGAGTAGATTGATGGTTTTTGCAACGTTCCAAACAGCTATCTATTTAATATAATATAAGACCGCACAAAGTGGAGGAGAAGCTACTCGGAGCTCTGGCACGGCAATAGAGCCCCAGGTGGGCAGAGCAAATGCTTCAAGGACACCCTCAAAAGTGTAACATCCCCACCGACATCTGGGAATCCCTGGCCCGAGACCGCACAAAGTGGAGGAGAAGCATCCGGGAAGGCGGCGAAACACCTCGAGTCTCTTCGCCGGGAGCAAGCGGAAGCCAAGCGCAAACAGCGGAAGGAGCGCACGTCAACCCAAGCACCCCACCCGCCATCTCCCCCACCTGTGACAGAGACTGTAGGTCCCACATTGGACTCATCAGTCACCTGAGAACTCATTTTTAGTGTGGAAGCAAGTCATCCTCGGCTCCGAGGGACTGCCTAAGAAGAGGGAAAATAAAAAACAGAAAATGCTGGAAATACTCAGCAGGTCAGGCAGCATCTGAAGAGAGGAAAATCGACCTGAAACGTTAACTCTGATTCTCTCTCTCTCTCTCTCTACGGCTTTTGTATCAGCTATCAATTTAAATTCATCCATCTGTAACTAGGCAGGCTCATACTTGTCAGGCGGGCTTATTTCTCGTGACAATGAATGCAGCATATTCGATTTCGATTTCACTTTCTCCTCCCAGGTTGAGTCATGAATTTACCAGAACAGCGCCGGCACGACTTGCCCGGCTTCCCACTACCCCAGTACTCTGGAAATGCAGAATGGGCAGGGAATCCTCAGGGCAGCTCCCCTGTCAATCAAACCTGAAACTGACGGGCGCCTGGATTCCTGGGCAAGGTCAAGGGCGGGGCGAGAGACGTGAGAAAGGAGCGGAACGTCACAGAGGGAATGACGCACAGGGAATTCCTTTCCGAACGTTCTTTAAAGGGCTCCCCCCATCGCCCCGCCTGCAGTAACTCGTTACATAAAGTGCCAAGGATTTTTAAACGCGGCATTATCGTCTTCTCTTGGGAGGGGGAAAAAACAACAAATTAAGAATGGTGGCCCTGGTCTCTGGGATCACCCCGGTCGATCCGACCGTCAGCTCCTGCCTGCTGTGCTCCGCCTGCCGCTTCCTGCTCATCAAGCCCAGGCAGACCGAGTGCGGGCACCGGTACTGCGCCGCCTGCCTGGAGAACCTGTTCAAGTGAGTCTCGCAGCGTCCGCGACACCTTGTTCGCTGTTTCCCACCTCTGCCCAGCCTATTTTTTGTTGTTGTTGTTGCTTCGCGTTGCAGCCCTGCTGGCTGAGCGGCCAAGCGTTCTGCGTCAGGAGGTCGTGGGTCCCTGGTCCTTGAGACTTGAGCGCAAAAAAAAAATCTGAGCCCACTCTCTGCAGAGAGCCGGCACGGACGCGATGGGCCGAATGGTCTCCTTCTGTGCCGTTATGACTCTATGACTCCATGACAGTTGGGCCCCCCACCCGGTCTGCTCTCTCAGGTGGATGTAAAACGATCCCCTGGCACTGTTGCGAAAGAGAGCAGGGGAGCTCTCCCCGGTGTCCTGGCCAATGTTTATCCCTCAATCAACATAAAAAAAAACCCCAGATGATCTGGTCATTGTCACACTGCTGTTTGTGGGAGCTTGCTGTGCGCAAATCGGCTGCCGCGTTTCCACAACGGTGACTACGCTTCAAAAAGCACTTCAAAAGCGCTTTGGGACGTCCTGAGGTCGTGAAAGGCGCTGTATGTAAATTTTCCCCGGGCTTCTTCTCTGATCAGCGCCAAGGCAGCCGATCTCAGATAGGGTTAGCTATACGGCTTTCACGATTGTGCCTTTTTTT
This sequence comes from Squalus acanthias, assembly GCA_030390025.1. NCBI lineage: Eukaryota > Metazoa > Chordata > Chondrichthyes > Squaliformes > Squalidae > Squalus > Squalus acanthias. The sequence goes on from CM059449.1 coordinate 14,732,262, forward strand.
TGGGAGACAGCTGACTATCTGTCACATGCAGAAACCTATCACCATCTGTGAAGGATCTGCACAGCAAATTACTGAGGAATATACCCGACTAGGAACACAATGTACGCATCTAAATCCAAAGAACCTAGTTGCAGGTTCCCAATAGTTAAGGCTTCGAGCACTCCCACACGTGCGTGCTAGAGTTACAGGTGTCACTGGGATTTATTGCCCATCCCTAATCGCCCTTTAGAAGGTGGTGGTGAGCCATCACCTTGAACCGCTGCAGTCCGTGTGGTGATGGTACTCCCACAGGGCTGTTAGGGAGGGAGTTCCAGGATTTTGACCCAGCGACGATGAAGGAACGGCCGATATATTTCCAAGTCAGGATGGTGTGTGACTTGGAGGGGAACTTGGAGGTGGTGGTGTTCCCATGCGCCTGCTGCCCTTGTCCTTCTAGGTGGTGGAGGCCGCGGGTTTGGGAGGTGCTGCCGAAGAAGCCTTGAGGAGCTTGTTAGCACCGTTGTTTGCTCAGCTAGGACCCACCTGGTAATGCCACGACCTTACAGGGGTTATCTGGAGCCGAGTGGAAACAACCCTAGCCACATTTGTCTTCAGTGGCCCCTTTGGACTATGGAGATGGGAAATTTGGATGGGCTTCATGCTCCTGAATGCTGCCCAGTGATCCTGTTCGAAACTGTATGTGTGCAGACAGGACAAGGCTTTACTGTGATGCCCCTCACAGTGGGTTAGCGCACCAAACCCCAGCAATGGGTCGGTTTAAAATTTGGAAAAAGCCCGGAATACTGGCAGTTCTGAGTCAGATTCGCAGAATGTGGAAATATTCATTCTATTTCTTTATTTCAGAACAGGTAATGACGCAGACTGCCTTGTTTGTCAGAAGAAGGTTCTTCGTTCCAAGGTAGGGCATTCAATTCATTGCTATTGTCCTCTTTAATTGGCAGCTTTGAAGGGGGTTGGGGTATTTCCAGGGGAGACAGACACTGGTAAACAGTGTCGAACTGGGTGATTGTATTGTGTGTGTGTGTTACACTGTATAACTGGGAAAGTCACTTAGAGAGTAACATATCGGGGGAGTGAGTTACAGGCTGGAATCTAATCGAGGGGTTCAGATGGTTTATATATGGAATAATGGATACCTGGGAGTGAGTTACAGACTGGAATCTAATCAAGAGGTTCTGATGGTTTATATGCAGAATAATGGATACCTGGGAGTGAGTTACAGACTGGAATCTAATCGAGTGGTTCTGGTGGTTTATATACAGAATAATGGATACCTGGGAGTGAGTTACAGACTGGAATCTAATCGAGTGGTTCAGGTGGTTTATATACAGAATAATGGATACCTGGGAGTGAGTTACAGACTGGAATCTAATCGAGAGGTTCAGATGGTTTATATATAGAATAATGGACACCTGGGAGTGAGTTACAGACTGGAATCGACGAGTGGGAGATTGCCACAGAGCGATGACTCATTGCTGTATGGTCATGGTTTGAAAGGTGTGCTTTGATTGTCATGCTGCAATCACTCTCTGACACACTGCTTTAATGGTTGTGGAGTACAGAGATTTTGTCCTGACTGGTGGGCACATGCGTGGGTGGCAGTTGGCAGCGATTGTTGACTGCCGCCATGCTCTGTGCTGTTGGCAGCGATTGTTGACTGCCACCATGCTCTGTGCTGTTGGCAGCGATTGTTGACTGCCACCATGCTCTGTGCTGTTGGCAGCGATTGTTGACTGCCACCATGCTCTGTGCTGTTGGCAGCGATTGTTGACTGCCACCATGCTCTGTGCTGTTGGCAGCGATTGTTGACTGCCGCCATGCTCTGTGCTGTTGGCAGCGATTGTTGACTGCCACCATGCTCTGTGCTGTTGGCAGCGATTGTTGACTGCCACCATGCTCTCTGCTGTTGGCAGCCTGCAGCAGATGATGAATAATTCCGACGTCTTTACTTCAGAAGTAACCTGCGCATGATTGCAGGGAATTTCCATCCCCGCTACTGGGAATTTTAATCAAACAAAATAGGTGAATTACAAGGAGGAACAAAAACTAGCAGGGAGGTCAGTGGGAGCTGTAGTGACTGAGCACTCTGTTCTGCTTCTGCTGTGTATACAATATGTGCTCATTGCTCATGGTGGTGTAGTGGTCATGTCACTGGACTAGTGATCCGAGAAAGTGAGTTCTCCTTGAGAGATGGTCGGGAGGGTTTTAGATTCTTAAGGCACTGGGAAAGGTTCTGGGGCAGGATGAAACTGTTCAGGCAAGATGGTCTTCCCCCTAAGCCTTGGCTCAGTTGGTAGCAGTTGAGTCGAAATGTCGCGAGTTCAAATCCCACTCCAGAGACTTGACCAGATCATCCAGGCTGATGTTCCCAGTGCAGTACTGAGGGGAGCGCGGCACTGTCGGAGGTGCCGTCTTTCGGGTGAGGTGTTAAACCGAGGGCCCCCCGTCTGCCCTTTCGGGCGGGCGTAAAAGATCCGACGTCACTATTTGGAAGAAGAGCAGGGGGAGTTTTCCCCCCAGTGTCCTGGCCAATATTTATCCCCCAACCAACATCGAGGGATCGGGCGGGAAAGTGGAGTTGAGGTGGAAGATCAGCCATGATCTCATCGAACGGCGGAGCAGGCTCGAGGGGCCGAATGGCCGACTCCTGCTCCTATTTTTTTTAATGTAACATCACTAAAACAGATTATCTCGTCATTATCTCATTGCTATTTGTGGGACCTTGCTGTGTGTAAATTGGCTGCTGCGTTTCCCGACATTACAACCGTGACCGCACTTCAAAAAGTGCTCAATTGGCTGTGAAGTGCTTTGGGACTTCCTGAGGTTGTGAAAGTCGCTGTATAATTCCAAGTCCGTTCCTTCGGAGTCTTTTGGCCTAACCTCTCATTCCTGTCCACCCCACAGGTCTACTTCGATAGAGCAGCTGAAAATGATGCTTATGCCATAAAGATACAATGCACGGCTTATCGAGAGGGTTGCGATTGGATGGGATCGCTGCGAAACTATCTGGTAAGAGGCCACACTGGGGCGAAATGAGCTTCCGAAAACTGGAAGTGATGATCGAAAAGCTTGCTCGCTGCCTGTTTCCCTTTTTGTAACTGAACGGCCGTAGCGTTGCTGTGAAATCTGCAGACACAGCTTACTGCAAAGGGACATTACTTGGAAGAAGAGCAGGGGAGTTTCCCCCTCTCCCCCCCACCCCAACCCCTGGTGTCCTGGGGCAAATTTTTAAAAAATTTATTTTATTCGTTTATGGGATGTGGGCGTCGCTGGCAAGGCCAGCATTTATTGCCCATCCCTAGTCGCCCCTTGAGAAGGTGGTGGTGAGCCGCCTTCTTGAACCGCTGCAGTCCGTGTGGTGAAGGTACTCCCACAGTGCTGTCAGGGAGGGAGTTCCAGGATTTTGACCCAGCGACGATGAAGGATCGGCGATATATTTCCAAGTCAGGACGGTGTGTGACTTGGAGGGGAACTTGGAGGTGGTGGTGTTCCCATGCGCCTGCAGCCCTTGTCCTTCTAGTTAGTAGAGGTCACGGGTTTGGGAGGTGATGCCGAAGAAACCTTGGCGAGTTGCTGCTGTGCGTCTTGTAGATGGTGCACACCTGCAGCCACGATACGCCGGTGGTGGAGGGAGTGACTGTTTAAGGTGGTAGATGGGTTGCCAATCAAGCGGGCTGCTTTGTCCTGGATGGTGTCGAGCTTCTTGAGTGTTGTTGGAGCTGCACTCATCCCCAACCAACATCATTAAAGCGACAGATTACCTGGTAATTATCTCATTGCTGTTTGTGGGAGCTTGCTGTGTGCAAATTGGCAGCCACGTCTCCTACATTACAACAGTGACTACACTTCAATAGAAAGTACTTCATTGGTTGTAAAGGACTTTGGGACATCCTGAGGTCATGAAAGGCGCTATACAACTGCAAGTCCCTTCCCTTCCCTCGGTTATGGTCTCTTTCCCGGACTAGACCCTGATGTTGTCCAAGTGGAAACAGAATCCCCCGTGTCTTCACCTTGTGTTAAACCATTTCCTTGTGTGGATTTATTTGTGTTTGGACTGTAATTTGACTGTCGACCTCTCTCTGACCCTCCCCCCCAGCGCACACACCGAGCCCAGTGTGATTTCCACCTGCTCCCGTGCGCCAACGTTGCGTTCGGCTGCGAGGCCTTCGGCCCCAGGAGGAAGATGGCGGCGCACGAGACCCGGGAGTGCGAGTGGCGGATGGAGCTGTGCCCCCAATGCGAGACGTTCTGCGTCCACAAGCTGCTGGAGGTGGGTGTCGTGGCGAAGGCGGGATCACCGTCAGAACTAACAACCACATTCATACAGCGACTTTAACGTAGTAAACTATTGAGTAGACTAGGGCCTATATTCTCTCGAGTTTAGAAGAATGAGAGGTGATCTCATCGAAACGTACAAAATTCTTACAGGGCTTGACAGGGTCGATGCAGGGAGGATGTTTCCCCTGGCTGGGGAGTCCAGAACCAGGGGTCACAGTCTCAGAATAAGGGGTCGGCCATTTAGGACTGAGATGAGGAGAAATTTCTTCACTCAGGGGGTGGTGAATCTTTGGAATTCTCTACCCCAGAGGGCTGTGGAGGCTCAGTCGTTGAGTATATTCAAGACAGGAATCGATAGATTTTTGAATATTAAGGGAATCGGGGATAGTGCAGATGAGGTAGAGGATCTGCCATGAGGTAACAAAGAGGCAATAAAGGCCTGGATGAGGGAATCATAGAAATGGCAGTGGCCAGGAAAGGTTGCAGGCAAGAGGGGAGGTGGGCCACGAAATGGAGAGCCCTACAAAGGGTTGAAGTGTTCTTCCCTGGGGGTCACCGCGCAGTCTACTGCTTAAGAAGGAGGACAGAGGCCTTGTGATGTTCCCAGGCTGCTTTCCTGTCCACCATGGCTCCGTGGGTCGCAAGCTCGCCTCTGAGTCGGAAGGCTATGGGTTCACGAGCAGTACTGAGGGAGCGCTGCACTGTCAGAGGTGCTATGTAAGTGCGTGTCTTTCTTTCTAAACCTGGGAATGATACGCAGATGAAGGATAACATGGGAAATGATAAATCGTTAAGTATCTAGGAAGGTTTCAGGGCTCCCTCAAGGGCTTTGTGGGTAAGTGTCTAGGTCCTGGGCTCAATCCCAGGTCTGTGCTGAGTTAACTGGTCTCAGTCGGTGCATTAAAGAAAGACTTGCATTTATATAGCGCCTTTCAGAACGTCCCAAAGCGCGTTACAGCCAATGACGTACTTTTGAAATGTAGTCACTGTTGTAATGTGGGAAACGTGACCGCCAATTTGCGCACAGCAAGCTCCCACAAACAGCAGTGTGGTAATGACCAGATCATCTGTTTTTAGTGATGTTGGTTAAGGGATAAATATTGGGCCAGGACACCGGGGAGAACTCCCCCTGCTCTTCTTTGAAATAGTGGCCGTGGGATCTTTTATGTTCACGTTTCACCCGAAAGCCGGCACCTCCTGACAGTGCAGCACTCCCTCAGTACTGCGCTGGGAGTGTCAGCCCAGATTTTTGTTGTCAAGTCCCTGGAGTGGGACTTGAACCCACAACCTTCTGACTCAGAGGCGAGAGTGCTACCCACTGAGCCACGGCTGACATATAAGGAAGGGAAGACAGAAGAACATAAGAAATAGGAGCAGGAGTAGGCCATACGGCCTCTCGAGCCTGCTCCACCATTCAGTAAGATCATGGGTGATCTTCTACATCAACTCCACTTTCCCGCCCGATCCCGATATCTCTTGATTCCCCTAGAGTCCAAAAATCTGTCAATCTTAGTCTTGAATATACTCAATGACTGAGCCTCCACAGCCCTCTGGGGTAGAGAATTCCAAAGATTCACCACCATCTGAGTGAAGAAATTCCTCCTCATCTCTGTCCTAAATGGCCGACCCCTTATCCTGAGACGATGACCCCTAGTTCTAGACTCTCCAGCCAGGGGAAAGCAGCCACTCGGACCGAGGGAGGTGGGGATTTTGGCAGTTTTGAGGCCCTGGGAATGATTGAGTTGAGGTAGAAGAGGGTTTGATGCGTTGCCATTTCTATATGGAGAGTCCAGAGAGGCAGAAGAGAACAGAGGGTGAAACATTTAGAGGTAAAAAGGAACAAAAAAATGAAAAATCCTCTGAATTCTCAGTGACCTTTTCATCAGGGAACTCGAGCTTCTAGTGCTGATTTAATCACTTGTTTCTTTTAGGATCACATCATGACCTGTGGGAAACAGAAGGCGGACTGTCCCGTCTGTGGCAGAGCGGACTTAACGAAAGCAGATGTAAGATGGCTCCTTCATTGTTTTAAATGTCACGCGTACAATTATAGTGGCAACTAGACATCGCATTCTCTCAGCTCCAGAATATTGCGGGGCGGAATTTCCTGTGCATTTGACACGTGCGTTCGGGACGTAAAGCAAATACGCAGCGTAAAAGATCGAGCAATCTTGGGTGCACCTGTGTTGCGCACCTAATTACGCTGCGCCAGAATTTCCTCGCTCTTTTACGCCGGTCTATACATCCTGGCGCCCGAATCGCATCTCTGCTCAATATAACAGCTACGCCCCCAGGATAAAGAGCCTTGCACGTGAATTTCCTGCAATTGCACTGGTTCAAAACGGGTGTAAATCAAAGCTCAAAATTTTAGTACATTTTTCTGGTGTTTTATTGTGAAATTAAAAAAAAAAAACCCACATTGCTTGTTCTTAAACAGGCTCTGCCTAAGGAGCAGGAGTGATAGTTGGATGGATTGAAACATTAATTTTCATAAAGAAGGAATGTGTGGTGTGAGCTTGGTGCTGTCCTTGGAGCCCCGCTTGTTTATGCTGAATTAATCTCGTATACTAATGAGAATAGCAGGAAATTTTGGTGTAAATTGAGCTTGGCAAAATGGGCGTATGAATGGGAATCATTTTGGGTGTAATTTCCAAATTACACCCCATAGGAAATTCCACTCCCATATTTAAAGAATACCTTGGAGTGACTGCAGCAGTGATGATCCAATCTCAGGGTCCCGCTGGACTGCTCGAGCTCGAGTTTGATAGATTAGAGTACCAGCTCAACCCTTGATGAGATTGTTGAGTTTCAATCACTCTCTGCCATCATTCTCTGTCTCTCTCTCTGTGTCTGTGTCTCTCTGTCTGTGTCTCTCACTCTCTCTCTCTCTCTCTCTCTCTCTCTCTCTGTCTCTCTTTCTCTCTGTCTCTCTCTCTCTCTGTCTCTGTTTCTCTCTTTCTCTCTTTCTCTCTCTCTCGCTGTTTCTCTTTCTCTCTCTGTGTCTCTCCCTCTCCATAGCCTGGAAGTTAGTGTTCCCTATATCAGTGGATGAATTCTCAACACTGTTGTGTGACATCCTTTGCCTATTTTCATGAGCCTGTTAACCCATTTACAATAAATGGGGAGAAGAATGTAATATGAACACATTATTTGCTAATGTTGTAGGTTTGCATGTCTGTGCCTGTGTATCTCCCTCTCTCTCTCTCTCTGCGTCTCTCCTCTATCCATCCCCTTCTATTGCTCGCTCCCTCTCTGCTCCTCCGTCCCTGTTGCTATCTGTCTCTGCCTCTGTCCCTCTTCAATATACGTGATTGCGGTTTGCTTCTAAGTTGGTGATGTCGGGGATTGGTAAAGCTGTTAGTTTCTGTGTGTTGCCAGAGTCCCAGGACCCCTTGCCACAAGCGCGATTAACTTCCGTGTATAAAGATGCCGGTTTATTCAATTCTTGCTGTAACAAAGACCCAACAACTGAATCCGTATCTTTTCCCCTACAGTTGGAGCAGCACTGTGACCCGCACCATGGCACCTGCCCGAATGTCAAGGTGCCCTGTCCCTTTAAAGAAGTCGGCTGCCAGGAACAGGTAAGCGTCAACAATCTGCCGACTGATTGATCGGACCTTCGTGTTGAAACTCCTTCACATCACCCCGCCCCCCCCCCCCCCCCCCCCGGATGGTCATGTACCTTGTAGGTTACTGAGCCGCACATAGAATCTTACAGCACAGAAGGAGGCCATTCGGCCCATCGTGCCTGTGCCGGCTCTTTGGTCGAGCTCTCCAATTAGTCCCACTCCCCCCTGCTCTTTCCCCGTAGCCCTGCAAATTTTTCCTTTTCAAGTATTTATCCAATTCCCTTTTGAAAGTTACTATTGAGTCTGCTTCCACCCCGCTTTCAGGCAGCGCTTTCCAGATCATCTCCCTCTGGTTCTTTTGCCAATTATCTTCAATCTGTGTCCTCTGGTTAACGACCCTTCTGCCACTGGAAACAGTTGCTCCCTATCTACTGTCAAAACACGCTCATAATATTGAGCGCCTCCATTAAATCTTCCCTGAACCCTAAGCTTCTCTAGTCTCTCCACATAACACACAGCTCAGGAACATAAGAACGCAAGAAACAGGAGCAGGAGTCGGCCATTTGGCCCTTCGAGCCTGCTCCGCCATTCAATAAGATCATGGCTGATCTTCTATCTCATCTCCACTTTCCTGCACTATCCCCATATCTCTTGATTCCCTTAATATTCAAAAATCTATAAAAAGAATTTTGTATGTTTCAATGAGATCACCTCTCATTCTTCTAAACTCCAGAGAATATAGGCCTAGTCTACTCAATCTCTCCTCATAGGACAATCCCCCCATCCCAGGAACCAGTCTGGTGAACCTTCGTTGCACTCCCTCTATGGCAAGTATATCCTTCCTTAGGTAAGGAGACCAAAACTGTACACAATACTCCAGGTGTGGTCTCACCAGGGCCCGATATAATTGCAGTAAGACTTCTTTACTCTTTTGCTTTCCTAATTGCTTGCTGTACCTGCCTGTTAACTTTCAGTGATTCGTGTAGAAGGACACCCAGGTCCCTCTGAACACCAACATTTCCCAATCTCTCACCATTTAAAAAAGACTCCTGCTTTTCTATTTTTCCGACCAACTTCACATTTCTCCACATTATATTCCATTTTGCCATGTTCTTGCCCACTCACTTAGCCTGTCTGTATCCCCTTGAAGCCTCCTTGCATCCTCCTCACAACTTACATTCCCATCTAGCTTTGTATCATCAGCAAACTTGGATATATTACATTTGGGCCCCCTCATCCAAATCATTGATGTGAATCGATCTACTTTGTGTCACTGGTCTATGCAGAGATAGATGATCTCAGTAAGTGGGGTGGGTGGGGGTGGAGGTGCGGTGGGGGAAAGTGGTTTAGGCCGCCCTCCAGAGAGGGGAACATTCAGCCAGGACTGTGGGTGATGGGCGAAGTTAGGATAGGGCTCGGCTGTGGTGGGTTCATTGGCTGACTGACACTCTCTGTGCATGCTCACGCCTGGAGAATGGCTATTTGGGTGAGGTGCTAAAGCATAGAAGATAGGAGCAGGAGTAGGCCATTCGGCCCCTCGAGCCTGCTCCGCCACTCAATGAGATCATGGCTGATCATCCAAATTCAGTACCCTGTCCCTGCTTTCTCCCCATATCCCTTGATACCTTTAGCCTTGCATTTATATAGCGCCTTTCATGACCTCAGGACGTCCCAAAGTGCTTTACAGCCAATGAAGTACGTTTTGAAGTGTAGTCACTGCTGTAATGTGGGAAACGCGGCAGCCAATTTGCGCACAGCAAGCTCCCACAAACGGCAATGTGATAATGGCCAGATAATGTGTTTTCTGATATTGCTTGAGGGATGAATATTGGCCAAAACACCGGGGAGAACTCCACTGCTCTTCTTCAAAATAGTGGCCGTGGGATCTTTTATGTCCCCTTGAGAGGGCCTCAGTTTAATGTTTCATCCGAAAGACGGCACCTCTGATAGGGCAGCACTCCCTCCGTACTGCACTGGGAGTGTCGGCCTAGATTTTTGTGCTCAAGCCTCTGGAGTGGGACTCGAACCCACGACCTGCTAAGGGACCTCTGCTGCCCAGGGCATCGCACCTCGGCATGAATCGGGAGAGAGGCAAAACAAATAAAGTAAATCGAAACTCTTTCCTGACCACTGTCTCTCTTTATCCAACAGCCACAGAGACGAGATCTCGACGACCACCTGCGAGCTGCCCAGCAGACGCATCTGCTGCAGATGCTGTCCCTGACCACCGGCCTGCAAAAGGGGAAATTGTGCAATGGAGACCTGACCGAGAGCTTCCGGCAGCAGGCGACGGAGAAGGGCTTGACCTTGACGGGACCGGCGACTGAGCCCTTGAAGCAGGGGACGGCCAGCAATGCTTCAGCAGACCGGGCCACCTGGGAGACATCAAGAGGCCCGGACCCCAGCGTTCTGGCTCTGTCCAAGAAAACGGACGGCCTGGAGAAGTCTGTTTGCGGCCTCAACAAGGACCTGGACAAGTACGCTCAGATCATCGAGGTGTTGCAGCAGAAGTGCCTCCATTACGAGCAGGTCATACACAATCTCCAAAGGAAGAGTAGAACCATGGAAAGCTCCAATGGCCTTGTTGGGCCTCCCTCGCCAATGAGCACCAACGGAGTGCTTGTTTGGAAAATCAAGGAGTTCTCGTCTTGCTTGATGGCGGCCAAGTCTGAGCAGAGACCTTCTTTCTATTCGCCGGCCTTCTCCACCCACACGTTTGGCTACCAGCTGTGCTGTCGGATCTATCCCAACGGCGATGGGAGCGGGAAGGGCAGCCACATCTCCCTCTTCCTGGCCATCGTGAGGGGGGAGTACGATGAGGTGCTGCCCTGGCCCTTCAAGCAGAAGGTCACCTTCATGCTCCTGGACCAAGTGAACCAGAAGCACGTCAAGGAGTCTTTCTCCCCCGACGTTCTGAGTGGCTCCTTCCAGAAGCCACGGAGCCACATGAACGTCGCCAGTGGGTGCCCCACGTTTGTGAGGCACGACCTCTTCCTGAAGCCGCAAAGTCACTACCTGAAGAATGACACCATTTACATCAAGGTTGTCGTTGACCCAGCGGGACTTCCAATGTAACTGTGGGCAGTCCTTTTTGTCTGGAACCGTTGAGAGGCTAACCCCGCCCCCCACCCCCCCCCCCATTGACTTAGTGGGTCAGGACACCATGAAATCTCAGCCACGTGAGATTTGATCGTCTGCGCTCCGCCGAGGATGTGGGGGCATTGCTACAATTGGCCTTGGTGCTGCTTGACTGGTGAACGGATAAAATCCCCGTCCTCGTCGGTATCTGGCCAATCCTGCTGGAAACTGCACCGGCACGGAGAACTCCCCAACATTGGAAAGTGACGGGCATGAAAAGACCAGCTGGTCCACACAAGCCTGTCCCACACACCATGATGGCTGGACGAAACACTTCTTCCCACCTCCCAACCACCCTCCCTCCCTCGCAGCCATGTAATCCCCTGGGAGAAAGAAAGAAAGACTTTCATTTTATACAGCACCTTTCACAACCTCAGGACGTCCCAAAGTGCTTTACAGCCAATGAAGTACTTTTGAAGTGTAGTCACTGTTGTAATGTAGCTGCCAATTGGGCACAGCAAGCTCCCACAAACCGCAATGTGATAATGACCAGATAATCTGTTTTTGTTATGTTGATTTGAGGGATAAATATTGGCCCCAGGACATCAGGGGAGAACTCCCCCCTGCTCTTCTTCGAAATAGTGCCACGGGATCTTCTATGTCCAGCTGAGAGAGCCGACGGGGCCTCGGTTTAATGTTTCAACCGAAAGACGGCACCTCCGCCAGTGCGGCACTCCCTCAGTACTGCGCTGGAGTGTCTGCCTAGATTTTTGTGCTGAAGTCTCGGGAGTGGGACTTGAACCCACAACCTTCTGACTCCGAGGCAGAGGTGCTACCCACTGAGCCACGGCTGAGAGGAGGAAGCATTGATGGGTCAGAGAAGGAGAGATTGCGACACCGATGACGAATCGCGCTTCACCTTCCTCGGGGGGGACCCAGTGTGCACTGCTGGCTTGGTGTATCACTGAGGCTACTTGTTCACTGCACTTTAATCATAAGGAAATACATTTGTATTTATTTATTTATTGATGTGACTAATTTATTGACTGTTTATTTTTGTATTAGTAATGATTGCAAACGGTGCAACTGCTGCGGTGATCCTTAATAAAAGTTCACATAATGTGCAGGACCGCTGTGTGTTTATTGAACTCTGCGTCTATCGATAGGTTTGCAACGGGGTGCCCGACAACAGTGATGAGTCATAGAGTCATAACGGCACAGAAGGTGGCCATTCGGCCCATCGAGTCGGTGCCGGCTAACTGCAGAGCAATCCAGTCAGTCCCATTCCCCCGCTCTATCCCCGTAGCCCTGCAAGTTTATTTCCCTCAAGTGCCTATCCAGTCTCCCCTTGAAAACATTGAGTGTCTCCGCTTCCACCACTTCCGTCAGCAGCGAGTTCCAGGTCCTCACCACTCGCTGCGTAAAAAAGCTTTTCCTCATATCCCCCCTGTATCTCTTGCCCGAAACCTTAAATCTGTGTCCCCAAGTTCTTGTACTATCAACTAGTAGGAACAACCTTTCTCTGACTACCCTATCCAAACCCTTCAAAATCTTGTACACCTCTATCAAATCACCCCTCAACCTCCTTTGCTCTAATGAAAACAAATCCAGCTGCTCCAACCTGTCCTTGTAGCTAAGATCCCCCATCCCCGGAACCATTCTGGTGAATCTCCTCTGCACCCTCTCAAGGGCCTTCACATCCTTCCTGAAGTGTGGTGACCAGAACTGGACGCAATACTCCAGTTGTGGCCTAACCAGCGCTTTATAAAGGTTCAGCATAACTTCTCTACTTTTGTACTCAATACCTCTATTTATAAACCCCAGGATCCCATATGCTTTGTTAACCACTCTCTCAATATGTCCTGCCACCTTCAGGGACCTATGCACATTAACTCCCAGATCTCTCTGTCCCTGCACACTCTTTAAAACTGTGCCATTAAGTGTATATTACCTCTTCCTGTTCCTTCTGCCAAAATGCATCACCTCACACTTCTCTGTATTAAATTCCATCTGCCACTTGTCTGCCCATTCTGCTAGCCTTTCTATGTCCTGTTGCAGTTGATTGGTATCATCATTATTGTTTGCTATACCCTCAAGTTTGGTGTCATCAGCAAATTTAGAAATCCTACTTTGTATTCCAATATCCAGTTCATTTATATATATCAAAAAAAGCAGTGGTCCCAGCACTGACCCTTGGGAAACACCAGTGTCTACCATCCTCCAGTCTGAAAAACAGCCATTTACCACAACTCGCTGTTTTCTGTCCTTAAGCTCATTCCTTATCTAAGCTGCCACTGACCCACCTATTCCGTGAGTCTCAATTTTGTTAACCAGCCTTCTATGTGGTACTTTGTCAAATGCCTTCCGAAAATCCATGTAGACAACATCCATTGCATTCCCTTCATCGATCCTCCCTGTTACTTCATCAAAAAATTCAATTAGATTAGTCAAACATGATCTGCCTTTTACAAATCCATGTTGGCTCTCCTTAATTAGCTTAAACCTCTCCAAGTGCCCGGTAATTTTTTCCTTGATTACTGTTTCTAAAACTTTACCCACCACTGATGTTAAACTGACCGGCCTGTAGTTACTAGGATTGTCATTATACCCTTTTCTTGAACAATGGTGTCACATTTGCCACTTTCCAATCCTCAGGAAGGAGAGGCTAGATAAGGGAGAAGGGAACAGAGGGTTATGCTGATAGATTTAGATGAGTAAGGATGGGAGGAGACTCAAGTGGAGCATAAATGCCATCATGGACTGATTGGGTGCACCTGTGTTGCGCACGTAATTACACTGCGCCTGATTTCCCTCGTTCTTTTACGCCCGTCTATATATCCTTGCGCCCGAATAGCATCTCGGCTCATTATAACAGCACAGCCCTCCAGGCTAAAGAGCCTTCAATGTGAATTTCCTGGCAAATACACTGGTTCAATTCTGGGCACTACACTTTAGGAAGGATGTCAAGGCCTTGGAGAGGTTGCAGAAGAGATTTACTGGAAAGGTACCAGGGGTGAGGGACTTCAGTTATCTGGAGAAGCTGGGATTGTTCTCCTTGGAGATGAGAAGGTTAAGAAGAGATTTGATAGAGAGGTTCAGAGTTATGAACAGTTTTGATAAATAAGGAGAAACTGTTTCTAGTGGCAGAAGGGGCAGTAACTAGAGGGCACAAATTTAAGGTGATTGGCAAAAGAATTAGAGGATTAGGAAATAATTAAATGGAGAGAGACTACAGAATGCTGCGGTACAGAGGGATCTGGGTGTCCTCGTACATGAAACACAAAAAGTTAGCATGCAGGTACAGCAAGTAATTAGGAAGGCAGATGGAATGTTGGCCTTTGTTGCAAAGGGGGTTGGAGTATAAAAGTAGAGAAGTCCTGTTACAACTGAGACCACACCTGGAGTACTGCGTACAGTTTTGGTCTCCTTATTTAAGGAGGGATATACTTGCATTGGAGGCAGTTCAGAGAAGGTTCACCAGGTTGATTCCGGAGATGAAGGAGTTGTCTTATGAGGAAAGGTTGAGCAGGTAGGACCGATGCTCATTGGAGTTTAGAAGAATGAGAGGTAATCTTATTGATAGATTCAAGAAGGAGTTGGATATATTTCTTAAGGCTAAAGGGATCAAGGGATATGGGGAGAAAGCAGGGACAGGGTACTGAATTTGGATGATCAGCCATGATCGCATTGAATGGCGGAGCAGGCTAGAGGGGCCGAATGGCCGACTCCTGCTCCTATCTTCTATGATTCTATGAATCTATGATACATATAAGATTCTGAGGGGGCTCAACAGGGTAGATACTGAGAGGATGTTTCCCCTCATGGGGGAATCGAGAACTAGGGGGCATAGTTTCAGAATAAGGGGACACCCATTTAAAAAAGCGATGAGGAATTTCTTCTCTCAGAGGGTCGTGAATCTTTGGAATTCTCTTCCCCAGAGAGCTGCGGAGGCTGGGTCATTGAATATATTCAAGGCTGAGATAGACAGATTTTTGAGCTACAGGGGAATCAAGGGTTATGGGGAGCGGGCAGGGAAGTGGAGTTGAGGCCAAGATCAGATCGGCCATGATCTTATTGAATGGCGGAGCAGGCTCGAGGGGCCGATTGGCCGACTCCTGCTCCTATTTCTTATGTTCTTATGCAGGTGACAACAGGGAAAAAATAGGCAGGGAGTTGTTGTGATCTGGACTGCACTGCCTGAAAGGGTGGTGGAAGCAGATTCGATAGTAACTTTCAAAAGGGAGTTGGATAAATACTTGAAGGGAAAACAAATCACAGGGCTATAGGGAAAGAGCCAGGCAGTGGGATTAATTGGCAACTCTTTCAAACTGGTGTGATGGGCTGAATGGCCTCCTTCTGTGCTGTATCATTCTATGAGTCTATGGTTCTATAAAGAGATATTAGGGCAGGTGACCAAAAGCTCGGTCAAAGAGGTAGGTTTAATGGAGTGTCTTAAGGGAGGAGAGAGAGGTCGAGAGGTGGAGAGGTTTAGGGAGGGAATTCCAGAGCTTGGGGCCTAGACAGTAAAATTATGAGAATTTTTAAATCAAGGCGTTGCCGGACCAGGAGCCGACGCAGGTCAGCGAGCACAGGGGGCGATGGGTGAACGGGACTCGGTGCGAGTTAGGATACGGGCGGGAAGAGTTTGGGATGAGCTGACGTTTACGGAGGGTGCAAGGCGGGAGGCCAGCCAGGAGAGCCTTGGAATACTTGAGTCTGGAGGTAACAAAGGCATGAGATCTAATCCCATAGAGATATACAAGATAATTAAGGGAATGAAATAGATAAATCCAGAATTTTCCTTATATTTCAAGAGTTGGACAAGGGGACGGACACAGGTTAAAATTAGGAAAAAGCAAATTTAGGCAATTCAATCATGGGATGGACGGGCAGATTTGGAAGTGGAAATGAAAACCCTAAAGTCATTTCAGAAGCAACTGGTTGCTGCAATGGGGGATTATTTTCTCTCTGGAAGGAGTACGGTAGCACAGTGGTTATGTTACTGGACTAGTTAATCCAGTAGGCCTGGACTAATGATCTGGAGACGTGAGTTCAAATCCCACCACGGCAGCTGGGGAATTTACAATTCAGTTAATTAAATAAATCTGGAAAAAAAAACTAGTATCAGTAATATTGACCATGAAACTACTGATTGTCATAAAAACCCTTCTACATAAGAAGCAGGAGCAGGAGTCGGCCATTTGGTTCCTCGAGCCTGCTCTGCCATTCAATAAGATCATGGCTGATCTTCTACCTCATCTCCACTTTCCTGCACTATCACCATATACCTTGATTCCCCTAATATCCAAAAATCTATCAATCTCTGTCTTGAATATACTCAACGACTGAGCCTCCACAGCTCTCTGGGGTAGAGAATTCCAAAGATTCACAACCCTCTGAGTAAAGAAATTTCTCCTCATCTCAGTCCTAAATGGCCGACCCCTTATCCTGAAACTGTGACTCCTGGTTCTAGACTCCCTGTAAGAATTTTGTATGTTTCAATGAGATCAACTCTCATTCTTCAAAACTCTAGAAATATAGGCCTTGTCTACTCGATCTCTCCTCATAGGACAATCCCCCCATCACAGGAATCAGTCTGGTGAACCTTCGTTGCACTCCCTCTATGACAAGTATATCCTTCCTTAGGTAAGGAGACCAAAACTGTACACAATACTCCAGGTGTGGTCTCACTGGGGCCCTATATAATTGCAGTAAGACTTCTTTACTCAAATCCTCTTGTAATAAAGGCCAACATACCATTTGCTTTCCTAATTGATTGCTGTACCTGCATGTTAACTTTCAGTGATTCGTGTAGAAGGACACCCAGGTCCCTCTGAACACCAACATTTCCCAATCTCTCACCATTTAAAAAAGACTCCTGCTTTTCTATTTTTCCTACCAAAGTAGATAACGTTGGTTCACTAATGTCCTTTAGGGAAGGAAATCTGCCGTCCTTACCCGGTCTGGCCTATATATGACTCCAGAGCCACAGCAATGTGCTCGACTCTTAACTGTGTCCTCTGAAATGGCCGAGCAAGCCACTCAGTTGAATTAAACCGCTACGATCAAAGTCAGTACTGTGGGAGGACCTTCACCACACGGGCTGCAGCGGTTCAAGAAAGCGGCTCACCACCACCTCCTCAAGAGCAACTAGGGATGGGCAATAAATGCTGGCCTTGTCAGCGACGCCCACCCATCCCGTGAATGAGTAAATAAATAAAAGAATGAATTAAGATAAGCCAAATGGTCTTCTCCAATCGTAATTATTTTGTGATTAAAAATGATGCAAGAGCACCCTCTGCTGGCGGATAGGCAGTGCCACACAAACGGAGGGAAAATCATCAGAGTAATTTGTTTCTATTCGTTCATGGGATGTGGGCGTCGCTGGCACGGCCAGCATTTATTGCCCATCCCTAATTGCCCTTGAGAAGGTGGTGAGCCGCCTTCTTGAACCGCTGCAGTCCGTGTGGTGAAGGTACTCCCACAGTGCTGTTAGTGAGGGAGTTCCAGGATTTTGACCCAGCGACGATGAAGGAACGGCGATATATTTCCAAGTCAGGATGGTGTGTGACTTGGAGGAGATCTTGGAGTTGGTGGTGTTCCCCTGTGCCTGCTGCCCTTGTCCTTCTAGGTGGAAGAGGTCGCGGGTTTGGGAGGTGCTACCGAAGAAGCCTTGGCGAGTTGCTGCAGTGCATCTTGTCGATGGTAGACACTGCAGCCACGGTATGCCGGTGGTGGAGGGAGTGAATGTTTAAGGTGGTGGATGGGGTGCCAATCAAGCGGGCTGCTTTGTCCTGGATGGTGTCGAGCTTCTTGAGTGTTGTTGGAGCTGCACTCATCCAGGCAAGTGGAGAGTATTCCATCACACTCCTGACTTGTAGATGGTGGAAAGGCTTTGGGGAGACAGGAGGTGAGACACTCGCCGCAGAATACCTAGCCTCTGACCTGCTCTTGTTGCCACAGTATTTATGTGCATGGTCCAGTTAAGTTTCTGGTCAATGGTGACCCCCAGGATGTTGATGGTGGGGGATTCGATGATGGTAATGCCGTTGAATGTCAAGGGGCGGTGGTTAGACTCTCGCTTGTTGGAGATTGTCATTGCCTGGCACTTCTGTGGCGCGAATGTTACCTGCCGCTTATCAGCCCAAGCCTGAACGTCGTCCAGGTCTTGTTGCATGTAGGCATAGACTGCTTCATTATCTGAGGAGTTGTGAATGGCACTGAACACTGTGCAGTCATCAGGAGCATCCCCATTTCTGACCTTATGTTGGAGGGAAGGTCATTGATGAAGCAGCTGAAGATAGTTGGGCCAAGGACACTGCCCAACCATCTTCAGTACAATAGCGCCACCTGTGGGCTGCAATCCAGACACTAAAGCACAGAGTACCTTATCACAGCTGGTGAATTTGTTGCAAAGAATGTTGAACAGACCTCCAACCTGAAAACAGGAGAGATAAAAGAAAAAATGTCCCTGCCCAACAAGGCCCACCCAGCAACGGTCTAAAAAAAAACACCCACAAATTTGAGCAAATGGAAAGCCAATCTTGTATGTTTCAATGAGAGTTTAGAAGAATGAGAGCTGATCTCATTGAAACATACAAAATTCTTACAGGGCTCGACAGGGTAGATGCAGGGAGGATGTTTCCCCTGGCTGGGGAGTCTAGAACCAGGGGTCACAGTCTCAGAATAAGGGGTCGGCCATTCAGGACTGAGATGAGGAGAAATTTCTTCACTCAGTGGGTGGTGAATCTTTGGAATTCTCTACCCCAGAGGGCTGGGGCGGCTCAGTCGTTGAGTATATTCAAGAGAGAGGTCGATAAATTTCTGAATATTAAGGGAATCAAGGGATATGGGGATAGTGCAGGAAAGTGGAGATGAGGTAGAAGATCAGCCATGATCTAGTTGAATGGCGGAGCAGGCTCGAAGGGCCAAATGGCCTACTCCTGCTCTTATTTCTTATGTTCTTATGTTCAATCTCTTACAAAAGAAGGGTACAGAAGCAAGGATGTCTTACTACAGTTGTACAGGGCCTTGGTGAGACCACACCTGGAGTACTGTGTGCAGTTTTGGTCTCCTTACCTAAGAAAGGATATACCTGCCATAGAGGGAGTACAGCGAAGGTTCACCAGACTGATTCCTGGGATGGCAGGACTGTCGTATGAGGAGAGATTGGGTCGACTAGGCCTGTATTCACGAGAGTTTAGAAGAATGAGAGGGGATCTCATTGAAACGTATAAAATTCTGACAGGGCTAGACAGACTGGATGCAGGGAGGATGTTTCCCCTGGCTGGGGGGTCTAGAACGAGGGGTCACAGTCTCAGGATACGGGGTAGGACATTTAGGACTGAGATGAGGAGAAATTTCTTCACTCAGAGGGTGGTGAACCTGTGGAATTCTCTACCACAGAAGGCTGTGGAGGCCAAGACACTGAATATATTTAAGAAGGAGATAGATAGATTTCTATACACAAAAGGCATCAAGGGGTATGGGGAGAGCGCGGGTATATGTTATTGAGATAGAGGATCAGCCATGATCATATTGAATGCTGGAGCAGGCTCGAAGGGCCGAATGGCCTACTCCTGCTCCTATTTTTCTATGTTCTATGTTCTATGAACCAATGATTTAGATATCACAGCAAAAAGTATTGTAGATGTACAGATTAATTGTACATAATAGGACAAAGTCTAGACCATGAGGGGCTGGTATTTTTTTAAGTAAACCCCTCCACTGCCTCTGCATTGCCAGACTGCTTGTGTGACACCCCAATCCTGGATGAGCTGAAATGTCCTCCAATTAAACATTGGGAAGACCAAAGTCATTGTCTTCGGTCCCCGCCACAAACTACCATTGCTTAGCTACCGATTCCATCCCCCTCCCTGGCCATTGCTTCAGGCTGAACCAGACTGTTCGCCACCTCGGTGTCCTATTTGACCCTGAGCTGGACTTTCAACCCCATATCCTCTCCACCATAAACACCGCCTACCTCCACCTCCGTAATATCGCCCATTGCCGTCCCTGCCTCAGTCCATCTCTGGCTGAAACCTTCATCCATGCTTTTGTTACCTCCAGACTCGACTATTCCAATGACCTCCTGGGCGGCCTCCCATCTTCCAGCCTCCATAAACTTAAGCTTATCCAAAACTATGCTGCCCATACCCTAGCTCACTCCTTTCATCCATCGCCCCTGTGCTCGCTGACCTACATTAGGTCCCGGTCTGGCAACGCCTCGATTTTAAAATTCTCATTCTTGTTTTCAAACCCTTCCATGGCCTCGTCCCCTCCCTATCTCTGTAATCTCCTCCAGCCCAATAACCGTCCGAGATCGCTGCGCTCCTCCAATTCTGGCCTCTTGAGCACCCCGATTTGAACTGGTCAGGTGGGCAGAACAGTGGCAAATGGAATTCAATCCGGAGAAATGTGATGTAATGCATTTGGGGAGGGCTAACAAGGCAAGGGAATACACATTTAATGGTAGGACACTGAGAAGTGTAGAGGAAGAAAGGGACCTTGGAGTGCATGTCCACAGATCCCTGAAGGTAGCAGGCCAAGTAGATAAGGTGGTTAAGAAGGCATACGGAATGCTTGCCTTTATTAGCCGAGGCATAGAATACAAGAGCAGGGGGGTTATGATTCAACTGTATAAAACACTAGTTAGGCCACAGCTCGAGTACTGCATGCAGTTCTGGTCATCACATTACAGGAAGGCCAGGCAGCATCCGTGGAGAGAGAAACAGAGTTAACGTTTCAGGTCGAAGACCCTTCGTCAGAACTGGAAAAAAGCAGGAAATGAAATAGATTTAAAGCAAGTATAATGCTGGGAAAAGGGGGAGGGGCTGAAAGAACAAAGGGGAAGGTCAGTGGTAGTATCGAAGGCAGGAGAGATTAAGAGACATTGAGAGACATTATATGGCAGCTGTCCTTCATTTAAAAAGTGCTTGGATGTGCACTTGAAGTGCCGTAACCTACAGGGCTACGGACCAAGAGCTGAAAAGTGGGATTAGGGTGGATAGCTCTTTGTCGACCGGCGCGGACACGATGGGCTGAAATGGCCTCCTTCCGTGCTGTAAATTTCTATGATTGTATGATAATCGCTCCACCTTTGGTGGCCGTGCTTTCAGCTGCCTAGGGCCTAAGCTCTGGAATTCCTTCTCTAAGCCTCTCCGCCTCTCTCTCCTCCTTTAAGAAGATCCTTCAAACTTAGTTCTTTGACCAAGCTTTGGGTCACCTGTCCTAACGTCTCCTTCTTTGGCTCAGTGCCAATTTTTGTCTGATTATGCGCCGGCGAATTGCCTTGGGATGTTTTACTACACTGGAGGAGCTACATAACGAAGACCTGCACTTAATTCGGTCTTGTCACACCCTTCAGAAACTTCTCAAAACATGTAAATGAATGGATTAATTTAAAGTGCAATGACTGTTGTTAGGTAGGCAAATGGGGCAGTGATTCTGGGCATAGCAAGATCCCACAAACAGTAATGCCGTAAACGAACAGCTAATCTATTCTTGGTAGGGTTAGTAAAGGGAGGACTGTTGGCCAGGACACAGGAGAACTCCTTCTCCCTGCACTTCATCCACCAGGTCGTTAAGGCTGGATTCCTCTGCTCTTTATTGTCCATTTTCCGGCAGTGCTGGGGTGCTAAAACCAGTAAAACTCCTGCAAAGAGCACCTAAAAATGGTTCCAAGGTGCTCCTCCTGAAAACCCGCCAATCTGCAGTGCTGCCGCCCCACCACATAGAATTGGAGAATCGTACCGCACAGAAGGAGGCCCTTCGGCCCATCATACCTGCGCCAGCTCTTTGAAACATCTATCCGATTAGTCCCATTCCCCGGCTCTTTCCCCGCAGGCCGGCATATACCAATGAGGTCCAGTGGCAGTGGCCAACATTCCCACGCTATTTCCCCCACCCCACAACCTCAGCACCAAACCCAGCCTCTGGGAATACTGCCACCATGTAAGTGCTAGAGCGAGCAACACAGAGTTACCGCTGAGGAATTGCTGCATTGTGGAAGCCGTTTACCATCTCTTGACTGAAGTCTGCATGATTTTTGGTTGGGTTTTGCTTCTGTGAGGGCTTTTCCTCATGGGTTCAATTAGATCATGGTTGATCTGTATCTTTACAGAGGATTACATTGGACAGACGGCACAGAAACAGGCCATTCGGCCCAACCAGTCCATGCCGGCGTTTATGCTCCACTCGAGACTCCTCCCGTCTTTCCTCATCTAACTCTATCAGCGTAACCCTCTATTCCCTTCTCCCTCACATGTTTGTCCAGCCTCCCCTTAAATGCATCTATACTATTCGCTTCAACCACTCCCTGTGGTAGCGAGTTCCACATTCTCACCACTCTCTGGGTAAAGAAGTTTCTTCTGAATTCCCTATGGGATTTCTTGGTGACTATCTTATATTGATGGCCTCTAGTTATGCTCTTCCTCACAAGTGGAAACATTCTCTCTGTACATACTCTATCAAAACCTTTCATGATTTTAAAGACCTCTATTAGGTCACCCCTCAGCCTTCTCTTTTCAAGAAAACAGAGACCCAGCCTGTTCACCCTTTCCTGATATGGATACCCTCGCATTTCTGGTATCATCTGGATCTGAAGTTGGCTCAGAGACAGGAAGCAGAGGGTAATGGTCGATGGGTGTTTTTGTGACTGGAAGGCTGTTTCCAGTGGGGTTCTGCAAGGCTCAGTACTAGGTCCCTTGTTTTTTGTGGTATATATCAATGATTTGGACTTGAATGTAGGAAGTATGATTAAGAAGTTTGCAGATGACACAAAAATTGGCCGTGTGGTTGATAATGAAGAAGAAAGCTGTAGACAGCAGGAAGATATCAATGGACTGGTCAGGTGGGCAGAACAGTGGCAAATGGAATTCAGTCTGGAGAAGTGTGAGGTAATGCATTTGGGGAGGGCTAACAAGGCAAGGGAATACACTATAAATTGTAGGACACTGAGAAGTGCAGAGGATCAGAGGGACCTTGGAGTGCTTGTCCACAGATCCCTGAAGGTAGCAGGACAGGTAGATAAGGTGGTTAAAAATGACATACAGGATACTTGCCTTTATTAGCCGAGGCATAGAATATAAGAGCAGGGATGTTATGCTTGAACTGTATAAAACACTAGTAGGCTGCAGCTAGAGTACTGCGTGCAGTTCTGGTCACCACATTACAGGAAGGATGTAATTGCACTAGAGGGGGCGCAGAGGAGATTTACGAGGATATTGCCTGGGCTGGGGAATTTTAGCTATGATTGGATAGTCTGGGGTTGTTTAGGCAGATTCAATCACAGCTTTCAAAAGAGAGTTGGATAAGTATCTGAAGGAAGACAAATTGCAGGGCTATGGGGAAAGGGCAGGTGAGTGGGACTAGCTGAGAGTCGGCATGGGCTCGATGGGCCGAATGGCCACCTTCCGTGTTGTAACCATTCTATGATTCTATGATTTTATGAAGAGTAAGTGGTAGAGGTTTAAAAAAAATTGCAGGGATATTTTTAGCTATGAGGAAAGATTGGATAGGCTGGGTTGTTTTCTTTGGAACAGAGGAGGCTGAGGGGAGACCTAATTGAGGTGTATAAAATTATGAGGGGCCTAGATAGAGTGGATAGGAAGGACCTATTTCCTTTAGCAGAAGGGTCAATAAACAGGGGACATAGATTTAAAGTAATTGGTCGGAGGTTTAGAGGGGATTTGAGGAGAATTTTTTCACCCAGAGAGTGGTGGGGGTCTGGAACTCACTGCCTGAAAGGGTGGTTGAGGCAGGAACCCTCATCACATTTAAAAAGTACTTGGATATGCTCTTGAAGTGCTGTGACCTACAAGGCTACGGACCAAGAGCTGGAAAGTGGGATTAGGGTGGATAGCTCTTTGTCAGCCGGCACAGACAAGATGGGCCAAATGGCCTCCTTCTGTGCTGTAAGTTTCTTTGATTCTATGATTCATCCTTGTAAATCTTCTCTGCACCCTCTCCAGTGCCTCTATATCCTTTTTCTAAAGTGGCGACCAGAATTGTGCGCAGATCTGAATACCCTCAGTTCCTGTCTTATACCCAAGGTTTATCCAACTCTTTTTTTTAAAAGGCTTTAGTTGACACCAGAACGCTGGGGAACTAATACAAAAGCAAAATACTGCGGAGACTGGAAATCTGAAATAAAAACAGAAAATGCTGGAAACACTCAGCAGGCCAGGCCAGCATCCGTGGAGAGAGAAACAGAGTTAACGTTTCAGGTCGATGACCCTTGGTCAGAACTGGTAAAAGTTGGAGATGGAACAGGTTTTTAAGCAAGTTTAGGGGCAGGGAAAGGGGTGGGGGTGGGGAGGAAAGAACAAAAGGGGGAACTAATCCTGAACTTGAGGTGAGGAACAACATTCGCAGGTTTCTTTTCATTGTTGCTCCCGATTGGTTGGTTGTTGGTGTTACGGTGTGGGGCTGATCCTCCCCCCTCCAGGTCTGCAACCCACACCGCCTAATGCAGCAGTGCAAGAAGGTGATTCAGCAAACCAAGAACCCCGAGACAGACGGCAAGGGGGAGACCGACCGGAACATGAAGGCCGGGAGGCCAATAGGTGTTTGGGCAGAACGTGAGCTGACGGGAGTAGTGGAGAACTGAGGCATCAAAAGGGAGGAGACGGCGGGGTGCCGAGCAAACCGAGGGTGGTCCCTCGAGAGAAAGCGCCAACCGCTCGCAAAACGGTGCAGGGTAATCCACTCTGGTCAACCCAGGAGACAGGTGCAAGGAGCCAATGGATGCAACAGTAGGTAAGGCAGGTCATTTAGTAGCATTGGAGACCATCTAGCTTCAGGCAACGGAGATTGACCTGGGACTGACCTGCGAGAGCCTCAACTCGCAGCATGGGGGCCGAGTCAACCTGCTACATTGAAATGAACCTTTTAATAATAATTATGATGGGCGTTTCCGTGTAGTTTTGATTCACGTAAGGTCCTTACGGTTCATCCTTTAATCCTAGATGCAGATTATCAGGGGATAGAAAGGAGGAAAAAAACCCGCCTGGTGTTAATCTGAAATACAAACAGACCGTTTTTAGTTTCCGAGAAAGGTTTCAGCGAGGAGCCTCCGTCTGATCAGAATTTCCACTGGAGAACCCCGCTGTGCATTTGCAGCAATGTCAATTTTTACTTCAACAATCTTGTCAGTATTTGAAAGAATTGCGCCTTGAAACTACCCCGTGGCCCACTACTTGTGTCCCGGCGCTATGCAATGACTTTGTGCGGTGTTTTAACGGGTCTGTTACCGCATCTGCTTTAAGTGGGTTAGCATAGAATCATACAGCCCAGAAGGAGGCCATTCGGCCCGTCCTGGCTTTGTCCGCTCTTTGAAAGAGCTCTGCAATTACTCCCCTGCTCTTTCCCCACAGCCCTGTCACTGTTCCCCCTTCAAACATTTACCCAATTCCCTTTTGAAAGTTGCGATTGAATCTGCTTCCTCCACGTTTCAGATCCCCACAACTCGCTGCGTTGAACAAAACCTCAGTCTCTCCCTATCTACTCTATCAAAACCCCTCATCATTTCCAACACCTCTGTGCTTGTGATCTAGATCCTGGGTGCTGAGGCTACATTAGTTTGTTTTCTGAGTGTTTCTGTGTTTATATTAATGTGTGGCTGTGCGAGTGTGCACCAAGAACAACTAGTGTAGTTCCCTGCGAGAATTTCTGTATCAGTGTGAGTGTGTGTGAGTGTGTGTCAGTGTGAGTGTGTGTCAGTACATAAGAATATAAGAACAAAGAGCAGGAGTAGTCCATAAGGCCCCTCGAGCCTGCACCGCCATTCAATAAGATCATAGCTGATCATCGACCTCAACTCCACTTTCCTGCCCGCTCTCCATATCCCTTGATTCCCCTAGAGTTCAAAAATCTATCTATCTCAGCCTTGAATACACTCAAAGACTCAGCATTCACAGCCCTCTGGGGCAGAGAATTCCAAAGATTCACAACCCTCTGAGTGAAGAAATTCCTCCTCATCTCAGTCTTAAATGGCCGACCCCTTATCCTGAGACTGTGCCTCCTAGTTCTAGACACTCCAGCTAGGGGAAACAACCTCTCAGCATCTACCCTGTCAATCCCCTTCAGAATCTTGTATGTTTCAATGAGATCGCCTCTCATTCTTCTAAACTCCAGAGAGTATAGGTCCATTCTACGCAATCTTTCATCATAGGACAGCCCTCTCATCCCAGGAATCAATCTAGTGAACCTTCGTTGCACCGCCTCCAAGGCAAGTATATCAAGTATATCTTAGTGCATCCGCAGTATTTTGCTATCGTACAAGTATATCCTTCCTTAGATAAGGAGACCAAAACTGTGCACAGTACTCCAGGTGTGGTCCCACCAAGGCCCTGTACAATTGTAGCAAGACTTCCTTACTCTTATACTCCAACCTCCTTGCAATAAAGGCCAACATGCCATTTGCCTTCCTTATTGCTTGCTGTACCTGCATGCTAGATTTTTGTGTTTCTTGCACGAGGACACCCAAATCTCTCTGAACACTAATATTTGAACATTTCTCACCATTTAAACAATATTCTGTTTGTCTATTCTTCCTACCAAAGTGAATAACCTCACATTTCCCTACATTATACTCCATCTGCCACCTTACTGCCCTCTCACTTAGTCTATCTATATCCCTTTGCAGATTCTTTGTGTTCTCCTCAAAGCTTACTGTCCCACTTAGCTTTGTATCATCAGCAAACTTGGATACATTACACTCGGTCCCTTCATCTAGGTCATTAATATAGATTGTAAATAGCTGAGGCCCCAACACTGATCCTTGTGGCACCCCACTAGTTACAGCCTGCCAACCTGAGACAGATCCATTTATCCCTACTCTCTGTTTTCTGTCCGTTAACCAATCCTCTACCCTTGCTACTATATTACCCCCAACCCCATGAGCGCTAATCTTATGTAATAACCTTTTATGTGGCACCTAACGAATACCTTTTGGAAATCTAAATATACTACATCCACTGATTTCCCTTTATCTACCCTGCTTGTTACATCCTCAAAAAACTCTTAATAAATTTGTCAAACACGATTTCCCTTTCATAAAACCATGTTGACTCTGCCTAATCATGTTATGATTTTCTAAGTGACTTGATACCACTTCCTTAACAATGGATTCCAGCATTTTCCCGACGACTGATGTCAAGCTAACTGGCCTGTAGTTCCCTGTTTTTTCTCTCCCTCCTTTCTTGAATAGCGGTGTTACATTTGCGACCTTCCAATCTGCTGGGACCATTCTGGAATCTAGGGAATTTTGGAAGATCAAAACCAATGCATCCACTATCTCTTCAGCCACCTCTTTTAGAACCCTAGGATGTAGGCCGTCAGATCCAAGGGATTTGTCAACTTTTAGTCCCATTAGTTTCTCTAGTACTTTTTCTCTACTTATATTAATTACGTTAAGTTCCTCACCCTCATTAGACCCTTGGTTCCCCACCATTTTTGGTATGCTTTTTGTGTCTTTTACTGTGAAGACAGATACAAAATATTTGTTTAACATTTCTGCCTTTTCCTTATTCCCCATAATAATTTCTCCTGTCTCAGCCTCTAAGGGACAAATGTTTACTTTTGCTACTCTTTTCCTTTTTACATACTTGTAGAAACTCTTACAATCTGCTTTTATATTTCTTGCGAGTTTTCTCTCATTCTATTTTTTCCCTTTTTATCAATTTTTTGGTCAACCTTTGCTGGTTTCTGAAACTCTCCCAATCCTCAGGCTTACTATTATTCTTTACAACATTATAAGCTTCTTCTTTCAATCTAATGCTACCCTTAACTTTTTTAGTTAGCCACAGTTGGATCACTTTTCCCGTAGAGTTTTTGTTTCTCAATGAAATGTATTTTTGTTGAGAATTATGAAATATTTGCTAATTAACCCTGTCTCATTACACAATACAAGATCTAAAATAGCCTGTTCCCTGGTTGGTTCCATGACATATTATTCTAGGAAACTGTCCCTGTATCTGTGTGAGTGTGTGTCTGTTTGAGTGTGTGTGTGTGTGTGTACCTCTGAGTGTGTGTGTGTGTGTACCTTGAGTGTGTCTGTGTTGTGTACCTATGTGTGAGTGTGTATCTGTGTTGTGTAGCTATGAGTGTGTCTGTCTTTATATCTCTGAGTGTGTGTGTGTGTTTCTGTATAGCTCTGAGTGCATGTCTGTGTATCCATCTGTGTGAATATCGCTCTGTTATTGCGGCAATATTTATTTGTGCCTGTGTGAATGTGTCAATTTTAATACCTATATATCTGCCTGAACATCAGTGTTACTGTAATAAAAACAGAAAATGCTGGAGATACTCAGCAGGCCAGGCTGAGCAGCTCCAGCATTTTCTGTGTTTATTTCAGATTTCCAGCATCTGCAGTATTTTCTTTTTGTATCTGTTTCACTGTGTGTGTCTGTGTGAATATCTCTGTCAGTGTGACTAAGTTTTTTCGTGTCTGTGTGAATATGTGTATATTAATATCTATATATCTGTGTGAATGTCTGTGTCAGTGTGTGAATATCTCTCTGTCTGTGAGCGGGTTTCTGTACTATTGAGGAAAGCTCGCAGCCTGCACTGATCACAAGTACATCCTGCTCATTCTAACAGCCAGCACGTATTTGTCTTTCACTCGTGTGAAAAAAAACAGCTTCGGTTAAAATTGTCACACTTCGCGTTACACTGTCCGACTCTGAAGACCAGGTGGTTCTGTGCGTGTGACAAGCCGACCGCTTACCAGATTAAAACAGAGCGAGCGGTTCGCCTGCAGCAGTCATTCAGACCGCGTTAGCAGCACAATAGGCGCATTTATTTATATACCCGGCGAACGGAGCGTGGAAACGGCGCTGCTCCAAGTTGCACGACTGTAAAGCGCTTGCACGTAGGGCCCAGAGGTCGAGCTCAGTGCAAAGTTTGTTCAATAATACGCCTGCAAAGTGATCTATGTTTAATCAGCGAACAAGCTCACATCTTGCAAGAAGCCAGTGTGCGGATAATGCTTTCAGATAACAATTGTCCGATTTATGTGAAAAAATCTCACGCCTCCAGCAAAGGTAGAGTTTAGAAATATATATAAATGTCTTTACCCCAGGGCAGAATGGGAATATAGAACAGGCTATAAAGCAGTGTATACCATCTACAAGATGCACTGCAGCAACTCGCCAAGGCTTCTTCCGCAGCACCTCCCAAACCCGCGCCCTCCACCACCTAGAAGGACGAGGGCAGCAGGCGCTTGGGAACACCTCCAAGTTCCCCTCCAAGTCACACACCATCCTGACTTGGAAATATATCGGCCGTTCCTTCATCGTCGCTGGGTCAATATCCTGCAAATCCTCTCTAACAGCACTGCGGGAGCACCTTCACCACAAGGTTCAAGAAGGCAGCTCACCACCACCTTCTCAAGAGCAGCTAGGGATGGGCAATAAATGCTGGACTTGCCACATCCAGTGAAAGAATGAAAGAAAGAAACCCAGGGAAGGGAGTTGACTAGGGATGAGTTGAGCTGGATGATTGCTGTTGAATTGGGACTCGGGGTAACAGCGGTATTAATAGCGTTGCTAGATTTTATCGTTATCCAGGGGAGTGAGCTCGACGTCAGCATGTGCTAGCGAACAATATCAAATCAGCAAGACTTAACACACTCCTATCAAGTTCCTCTCTCCTATTTTAACCCAGGCATTAAGATAGGGTTACCGAGGACAATTCCTAGCTTTTAATGTTCCATAAAGGCGGGGATCTGTAGGCGGTTGCACCCCGGGAGAATCCATGGATTAGATCTTGACTTGGCGCGTGAGTGTAAAGCGGGCGATAGCGAGTCAGCAGGCCTGTTTTACATCCCTTCCAATAGACGTCAGTAGGAATAAATATTGGGAGAGCTGTGAAACGGGCTGCTGATTCTCAGGGGTTTCCAATTTACCAGTTCTGATGAAGGATACTCTCTAAAACACGTTCTCTTTCAGGGGCTGACTGGGCTACTGCGGATTCCTGGCACTTCCTGTATTAATTTCAGATAGTCCCTGTGTTTATTTTTATTCAGTCTATCAGTGTTGGCTGAAGAGCTGGCTGTCATTTTAAAAGTTTTATTATAAAGGTAATGGCCCCAAAATTATTTTATATTTATTCTATAAGATAGCAGAGGAATGCTCAATTCAGTGTTGCAACACTACTCGGTCCATTATTCTAAAGAAGAGGTTAGCCCCTTTATTATAATAGGTATAGACTTCTGCTAAAATTGTAGCTGGTGGAAAGTTTCACCATTACACACTAGGCGGAGAATGTCACACTCGATAATTTCTATTTTGTTAAAAATTAAGGGTTTAGACATAACTGTAGAATGTCGCTGAATATATTGTACATTATGCATTCTGAAATATTGCAGCATTTAATATGACATTCTTCTTTATTTTCTAATCTCACGGTTTATCTCTCATCAGATTTAAAGTATTTTTTTTGTCCCTCTGCTTATTTGTCTTTCCCGCCTGTTCCCAGAGGTGAGGGACTAGAGCTGGAAAATACTTAGCTATCACATTACATCTAATCAATCACACCCAACGTGGTCACCCAATCCCCACCCAACATGGCAAATCAACCCTCACCCAAAATGGTCACCCAATCCCCACCCAACATGGTCACCCAATCCCACCCAACATGGTCACCCAATCCTCACCCAACATGGTCACCCAATCCACACCCAACATGGTCACCCAATCCTCACCCAACATGGTCACCCAATCCTCACCCAACATGGTCACCCAATCCCACCCAACATGGTCACCCAATCCACACCCAACATGGTCACCCAATCCCCACCCAACATGGTCACCCAATCCTCACCCAACATGGTCACCCAATCCTCACCCAACATGGTCACCCAATCCACACCCAACATGGTCACCCAATCCACACCCAACATGGTCACCCAATCCTCACCCAACATGGTCACCCAATCCTCACCCAACATGGTCACCCAATCCACACCCAACATGGCCACCCAATCCACACCCAACATGGCCACCCAATCCACACCCAACATGGTCACCCAATCCACACCCAACATGGCCACCCAATCCACACCCAACATGGCACCCAATCCACACCCAACATGGTCACCCAATCCTCACCCAACATGGTCACCCAATCCTCACCCAACATGGTCACCCAATCCACACCCAACATGGTCACCCAATCCACACCCAACATGGTCACCAATCCCCACCCAACATGGTCACCCAATCCCACCCAACATGGTCACCCAATCCTCACCCAACATGGTCACCCAATCCCACCCAACATGGTCACCCAATCCTCACCCAACATGGTCACCCAATCCACACCCAACATGGTCACCCAATCCACACCCAACATGGTCACCCAATCCCCACCCAACATGGTCACCCAATCCTCACCCAACATGGTCACCCAATCCTCACCCAACATGGTCACCCAATCCTCACCCAACATGGTCACCCAATCCTCACCCAACATGGTCACCCAATCCTCACCCAACATGGTCACCCAATCCTCACCCAACATGGTCACCCAATCCACACCCAACATGGTCACCCAATCCCCACCCAACATGGTCACCCAATCCCCACCCAACATGGTCACCCAATCCCCACCCAACATGGTCACCCAATCCTCACCCAACATGGTCACCCAATCCACACCCAACATGGTCACCCAATCCCCACCCAACATGGTCACCCAATCCACACCCAACATGGTCACCCAATCCACACCCAACATGGTCACCCAATCCTCACCCAACATGGTCACCCAATCCTCACCCAACATGGTCACCCAATCCGCACCCAACATGGTCACCCAATCCACACCCAACATGGTCACCCAATCCACACCCAACATGGTCACCCAATCCGCACCCAACATGGTCACCCAATCCACACCCAACATGGTCACCCAATCCACACCCAACATGGTCACCCAATCCCCACCCAACATGGTCACCCAATCCACACCCAACATGGTCACCCAATCCTCACCCAACATGGTCACCCAATCCACACCCAACATGGCCACCCAATCCACACCCAACATGGCCACCCAATCCTCACCCAACATGGTCACCCAATCCTCACCCAACATGGTCACCCAATCCTCACCCAACATGGTCACCCAATCCTCACCCAACATGGTCACCCAATCCTCACCCAACATGGTCACCTAATCCTCACCCAACATGTGGCGAATGTTGTTCCTCTCTTCAAGAAAGGAAATAGGAATGACCCTGGTAATTATAGGCCGGTTAGTCTTACTTCGGTGGTTGGTAAGATAATGGAAAAGGTCCTGAGGGATAGGATTTATGACCATTTGGAAAGGGGCAACTTAATCAGGGATAGTCAACACGGATTCGTGAAGGGTAAGTCTTGCCTAACAAATTTGATTGAATTCTTTGAGGAGGTAACTAAGTGTGTAGATGAAGGTAGAGCAGTTGATGTCGTATACATGGATTTTAGTAAGGCGTTTGATAAGGTTCCCCATGGTCGTCTCATGAAGAAAGTAAGGAGTTGTGGGATAGAGGGAAATTTGGCCGATTGGATAAGTAACTGGCTAACTCATAGAAGGCAGAGGGTGGTGGTGGATGGAACATTTTCGGACTGGAGACCAGTTACCAGCGGTGTGCCACAGGGGTCGGTGCTGGGTCCTCTGCTGTTTGTGATTTTTATCAATGACTTGGAGGAGGGGACTGAAGGGTGGATCAGTAAATTTGCTGATGACACCAAGATTGGTGGAGTAGTGGATGAGGTGGAGGGCAGTTGTAGGCTGCAAAGAGACATTGATAGGATGCAGAGCTGGGCCGAAAAATGGCAGATGGAATTTAACCCTGATAAGTGCGAGGTGATTCATTTTGGTAGGGCAAATTTGAATAAGGATTACAGGGTCAACGGCAGGGTTCTGAGGAACGTGGAGGAGCAGAGGGATCTGGGGGTTCATATCCACAGATCTCTGAAGGTTGCCACTCAAGTGGATAGAGCAGTAAAGAAGGCCTATGGTGTGTTAGCGTTTATTAACAGAGGGTTTGAGTTTAAGAACCGTGAGGTTATGCTGCAACTGTACAGGACCTTGGTGAGACCACATTTGGAATATTGTGCGCAGTTCTGGTCACCTCACTATAGGAAGGACGTAGAAGCATTGGAAAGAGTGCAAAGGAGATTTACCAGGATGCTGCCTGGTTTGGGGGGGAGGTCTTATGAGGAAAGATTGAGGGAGTTGGGGCTTTTCTCTTTAGAGCGGAGGAGGATGAGAGGCGACTTAATAGAGGTTTATAAGATGATGAGGGGGATAGATAGAGTGGATGTTCAGAGACTATTTCCTCGGGTAGAGGCAGCTGTTACAAGGGGGCATAACTATAAGGTGCATGGGGGGAGATATAGAAGGGATGTCCGAGGTAGATTCTTTACTCAGAGAGTGGTTGGGGTGTGGAATGGACTGCCTGCTGTGATAGTGGAGTCGGACACTTTAGGAACTTTCAAGCGGTTATTGGATAAGCACATGGAGCACACCAGAGTGAGAGGGAGTGTGATAGCTTGATCTTGGTCTCGGACAATGCTCGGCACAACATCGAGGGCCGAAGGGCCTGTACTGTGCTGTACTGTTCTATGTTCTATGTTCTATGTTCACCCAATCCTCACCCAACATGGTCACCCAATCCCACCCAACATGGTCACCCAATCCCCACCCAACATGGTCACCCAATCCCCACCCAACATGGTCACCCAATCCACACCCAACATGGTCACCCAATCCACACCCAACATGGTCACCCAATCCTCACCCAACATGGTCACCCAATCCTCACCCAACATGGTCACCCAATCCTCACCCAACATGGTCACCCAATCCTCACCCAACATGGTCACCCAATCCCCACCCAACATGGTCACCCAATCCTCACCCAACATGGTCACCCAATCCTCACCCAACATGGTCACCCAATCCACACCCAACATGGTCACCCAATCCCCACCCAACATGGTCACCCAATCCCCACCCAACATGGCCACCCAATCCTCACCCAACATGGTCACCCAATCCACACCCAACATGGTCACCCAATCCACACCCAACATGGTCACCCAATCCACACCCAACATGGTCACCGAATCCACACCAACATGGTCACCCAATCCACACCCAACATGGTCACCCAATCCACACCCAACATGGTCACCCAATCCACACCCAACATGGCCACCCAATCCACACCCAACATGGTCACCCAATCCACACCCAATATGGTCACCGAATCCACACCCAACATGGTCACCCAATCCTCACCCAACATGGTCACCCAATCCACACCCAACATGGCCACCCAATCCACACCCAACATGGTCACCCAATCCTCACCCAACATGGTCACCCAATCCTCACCCAACATGGTCACCCAATCCTCACCCAACATGGTCACCCAATCCACACCCAACATGGTCACCCAATCCTCACCCAACATGGTCACCCAATCCATATCACCAACATAGTTGCCCAGAGTATTAAACCAGAGAAACAGCAGCACATTTATAGACACAGAGAAAGAGTTTCCTGCACATTTGCACCCAGATACACATGTAATCTGGGCGCGCACCAAATATATGTTTTACATGTGCAATTTTTGGTGTAATTGAGTTGCACTTGCACCTACCATATGGCCAAGTCTTCTTGATGTCTTACGGTCCAGCAACCCTTCTCTCCAATCTAATCTCCGCCCACAAAACTGGCCACGCCCCAACTCTCGAAACTGAGTATCCTCCAATTTCGCTCGTTGGACCAGATTTTCAGGCGCATCAGGAAACAATGATATTTGTTTTTCCTTGTTGCAATTTTTATGCATTTTTAAAATAAATTGTCCTCACTGGGAGCTGCACTACATTTTGTGCTTCTTTTAATGCATTTTTATGGCAAAGTATAAGTCAGATTAGAAATTGAAAAGCAGGTTCTTTAAAGTACCGTACCTGATGTGCTTGGATGATAGTTCAATGAAATGAAACTTTTAATTTTAAGACTTGAAGAAGAAATATATTGAAATAAAAACAGAAAATGCTGGAAATGCTCAGCAGGTCAGGCAGCATCTGTCGAGAGAGAAACAGAATTAACGTTTCAGGTGAAAGACCTTTCAGCAGAAATATACTGATGCGGGTTCA
This sequence comes from Squalus acanthias, assembly GCA_030390025.1. Lineage (NCBI taxonomy): Eukaryota > Metazoa > Chordata > Chondrichthyes > Squaliformes > Squalidae > Squalus > Squalus acanthias. Next base: position 14,767,342 of record CM059449.1, read on the forward strand.
GGAGTTTCCTTGGGCCCCATTGGTCTATTTTGCTTTACGCCTATTTTAAGTTCGGGCATATTCTAATGAGATTGGGAGGATACTTGGGTGTAATTTGACGTTGGCAATTTCGGTTGCAATTTCCAGGTTGCGCCCAAGGAGGAAAGTCCAGGCCCCGATTCCCATCTTTCGTGGCTTTCACCGTCCCAATTGCAATGACGTTTGCCATTTTCTAACCTCGCTCTGCTAACGTCATGCTTTGTCTAATTTATTTGTCCTCCCACTGCAGGAAAAATGAACCCCAGCCCCGTCCTATGGATACTGGCTGTCTTCTCGGGTAAGCGGGCATTCCGTTGTTTCTTCGGGGTAGACGTCAGTCTCGGGCGGCAGTGCAAAAAATGGGCGATAACGAAGCGGCAATGGAACAGAAAAGCGGGCACAATGCAAACCGGGCCACCCATTCACCTGTTGTGTGCTACCGCCCAAGATGGATATGATGTCATTTGTCCATTGATCGGCATGTGTCAATCAGCTTCTGTCTCGGTGCATAATTACATCGAATGTACAGCACAGAAACAGGCTGTTCGGCCCAACAGCTCTATTCCGGTGTTTATGCTCCACACCAGCCTCCTTCCACCCTTTTCTTCTCACCCTATCAGCATGTCCTTCTATTCCTTTCTCCCTCACGTGTTTATCTGGCTTACCCTTAAATGCATCTATACTATTCGCCTCAACTACTCCCTGTGGTAGCGAGTTCCACATTCTCACCACTCTCTGGTTAAAGAAGTTTCTCCTGAATTCTCGATTGGATTTACTCGTGACTGTCTTATATTTATGACCCCTAGTTTTGGTCTCCCCCCACAAGTGGAAACATCTTCTCTACGTCTACCCTATCGAACCTCTTTCATAATCCTAACGGCCTCTCTTAGGTCACCCCTCAACCTTCTCTTTTCTAGAGAAGAGAGCCGCAGCTTGTTCAATCTTTCCTGATAGGTATACCCTCTCAGTTCTGGTATCATCCTTGTGAATCTTTTTGGTGGCCCTCTCCAGTGGTTCTATATCCTTTTTATAATATGGAGACCAGAACGGTGCACAGTACTTTAAATGTGGTCTACCCAAGCTTCTATACAAGTGAAAGCTTCACAATTTCTGTCAGGGCTAATAACTGAATGGACATTGTGCCGCAATGGTTCTACATATGTGACAGAGATTTAGGTGTAGATTGTTGAAAATCTACACAGCATCAAACCACTGTAGATCTGACTTGTTATTTGAATAAACTTCAGTAGTGAGAAAAGTAAAGAGTTGCATTTATATAGCGCCTTTCACGACCTCAGGACGTCCCAAAGCGCTTTACAGCCAATGAAGGTACTCCCCTGCTCTTCTTCAAAAGAGTGCCAAGGGATCTTTTACGTCCACCTGAGAGAGCAGATGGGGCCTCGGTTTAACGTCTCATCCGAAAGACGGCACCTCTGACAGTGCAGCGCTCCTTCAGTACTGCACTGGGAATGTCAGCCTAGATTTTTGTGCTCAAGTCCCTGGAGTGGGACTTGAACCCACAACCTTCTGACTCATGAGGCGGGATTGCTGCCCACTGAGCCACAGCTGCCATTTTACCACAACGTGACGTACCATTATGATATGCCTCTACGTGTCAAATGGTATGTTGACCTTCATAGCGAGAGGATTCGAGTACAGGAGCAAGGATGTCTTGCTGCAGTTGTACAGGGCCTTGGTGAGACCACACCTTGAGCATTGTGTGCAGTTTTGGTCGCCTTATCTGAGGAAGGATGTTCTTGTCATGGAGGGAGTGCAGCGAAGATTCACCAGACTGATACCTGGGATGGCAGGAATGACGTATGAAGAGAGATTGGGTCGATTGGGCTTGTATTTGCTAGAGTTTAGAAGAATGAGAGGGGATTTCATTGAAACTTATAAAATTCTAACAGGACTAGACAGACTAGATGCAGGAAGGATGTTCCTGATGGCGGGGGAGTCCAGAACCAGAGGTCACAGTCTAAGGATAAGGGGTAAGCCATTTAGGACTGAGATGAGGAGGAATTTCTTCACCCAGAGAGTGGTGAACCTGTGGAATTCTCTACCACAGAAGGCAGTTGAGGCAAATTCATTAAATATATTCAAGAAGGAGTTAGATATATTTCTTAAGGCTAAAGGGATATGGGGAGAAAGCAGGGACAGGGTACTGAATTTGGATGATCAGCCATGATCTCATTGAATGGCAGAACAGGCTCAAGGGGCCGAATGGCCTACTCCTGCTCCTATCTTCTATGTTTTGATGTCACTTTTATATTATTGAGGAGCTTAAGAATCAAATTCCGTGGGGGAGAACACTGAAAATGCTGAGAGAGATGAGGTCAATGAAGTAATGTATTGGACGAGGTAAATATTAGATTTTGGGAGACTAGATTATAAGAAGACCGGTTTGAAGGAGACGAGGAGCTCCAGAATTTTGGACTCCGAGGAGAGAATGGGGTTGGTTAGAAGACGGCGCTCTGAGTCCTGATTTCAACACGGGGGGGATGCAGGGAGAAGGAACCACTTCCTGGTTTGTCTGGTCTCTCTGGATGTTGGAGAGGTCCTGTATATGGATCACCTAAGCTTGGTGACCATGTTGGATGCAGATTGGGGTGTGGAACTGAAAATTAAGGGGTGCTTGTTCTAGGGTAAAAGATCGATGAAATCCGCTGTTCATAGAATGATGCAGCACAGAAGGAGGCCATTAGGCCCATCGTGCTTGTGTTGGCTCTTTGAAAGCTCTATCCAGTTAGACACACTCCCCCTGCTCTTTCCCCATAGCCCTGCAAATGTTTCCTTTTCAAGTCTATATCCAATTCCCTTTTGAGAGTTAATATTGAATCTGCTTCCACCGCCCTTTCAGGCAGCGCATTCCAGATCAAAACAACTCGCTGTGTCAAAACCTTTCTCCTCATTTCCCCCCTGGTTCTTTATCCATTTATCTTAAACCTGTGCCCTTCATAACTGTTCCTACACGATTGTCTCTCAAAGTCCCACCTCCCAGTCAGACTTTTATTTTTGTGATTTCCAGGGATTAACGCTGAGAGGTTCACAGTTACTCAGAAGGTGCCCAGTATTCCGGCGGTGGAAGGGGAGACCGTGCTCATCCCCTGTACCCACACAGCCAACGTCTCTAAGGACATATGGTCTTACACCTGGCACAAGGACGCCAGAAATGGAACAGAAGTCTCCAGCAGAACAGCAGAGTACAGAGGACGGATCCACACACCCAGAGATGAGGATTTTGTCAATAACAGAGACGCTTCCATTCTAATAAAGGACGTGCGTGTGACCGATTCCGGGGTGTATTACTGCAAAGTGCTAACGATGGAACTCGGCGAGGAATTTGGAGCCGGAACACGTCTCACTGTCAGAGGTGAGTGATTTGCCTGCCTGCAATATCGTGCGACCCATGGGTGGGAGAATTGGCCCCACAGTCTAATGGCCCTATCTCCGACTGGTGATCTCCGAAGTGAGACATTTTGGTAGAAAGAACGAGGAGAGGACATATAAACTAAAGGGTATGATCCTAAAGGGGGTGCATGAACAGAAAGACCTGGGGGTACATGTGCACAAATCATTGAAGGTGGCAGGACAGGCTGAGAAAGTGGTTAAAAAAGCATATGGGATACTGGGCTTCATAAATAGAAGCATAGAGTACAAAAACAAGGAAGTTATGATGAACCTTTATAAAACACTGGTTCGGCCTCAGCTGGAGTATTGTGTCCAATTCTGGGCACCGCACTTTAGGAAGGATGTGAAGGCCTTAGAGAGGGTGCAGAAAAGATTTACAAGAATGATTTGAGGGATGAGGGACTTCAGTTACGAGGATAGACTGCAGAAGCTGGGGTTGTTCTCCTTTGTAAGGGTTTTTTTTTGTCGGGCTTATTTGTAGGTCAGCCAGTTATGTTTTCCTGGACTGTCCTGCGCCCGCTATGCGGTTGCGAATCGCTATCCCCTTTATTAGTTCTGAGCCCAGGACTTATCGAGCGGCGATAAAGACAAACGAACAGACCCGTGGATTGGTGCGAGGAAAACCAATGTTTATTTACAGAAGTAAAACTACAGAGAAACAGTATCATATGAAAACGGTTTTACACTTAGCATGGGAAGAGAACGGACACATCGAGGGAAAATCCTAAAATTACAATTTTAGCAATATCCCCATTAATCCCCACCCCTATGCCTAACTAGAATTGTCTTGCGACAGCCAGAAGATAATGCTCACCGTTGAAATGGATGGAAAAACCTGGCCCTGTGCTCTGTTTCTGCCGTCGACACGTGGCTCCGAAGTTTCTGGCAGTCTTCTTTCTTAGCTGCTGGCAGACAGAGCGAACCGAGGGTCCAGGCAGAGAGAGAGAAAAATGGCTGGGTCTTCCCAGTTATACCCCCTCCGGTCGCTCTAATCTTCCCACCGATCAGCACATTTCTATTGTCTGATCTGGGCATGATGAATTTTAACAAAAGGTAATGGTCTCGGCCCATGATGCTAGATGGCCGGTAATGGTGTGATACCAGTTCTTCAACTGCCACCCTATTGTTCGACAGGTTGGATGATTGTCCAGAACAGTTCCGTTGATGGGCCCAGCGCCGTCTCAATGTCTCCGCTGATTACTTGAGTAAACACCTTGAAGGCCTTATGCATAGACCTGATTGTAATGCATAAGGAAAGGTCCTGTCCTGTTGCAGACATCAGAATACACAAGCTGACACGAGGTCCGACCGCGGCCATTTTATGTCCTGGATTTTAAAACTCAGTCTGACCAGGGTTTCTTTATTAATAAGTCCAACAACAAACATCTTCGGGGGTGGGGGGGGGGGAAACACATGAAATTTAAGGGGTGCTTGTTCTAGGGTAAAAGATCGATGAAATCCGCTGTTCATAGAATGATGCAGCACAGAAGGAGGCCATTAGGCCCATCGTGCTTGTGTTGGCTCTTTGAAAGCTCTATCCAGTTAGACACACTCCCCCTGCTCTTTCCCCATAGCCCTGCAAATGTTTCCTTTTCAAGTCTATATCCAATTCCCTTTTGAGAGTTAATATTGAATCTGCTTCCACCGCCCTTTCAGGCAGCGCATTCCAGATCAAAACAACTCACTGTGTCAAAACCTTTCTCCTCATTTCCCCCCTGGTTCTATATCCATTTATCTTAAACCTGTGCCCTTCATAACTGTTCCTACACGATTGTCTCTCAAAGTCCCACCTCCCAGTCAGACTTTTATTTTTGTGATTTCCAGGGATTAACGCTGAGAGGTTCACAGTTACTCAGAAGGTGCCCAGTATTCCGGCGGTGGAAGGGGAGACCGTGCTCATCCCCTGTACCCACACAGCCAACGTCTCTAAGGACATATGGTCTTACACCTGGCACAAGGACACCAGAAATGGAGCAGAAGTCTCCAGCAGAACAGCAGAGTACAGAGGACGGATCCACACACCCAGAGATGAGGATTTTGTCAATAACAGAGACGCTTCCATTCTAATAAAGGACGTGCGTGTGACCGATTCCGGGGTGTATTACTGCAAAGTGCTAACGATGGAACTCGGCGAGGAATTTGGAGCCGGAACACGTCTCACTGTCAGAGGTGAGTGATTTGCCTGCCTGCAATATCGTGCGACCCATGGGTGGGAGAATTGGCCCCACAGTCTAATGGCCCTATCTCCGACTGGTGATCTCTGAAGTGAGACATTTTGGTAGAAAGAACAAGGAGAGGACATATAAACTAAAGGGTATGATCCTAAAGGGGGTGCATGAACAGAAAGACCTGGGGGTACATGTGCACAAATCATTGAAGGTGGCAGGACAGGCTGAGAAAGTGGTTAAAAAAGCATATGGGATACTGGGCTTCATAAATAGAAGCATAGAGTACAAACACGAGGAAGTTATGATGAACCTTTATAAAACACTGGTTCGGCCTCAGCTGGAGTATTGTGTCCAATTCTGGGCACTGCACTTTAGGAAGGATGTGAAGGCCTTAGAGAGGGTGCAGAAAAGATTTACAAGAATGATTTCATGGATGAGGGACTTCAGTTACGTGGATAGACTGCAGAAGCTGGGGTTATTCTCCTTTGTAAGGGTTTTTTTTTTGACTGGCTTATTTGTAGGTCAGCCAGTTATGTTTTCCTGGACTGTCCTGCGCCCGCTATGCGGTTGCGAATCGCTATCCCCTTTATTAGTTCTGAGCCCAGGACTTATCGAGCGGCGATAAAGACAAACGAACAGACCCGTGGATTGGTGCGAGGAAAACCAATGTTTATTTACAGAAGTAAAACTACAGAGAAACAGTATCATATGAAAACGGTTTTACACTTAGCATGGGAAGAGAACGGACACATCGAGGGAAAATCCTAAAATTACAATTTTAGCAATATCCCCATTAATCCCCACCCTTATGCCTAACTAGAATTGTCTTGCGACAGCCAGAAGATAATGCTCACCGTTGAAATGGATGGAAAAACCTGGCCCTGTGCTCTGTTTCTGCCATCGACACGTGGCTCCGAAGTTTCTGGTAGTCTTCTTTCTTAGCTGCTGGCAGACAGAGCGAACCGAGGGTCCAGGCAGAGAGAGAGAAAAACATGGCTGGGTCTTCCCAGTTATCCCCCCTCCGGTCGCTCTAATCTTCCCACCGATCAGCACATTTCTATTGTCTGATCTGGGCATGATGAATTTTAACAAAAGGTACTGGTCTCGGCCCATCATGCTAGATGGCCGGTAATGGTGTGATACCAGTTCTTCAACTGCCACCCTATTGTTCGACAGGTTGGATGATTGTCTAGAACAGTTCCGTTGATGGGCCCAGCGCCGTCTCAATGTCTCCGCTGATTACTTGAGCAAACACCTTGAAGGCCTTATGCATAGACCTGATTGTAATGCATAAGGAAAGGTCCTGTCCTGTTGCAGACATCGGAATACACCAGCTGACACGAGGTCCGACCGCGGCCATTTTATGTCCTGGATTTTAAAACTCAGTCTGACCAGGGTTTCTTTATTAATAAGTCCAACAACAAACATCTTCGGGGGTGGCGGGGGGGGGAACACATGAAAATTAAGGGGTGCTTGTTCTAGGGTAAATGATCGATGAAATCCGCTGTTCATAGAATGATGCAGCACAGCAGGAGGCCATTAGGCCCATCGTGCTTGTGTTGGCTCTTTGAAAGCTCTATCCAGTTAGACACACTCCCCCTGCTCTTTCCCCATAGCCCTGCAAATGTTTCCTTTTCAAGTCTATATCCAATTCCCTTTTGAGAGTTAATATTGAATCTGCTTCCACCGCCCTTTCAGGCAGCGCATTCCAGATCAAAACAACTCACTGTGTCAAAACCTTTCTCCTCATTTCCCCCCTGGTTCTTTATCCATTTATCTTAAACCTGTGCCCTTCATAACTGTTCCTACACGATTGTCTCTCAAAGTCCCACCTCCCAGTCAGACTTTTATTTTTGTGATTTCCAGGGATTAACGCTGAGAGGTTCACAGTTACTCAGAAGGTGCCCAGTATTCCGGCGGTGGAAGGGGAGACCGTGCTCATCCCCTGTACCTACACAGCCAACGTCTCTAAGGCGATATGGTCTTACACCTGGCACAAGGACGCCAGAAATGGAGCAGAAGTCTCCAACGGAACAGCAGAGTACAGAGGACGGATCCACACACCCAGAGATGAGGATTTTTTCAATACCAGAGACGCTTCCATTCTAATAAAGGACGTGAGTGTGACCGATTCCGGGGTGTATTACTGCAAAGTGCTAATGATGGAACTCGGCGAGGAATTTGGAGCCGGAACACGTCTCATTGTCGGAGGTGAGTGATTTGACTGCCTGCAATATCGTGCGACCCATGGGTGGGAGAATTGGCCCCACAGTCTAATGGCCCTATCTCCGACTGGTGATCTCCGAAGTGATACATTTTGGTAGAAAGAACGAGGAGAGGACATATAAACTAAAGGGTATGATCCTAAAGGGGGTGCATGAACAGAAAGACCTGGGGGTACATGTGCACAAATCATTGAAGGTGGCAGGACAGGCTGAGAAAGCGGTTAAAAAAGCATATGGGATACTGGGCTTCATAAATAGAAGCATAGAGTACAAAAACAAGGAAGTTATGATGAACCTTTATAAAACACTGGTTCGGCCTCAGCTGGAGTATTGTGTCCAATTCTGGGCACCGCACTTTAGGAAGGATGTGAAGGCCTTAGAGAGGGTGCAGAAAAGATTTACAAGAATGATTCCAGGGATGAGGGACTTCAGTTACGTGGATAGACTGGAGAAGCTGGGGTTGTTCTCCTTAGAGCAGAGAAGGTTGAGAGGAGATTTGATAGAGATGTTCAAAACCATGAGGGGTCCAGACAGAGTAGATAGAGAGAAACTGTTCCCATTGGCAGAAGGGTCGAGAACCAGAGGACACAGATTTAAGTTGATTGGCAAAAGAACCAAAGGCGAAATGAGGAAAAACTTTTTTATGCAGCGAATGGTAAGGATCTGGAATTCACTGCCTGAAAGGGTGGTGGAGGCAGACTCAATCGTCGCTTTCAAAAGGGAATTGGATAAGTACCTGAAGGGGAAAAACAATTGCAGGGCTACGGGGAAAGGGCGGGGTGAGTGGGACTAGCTGAAGTGCTCTTGCAGAGAGCCGGCACGGGCTCGACGGGCCGAATGGCCTCCTTCTGTGCTGTAACCATTCTATGGTGCCTCTGCCAGTATGGTTTCACTGTGGGGAAATTCCGATTGTGGAATCACCCTCCGCTGCAGAGCAGAGACTATTTAACCATTTTAAATAGCCGGTTGTCGACTTTGCGATTATATAGTGCAGGAACCTCTATGTTAAAGAATAACACTCGTCGGAAATCAAACCGGTTGGCTGGCTGCATAGTTATAACAAAGGATCTAAGGAAGGACATACTTGCCTTGGAGGCGGTGCAACAAAGGTTCACGAGATTGATTCCTGGGATGAGAGGGCTGTCCTATGAGGAGAGATTGTGTAGAATGGGACTATACTCTCTGGAGTTTTGAAGAATGAGAGGTGATCTCATTGAAACATACAAGATTCGGAAGGGGATTGACAGGGTAGATGCTGAGAGGTTGTTTCCCCTGGCTGGAGTGTCTAGAACTAGGGGGCATAGTCTCAGGATAAGGGGAAGGCCATGTAATAACAACAACTTGTAGTGCCTTTAATGTAGTAAAACGTTCCAAGGCGCTGCACAGGAGTATTTTAAGACAAAATAAATTGACACAGAGCCACATGAGGATAAATTAGGGCAGGTGACCAAAAGCTTGGTCAAAGAGGTAGGTTTTAAGGAGCGTCTTAAAGGAGGAAAGAGAGGTAGCGAGGCGGAGAGGTTTAGGGAGGGAATTCCAGAGCTTAAGGCCCAGGCAACAGAAAGCACGGCCATCAATGGTTGAGCGATTATAATCAGGGATGCTCAAGAGGGCAGATACCTCGGGGTGTTGTGGGGCTGAAGGTGATTACAGAGATAGGAAGGGGCGAGGCCATGGAGGGATTTGAAAACAAGGATGAGAATTTTGAAATCGAGGCGCTGCTTAAGCAGCAGCCAATGTAGGTCAGCGAGCACAGGCGAGATGGGGAGGAATTTCTTCACTCAGAGGGTTGTGAATCTTTGGAATTCTCTTCCCCAGAGGGCTGTGAATGCTGAGTCTTTGAGTATATTCAAGGCTGAGATCGATAGATTTTTGGACCCATGGGGAATCAAGGGATATGGAGATCGGGCAGGAAAGTGGAGTTGAGGTCGATGATCAGCCATGATCTTATTGAATGGCGGAGCAGGCTCGAGGGGCCGTATGGCCTACTCCTGCTCCTATTTCTTATGTTCTCAAGTGGGCATGCTGACCAAAAACAAGTCCGTATTTGAATCCAAACCAATATCCGACTCCCTGTCCTGCTCTGGAGACTGACCGAGGGAGGGTTGTGCCTTTGAGCAGCTGGTGAGTGTTGCCGCTAATCGGGAATTCACTCTGAACGTTGACCCTTCATTACTGGTCCTGCATAACTTAGTCCCAACTTCTAATCAGATAGCAGCGACCTTTCATTCTTCTGATTTCCAGGGATTGACGCTGAGAGGTTCACAGTTACTCAGAAGGTGCCCAGTATTCTGGCGGTGGAAGGGGAGACTGTGCTCATCCCCTGTACCTACACAGCCAACGTCTCTATGGTGATAGGGTCTTACACCTGGCACAAGGACACCAGAAATGGTAAAGTTGTCTCCAACGGGACAACAGAGTACAGAGGCCGGATCTTCAGGCCCAAGGAAGAGGATTTTTTAAACGCTTCCATTCTAATAAAGGAGGTGGGAGTGAACGATTCCGGGATGTATTACTGCAAAGTGTGGAAGAATGGACTCGGCGAGGAGTATGGAGCCGGAACGCATCTCACTGTGAGCGGTGAGTGATTTGCCTGCCTGCATTATCATCGAATTGCAATTGTAATTACCCATATACTGACGGAAGATTAGTTTTCAACTTGCTGCCCATGTGTAAAACTGGCGTTAAGAATTGGCTGCCCATTGTAGAAATCATTTCGCTAACAGGTGGCAGATTGGTAACGCCAGTTTTACTCCAGGGTGATAAATTGAAGATCTTACCCTACATTTCTGTAAATGACCGGTGCAATGTGTAGATTATGTACTGGAACTTTATACACCACATAAAGGGCGGGCGGTGCTACAGGTTAGGCCCTTTCCCCTCTGGGACTGGGTGGTGCAGTGGGTCAGACACTGTCCTTTCCCCCTCTGGGACTGGGTGGTGTGGTGTGTCAGACACTGTCCTTTCACCCTCTGGGACTGGGTGGTGTGGTGGGTCAGACACTGTCCTTTCCCCCTCTGGGACTGGGTGGTGTGGTGTGTCAGACACTGTCCTTTCCCCCTCTGGGACTGGGTGGTGTGGTGGGTCAGACACTGTCCTTTCCCCCTCTGGGACTGGGTGGTGCAGTGGGTCAGACACTGTCCTTTCCCCCTCTGGGACTGGGTGGTGCAGTGGGTCAGACACTGTCCTTTCCCCCTCTGGGACTGGGTGGTGCAGTGGGTCAGACACTGTCCTTTCCACCTCTGGGACTGGGCGGTGTGGTGGGTAAGACACTGTCCTTTCTCCCTCTGGGACTGGGTGGTGCAGTGGGTCAGACACTGTCCTTTCACCCTCTGGGACTGGGCGGTGCAGTGGGTCAGACACTGTCCTTTCCCCCTCTGGGACTGGGTGGTGCAGTGGGTCAGACACTGTCCTTTCCCCCTCTGGGACTGGGTGGTGCAGTGGGTCGACACTGTCCTTTCACCCTCTGGGACTGGGTGGTGCAGTGGGTCAGACACTGTCCTTTCCCATCTGGGACTGGGTGGTGCGGTGGGTCAGACACTGTCTTTTCACCATCTGGGACTGGGTGGTGCAGTGGGTCAGACACTGTCCTTTCCCCCTCTGGGACTGGGCGGTGCAGTGTGTCAGACACTGTCCTTTCCCCCTCTGGGACTGGGTGGTGCAGTGGGTCAGACACTGTCCTTTCACCCTCTGGGACTGGGTGGTGCAGTGGGTCAGACACTGTCCTTTCACCCTCTGGGACTGGGCGGTGCAGTGGGTCAGACACTGTCCTTTCTCCCTCTGGGACTGGGCGGTGCAGTGGGTCAGACACTGTCCTTTCCCCCTCTAGGACTGGGTGGTGCAGTGGGTCAGACACTGTCCTTTCTCCCTCTGGGACTGGGCGGTGCAGTGGGTCAGACACTGTCCTTTCCCCCTCTGGGACTGGGTGGTGCAGTGGGTCAGACACTGTCCTTTCACCCTCTGGGACTGTGTGGTGCAGTGAGTCAGGCTCTGTTCTTTTCCCCTCTGGGACTGGGTGGTGCGGTGGGTCAGACACTGTCCTTTCCCCCTCTGGGACTGGGTGGTGAGGTGGGTCAGACACTGTCCTTTCCCCCTCTGGGACTGGGTGGTGCAGTGGGTCAGGCACTGTCCTTTCCCCCTCTGGGACTGGGTGGTGCAGTGGGTCAGACACTGTCCTTTCTCCCTCTGGGACTGGGTGGTGCAGTGGGTCAGACACTGTCCTTTCCCCTCTGGGACTGGGTGGTGCAGTGGGTCAGACACTGTCCTTTCACCCTCTGGGACTGGGCGGTGCAGTGGGTCAGACACTGTCCTTTCCCCCTCTGGGACTGGGTGGTGCAGTGGGTCAGACACTGTCCTTTCCCCCTCTGGGACTGGGTGGTGCAGTGGGTCAGACACTGTCCTTTCCCCCTCTGGGACTGGGTGGTGCAGTGGGTCAGACACTGTCCTTTCCCCCTCTGGGACTGGGTGGTGCGGTGGGTCAGACACTGTCCTTTCCCCCTCTGGGACTGGGTGGTGCGGTGGGTCAGACACTGTCCTTTCCCCCTCTGGGACTGGGCGGTGTGGTGGGTAAGACACTGTCCTTTCTCCCTCTGGGACTGGGTGGTGCAGTGGGTCAGACACTGTCCTTTCACCCTCTGGGACTGGGCGGTGCAGTGGGTCAGACACTGTCCTTTCCCCCTCTGGGACTGGGTGGTGCAGTGGGTCAGACACTGTCCTTTCCCCCTCTGGGACTGGGTGGTGCAGTGGGTCAGACACTGTCCTTTCACCCTCTGGGACTGGGTGGTGCAGTGGGTCAGACACTGTCCTTTCCCCCTCTGGGACTGGGTGGTGCGGTGGGTCAGACACTGTCTTTTCACCCTCTGGGACTGGGTGGTGCAGTGGGTCAGACACTGTCCGTTCCCCCTCTGGGACTGGGCGGTGCAGTGAGTCAGACACTGTCCTTTCCCCCTCTGGGACTGGGTGGTGCAGTGGGTCAGACACTGTCCTTTCACCCTCTGGGACTGGGTGGTGCAGTGGGTCAGACACTGTCCTTTCACCCTCTGGGACTGGGCGGTGCAGTGGGTCAGACACTGTCCTTTCTCCCTCTGGGACTGGGCGGTGCAGTGGGTCAGACACTGTCCTTTCCCCCTCTGGGACTGGGTGGTGCAGTGGGTCAGACACTGTCCTTTCTCCCTCTGGGACTGGGCTGTGCAGTGGGTCAGACACTGTCCTTTCCCCCTCTGGGACTGGGTGGTGCAGTGGGTCAGACACTGTCCTTTCCCCCTCTGGGACTGGGTGGTGCAGTGGGTCAGACACTGTCCTTTCCCCCTCTGGGACTGTGTGGTGCAGTGGGTCAGACACTGTCCTTTCCCCCTCTGGGACTGGGCGGTGCTGGTGGGTCAGACACTGTCCTTTCTCCCTCTGGGACTGGGTGGTGCAGTGGGTCAGACACTGTCCTTTCACCCTCTGGGACTGGGCGGTGCAGTGGGTCAGACACTGTCCTTTCCCCCTCTGGGACTGGGTGGTGCAGTGGGTCAGACACTGTCCTTTCCCCCTCTGGGACTGGGTGGTGCAGGTGGGTCAGACACTGTCCTTTTCACCCTCTGGGACTGGGTGGTGCAGTGGGTCAGACACTGTCCTTTCCCCCTCTGGGACTGGGCGGTGCAGTGGGTCAGACACTGTCCTTTCCCCCTCTGGGACTGGGTGGTGCAGTGGGTCAGACACTGTCCTTTCACCCTCTGGGACTGGGTGGTGCAGTGGGTCAGACACTGTCCTTTCACCCTCTGGGACTGGGCGGTGCAGTGGGTCAGACACTGTCCTTTCTCCCTCTGGGACTGGGCGGTGCAGTGGGTCAGACACTGTCCTTTCCCCCTCTGGGACTGGGTGGTGCAGTGGGTCAGACACTGTCCTTTCTCCCTCTGGGACTGGGCGGTGCAGTGGGTCAGACACTGTCCTTTCCCCCTCTGGGACTGGGTGGTGCAGTGGGTCAGACACTGTCCTTTCCCCCTCTGGGACTGGGTGGTGCGGTGGGTCAGACACTGTCCTTTCCCCCTCTGGGACTGGGCGGTGTGGTGGGTCAGACACTGTCCTTTCTCCCTCTGGGACTGGGTGGTGCAGTGGGTCAGACACTGTCCTTTCACCCTCTGGGACTGGGCGGTGCAGTGGGTCAGACACTGTCCTTTCCCCCTCTGGGACTGGGTGGTGCAGTGGGTCAGACACTGTCCTTTCCCACTCTGGGACTGGGTGGTGCAGTGGGTCAGACACTGTCCTTTCACCCTCTGGGACTGGGTGGTGCAGTGGGTCAGACACTGTCCTTTCCCCCTCTGGGACTGGGTGGTGCGGTGGGTCAGACACTGTCTTTTAACCCTCTGGGACTGGGTGGTGCAGTGGGTCAGACACTGTCCGTTCCCCCTCTGGGACTGGGCGGTGCAGTGAGTCAGACACTGTCCTTTCCCCCTCTGGGACTGGGTGGTGCAGTGGGTCAGACACTGTCCTTTCACCCTCTGGGACTGGGTGGTGCAGTGGGTCAGACACTGTCCTTTCACCCTCTGGGACTGGGCGGTGCAGTGGGTCAGACACTGTCCTTTCTCCCTCTGGGACTGGGCGGTGCAGTGGGTCAGACACTGTCCTTTCCCCCTCTGGGACTGGGTGGTGCAGTGGGTCAGACACTGTCCTTTCTCCCTCTGGGACTGGGCTGTGCAGTGGGTCAGACACTGTCCTTTCCCCCTCTGGGACTGGGTGGTGCAGTGGGTCAGACACTGTCCTTTCCCCCTCTGGGACTGGGTGGTGCAGTGGGTCAGACACTGTCCTTTCCCCCTCTGGGACTGTGTGGTGCAGTGGGTCAGACACTGTCCTTTCCCCCTCTGGGACTGGGCGGTGTGGTGGGTAAGACACTGTCCTTTCTCCCTCTGGGACTGGGTGGTGCAGTGGGTCAGACACTGTCCTTTCACCCTCTGGGACTGGGCGGTGCAGTGGGTCAGACACTGTCCTTTCCCCCTCTGGGACTGGGTGGTGCAGTGGGTCAGACACTGTCCTTTCCCCCTCTGGGACTGGGTGGTGCAGTGGGTCAGACACTGTCCTTTCACCCTCTGGGACTGGGTGGTGCAGTGGGTCAGACACTGTCCTTTCCCCCTCTGGGACTGGGTGGTGCGGTGGGTCAGACACTGTCTTTTCACCCTCTGGGACTGGGTGGTGCAGTGGGTCAGACACTGTCCGTTCCCCCTCTGGGACTGGGCGGTGCAGTGAGTCAGACACTGTCCTTTCCCCCTCTGGGACTGGGTGGTGCAGTGGGTCAGACACTGTCCTTTCACCCTCTGGGACTGGGTGGTGCAGTGGGTCAGACACTGTCCTTTCACCCTCTGGGACTGGGCGGTGCAGTGGGTCAGACACTGTCCTTTCTCCCTCTGGGACTGGGCGGTGCAGTGGGTCAGACACTGTCCTTTCCCCCTCTGGGACTGGGTGGTGCAGTGGGTCAGACACTGTCCTTTCTCCCTCTGGGACTGGGCGGTGCAGTGGGTCAGACACTGTCCTTTCCCCCTCTGGGACTGGGTGGTGCGGTGGGTCAGACACTGTCTTTCACCCTCTGGGACTGGGTGGTGCAGTGGGTCAGACACTGTCCGTTCCCCCTCTGGGACTGGGCGGTGCAGTGAGTCAGACACTGTCCTTTCCCCCTCTGGGACTGGGTGGTGCAGTGGGTCAGACACTGTCCTTTCACCCTCTGGGACTGGGTGGTGCAGTGGGTCAGACACTGTCCTTTCACCCTCTGGGACTGGGCGGTGCAGTGGGTCAGACACTGTCCTTTCTCCCTCTGGGACTGGGCGGTGCAGTGGGTCAGACACTGTCCTTTCCCCCTCTGGGACTGGGTGGTGCAGTGGGTCAGACACTGTCCTTTCTCCCTCTGGGACTGGGCGGTGCAGTGGGTCAGACACTGTCCTTTCCCCCTCTGGGACTGGGTGGTGCAGTGGGTCAGACACTGTCCTTTCCCCCTCTGGGACTGGGTGGTGCGGTGGGTCAGACACTGTCCTTTCCCCCTCTGGGACTGGGCGGTGTGGTGGGTAAGACACTGTCCTTTCTCCCTCTGGGACTGGGTGGTGCAGTGGGTCAGACACTGTCCTTTCACCCTCTGGGACTGGGCGGTGCAGTGGGTCAGACACTGTCCTTTCCCCCTCTGGGACTGGGTGGTGCAGTGGGTCAGACACTGTCCTTTCCCACTCTGGGACTGGGTGGTGCAGTGGGTCAGACACTGTCCTTTCACCCTCTGGGACTGGGTGGTGCAGTGGGTCAGACACTGTCCTTTCCCCCTCTGGGACTGGGTGGTGCGGTGGGTCAGACACTGTCTTTTAACCCTCTGGGACTGGGTGGTGCAGTGGGTCAGACACTGTCCGTTCCCCCTCTGGGACTGGGCGGTGCAGTGAGTCAGACACTGTCCTTTCCCCCTCTGGGACTGGGTGGTGCAGTGGGTCAGACACTGTCCTTTCACCCTCTGGGACTGGGTGGTGCAGTGGGTCAGACACTGTCCTTTCACCCTCTGGGACTGGGCGGTGCAGTGGGTCAGACACTGTCCTTTCTCCCTCTGGGACTGGGCGGTGCAGTGGGTCAGACACTGTCCTTTCCCCCTCTGGGACTGGGTGGTGCAGTGGGTCAGACACTGTCCTTTCTCCCTCTGGGACTGGGCTGTGCAGTGGGTCAGACACTGTCCTTTCCCCCTCTGGGACCGGGTGGTGCAGTGGGTCAGACATTGTCCTTTCCCCCTCTGGGACTGGGTGGTGCAGTGGGTCAGACACTGTCCTTTCCCCCTCTGGGACTGTGTGGTGCAGTGGGTCAGACACTGTCCTTTCCCCCTCTGGGACTGGGCGGTGTGGTGGGTAAGACACTGTCCTTTCTCCCTCTGGGACTGGGTGGTGCAGTGGGTCAGACACTGTCCTTTCACCCTCTGGGACTGGGCGGTGCAGTGGGTCAGACACTGTCCTTTCCCCCTCTGGGACTGGGTGGTGCAGTGGGTCAGACACTGTCCTTTCCCCCTCTGGGACTGGGTGGTGCAGTGGGTCAGACACTGTCCTTTCACCCTCTGGGACTGGGTGGTGCAGTGGGTCAGACACTGTCCTTTCCCCCTCTGGGACTGGGTGGTGCGGTGGGTCAGACACTGTCTTTTCACCCTCTGGGACTGGGTGGTGCAGTGGGTCAGACACTGTCCGTTCCCCCTCTGGGACTGGGCGGTGCAGTGAGTCAGACACTGTCCTTTCCCCCTCTGGGACTGGGTGGTGCAGTGGGTCAGACACTGTCCTTTCACCCTCTGGGACTGGGTGGTGCAGTGGGTCAGACACTGTCCTTTCACCCTCTGGGACTGGGCGGTGCAGTGGGTCAGACACTGTCCTTTCTCCCTCTGGGACTGGGCGGTGCAGTGGGTCAGACACTGTCCTTTCCCCCTCTGGGACTGGGTGGTGCAGTGGGTCAGACACTGTCCTTTCTCCCTCTGGGACTGGGCGGTGCAGTGGGTCAGACACTGTCCTTTCCCCCTCTGGGACTGGGTGGTGCAGTGGGTCAGACACTGTCCTTTCAACCTCTGGGACTGGGTGGTGCAGTGGGTCAGGCTCTGTTCTTTTCCCCTCTGGGACTGGGTGGTGCAGTGGGTCAGACACTGTCCTTTCCCCCTCTGGGACTGGGTGGTGTGGTGGGTCAGACACTGTCCTTTCCCCATCTGGGACTGGGTGGTGCGGTTGGTCAGACACTGTCCTTTCTCCCTCTGGGACTGGGTGGTGCAGTGGGTCAGACACTGTCCTTTCCCCTTCTGGGACTGGGTGGTGCAGTGGGTCAGACACTGTCCTTTCACCCTCTGGGACTGGGTGGTGCAGTGGGTCAGACAATGTCCTTTCACCCTCTGGGACTGGGTGGTGCAGTGGGTCAGACACTGTCCTTTCACCCTCTGGGACTGGGTGGTGCAGTGGGTCAGACTCTGTCCTTTCACCCTCTGGGACTGGGTGGTGCAGTGGGTCAGTCGCTGTCCTTTCCCCCTCTGGGACTGGGTGGTGCAGTGGGTCAGACACTGTCCTTTCTCCCTCTGGGACTGGGTGGTGCAGTGGGTCAGACACTGTCCTTTCACCCTCTGGGACTGGGTGGTGCAGTGGGTCAGACTCTGTCCTTTCACCCTCTGGGACTGGGTGGTGCAGTGGGTCAGTCGCTGTCCTTTCCCCCTCTGGGACTGGGTGGTGCAGTGGGTCAGACACTGTCCTTTCTCCCTCTGGGACTGGGCGGTGCAGTGGGTCAGACACTGTCCTTTCCCCCTCTGGGACTGGGTGGTGCAGTGGGTCAGACACTGTCCTTTCACCCTCTGGGACTGGGTGGTGCAGTGGGTCAGGCTCAGTTCTTTTCCCCTCTGGACTGGGTGGTGCGGTGGGTCAGACACTGTCCTTTCCCCCTCTGGGACTGGGTGGTGCGGTGGGTCAGACACTGTCCTTTCCCCCTCTGGGACTGGGTGGTGCGGTGGGTCAGACACTGTCCTTTCTCCCTCTGGGACTGGGTGGTGCGGTGGGTCAGACACTGTCCTTTCACCCTCTGGGACTGGGTGGTGCAGTGGGTCAGACTCTGTCCTTTCACCCTCTGGGACTGGGTGGTGCAGTGGGTCAGTCGCTGTCCTTTCCCCCTCTGGGACTGGGTGGTGCAGTGGGTCAGACACTGTCCTTTCTACCTCTGGGACTGGGTGGTGCAGTGGGTCAGACACTGTCCTTTCACCCTCTGGGACTGGGTGGTGCAGTGGGTCAGACTCTGTCCTTTCACCCTCTGGGACTGGGTGGTGCAGTGGGTCAGTCGCTGTCCTTTCCCCCTCTGGGACTGGGTGGTGCAGTGGGTCAGACACTGTCCTTTCTCCCTCTGGGACTGGGCGGTGCAGTGGGTCAGACACTGTCCTTTCCCCCTCTGGGACTGAGTGGTGCAGTGGGTCAGACACTGTCCTTTCACCCTCTGGGACTGGGTGGTGCAGTGGGTCAGGCTCTGTTCTTTTCCCCTCTGGGACTGGGTGGTGCGGTGGGTCAGACACTGTCCTTTCCCCCTCTGGGACTGGGTGGTGTGGTGGGTCAGACACTGTCCTTTCACCCTCTGGGACTGGGTGGTGCGGTGGGTCAGACACTGTCCTTTCTCCCTCTGGGACTGGGTGGTGCAGTGGGTCAGACACTGTCCTTTCTCCCTCTGGGACTGGGTGGTGCAGTGGGTCAGACACTGTCCTTTCCCCTTCTGGGACTGGGTGGTGCAGTGGGTCAGACACTGTCCTTTCACCCTCTGGGACTGGGTGGTGCAGTGGGTCAGACTCTGTCCTTTCACCCTCTGGGACTGGGTGGTACGGTGGGTCAGACACTGTCTTTTCCCCTCTGGGACTGGGCAAAGGATCATTGAAATCTCCCCCGAAAAGCTTTTAAGGCTGGGGGGTCAATTGAACATTTCAAAATTGAGATCGATAGATTTTTGTTAGGCAAATGTAGTAGTGGATATGGAACCAAGGCGGATCGATGGAGTTAAGATCCATATCAACCATAATTTAATTGAATGGTGGAACAGGCTCGAGGGGCTGAATGGCCTCCTCTTGTTCCTGTCTTCCAATGTTCCTATCTGACTTGCTTTCTTCTCCACAGCGAAAACAAAATCTATCATGCTTCTATTGTCAATCGTATCCATCAGCACGGTTGTGGAAGTGAGCATCCTTCTAATTATTGCACTGCTCTGTGTGTATCTACGCAGAATGAAAGGTAATGGTGTTAATCATTTGCTGTTTGCCAATTGCTAAGGCTGTGAATTTTTGTGTTGGGAAGATTGACATCTGACTACTTAAGGCAGAGGTATCCAATCTGCGGCCCTCGAGGTACGTTGGCAAGTGGGTACAGTTCTTCTTAGGCAGTCCCTCGGAACCGAGGATGACTTACTTCCCCATTAAAAATGAGTCCTCAGGTGACTGATGATTCCAATGCGGGACCGACAGTCTCTGTCACAGGTGGGGCAGACAGTGATTGAAGGGGCGGGTGGGTGGGGTGCTTGGGTTGACGTGCGCTCCTTGCACTGCTTGCGCTTGGCTTCCGCTTGCTCCCAGCGATGAGACTCGAGGTGTTCGGCGCCTTCCCGGATGCTTCTCCTCCACTTTGTGCGGTCTTGGGCCAGGGATTCCCAGGTGTCGGTGGGGATGTTGCACTTTTTCAAGGAGGCTTTGAGGGTGTCCTTGAAGCGTTTCCTCTGCCCACCTGGGGCTCTCTTGCTGTGTCGGAGCTCCGAGTAGAGCGCTTGTTTTGGGAGTCTCGCAGTCGGGCATGCGGACGATGTGGCCCGTCCATCGGAGCTGACCGAGCGTGGTCAAAGCTTCGATGCTGGGGATGTTGGCCTGAGCGAGAACACTGACGTTGGTGCGCCTATCCTGCCAATGGATTTGCAGGATCTTGCGGAGGCAGCGTTGGTGGTACCGCTCCAGTGCTTTGAGGTGCCTGCTGTACATGGTCCATGTATACGGTAGTGTAGTAGAGATGGTACTGGACCAGCAACCCAGTGGTCGTGTGTTAAAACCGCACCCTAGTTCGCTGTGAATATAAATTTAATAAATGTGATGATTTATTAGCGGGGGGTTGGGGGGGGTGGCGTTGGTGATTATAAAAGTTGCGGAACTTTGTAAAACCTTAGCTGGGAATCTGCCATTGTGTCCTGATCTACAGGTAACTTCAGTTGAGGCTTGATGCTCTCTCAAGTATGAGCTACTTACTTAGAATAGCAACTGCTTCAAGAAAGAAATACTTGCAATTATATAGCGCCTTTCATGCTCTCAGGACATCCCAAAGTGAACAGCCAATGAGGTACCTTTGAAGTGGAGTCACTGTTGTAATGTAGGGAACCGCAGCAGCCAATTTGCGCACAGCCAGCTCCCACTCACAGCAATGTGACAATGACCAGATAAGCTGTTTTTGTTATGTTGATTGAAGGATAAATATTGGCCCAGGACACCGGGGAGAACTCCTCTGCTCTTCTTCGAAATAGTAGCCATGGGATCTTTTACCGAGAGAGCAGACGGGGCCTCGGTTTAACGTCTCATCCGAAAGATGGCACCTCTGACAGTGCAGCACCCCCGCAGCACTGCCTTGGAGTGTCGGCCTGGATTTTTGTGCTCAGATCTCTGGAGTGGGGACTTGAACCCACAACCTTCTGACTCAGAGGCGAGAGAGAGCGCTACCCACTGAGCCACGGCTGAAAAAGTCTCACCACCAGCTTCTTAGGGAAATCAGGAATGGGTAATAATGGTTTCCTATATGAACAAATAAAAAAAAAAATGTAGGGGTAATTTTAAGCTAACTCGCTGGGCGGGAATCCCACGGGATTCGGTGGAACGCCGGTTTTACACTTGCTCCAATATTGACTTCAACGAAGAGCGAAATTGGGTGGGGTGTAAAACCGGCGTTGCACCCGATCCCGTCAGTTTCCCGATGAGTGGGTTAGGTTAAAATTGCCCCCATGTGCGTCCTGAGACCTAATAATGTGACCTTTGAAGCCAAGGTAATTTGTGCGTAATGAGGTAGGAATTTGTTATGGGTGGTAACACAAAACGGGCAGTATCGCATGGCTGACTGTTACTTGCCCTCCAATAATCAGTTCCTTTGGCTTAAATGGATCTGATTACTGAGTGGGACGTTTAGCCGGCGGCCAATGCGATATTGCCCATTGTGCACTTTTGCCCAAGATTATTTCCACCGCCTTTCTCACTTTGGTGGGCCTGGAGGTTTGCAACGAGCTCCCCCGCCCCCTCACTGTTGTTTGGTTGCCGGATTAATCCTCAATCAGAACACTAAGAGCAACTCGAGGCCATTGCAAATTAATGGGACATGGATGCAGACTTTACATGCGAGTCCTCGCCCCAAGGCTCTGTGCTACATGCCTGTGTGGCCCAGGAGGACAAACACTGAGATACCACACCCTCTGCTCTCGGTGTCCATGCTACATTTCTTATGCCTTGACATCATGCTGTGAGAAACGGGTGCGTGAAGGTTTAATGCGTTTGTGCGAAGTTGCTTTCTCCATCAGTTTAATATACAGGCTAGTGTGTCAAATAAACAGATAAATCCCTCCCTTAGAATGGCAGACTGAGGAATTTAGTCTGATCTTCACAAAGCGGCAAGGCCCAAGAGTTTCCAAAAGCAAAATACTGCGGATGCTGGAAATCTGAAATAAAAACCGAAAATGCTGGAAATACTCAGCAGGTCAGGCAACATCTGTGGAGAGAGAAACAGAGTTAACGTTTCAGGTCGCTGACCCTTCGTCAGAACTGGAAAAAGCTGCTGGAGATGGAACAGGTTTTTAAGCAAGTGCAGGGGCAGGGAAAGGGGGGAGGGACAGAAAGAACAAAAGGGAAGCTCAGTGATAGGGTGGAAGGCAGGAGAGATTAAGAGAGATTAAGAGATGGTTCAAGGCAAAAAGAGATGGTAATGGGACAAGTTAAGAAACAAATGATGGCTCTAGATGAAGTGTAAATGGCAATGGCAGAATGGAAGTCAGCTGTCATGTGGGAGAGAGAAAATAAATTTAAAAAAAAACAAGAGTTTCCGTTTGATTTAGAATATTAATAATTACATAGACATTACAGCACAGAAACAGGCCGTTCGGCCCAACTGGTCCGTGCCGGTGTTTATGCTCCACACGAGCCTCCTCCCACCTTCCATCATCTCACCCCATCAGCACACCCTTCTATTCCTTTCTCCCTCATGTACTTATCTGGCTTCCCCTTAAATGCGCCTGTGCTATTCGCCTCAACCACTCCCTGTGGCAGCGAGTTCCACATTCTCAGCACTCTCTGGGTAAAGAAGTTTCTCCTGAATTCCCGATTGGATTTATTAGTGACTATCTTATATTGATGGCCTCTAGTTTTGGACTCCCCCACAAGTGGAAACATCTTCTCTACGTCTACCCTATCCAACCTCTTTCATAATTTTAAAGACCTCTCATTAGGCCTTCTCTTTTCTAGAGATGCATTTTAAGATAAAACACATTTAAAAAAAAAATTAAGAGAAACGACTTGCATTTATACAGTGCTTTATCATGTCTCTCATATGTATTGAATCACTTCACACAATGAATTATTTTGAAGTGAAGTCATTGTTTCTACCTGGGCAAAGTTGACAGCGATCAGAAGTAAGAAATATATTTTTGTAATCCACTTTTCTTTCTTATCTCCCTTTTCATTAGGCCGTGAACGGGCTGAAAGGTGGGTAATTGTTAAGCAAATATACGTTCATATGATAAGAAGTGCACGCAGTTGACATATATGACCACATGCGGTTGACTTCTATCATCTTCTTGCTCTGCAGACAAGAAACAGTTGTTCCAGATGTCGCTTTGCTGGACGGTAAGTAAAGCTGGGTTTAATCCCTGGGACAAACAACAGAAGTCTTCTATAGGGATATTGGAGCCCAGAAATTACAATTTGTGATATATATTCGTGCGCGAGACATTCCACTGTCTGATCTTTTAAGAGACATTTGCGGTTGAAAGTGGATATGGGGACACAAAACAGGCTGGAATCGTAAGTTGCCCACCGTTATTCCACACGCCTGATATTCAGTTCTATTGAAGTCAATATTGAATTTTAGCCGGGCGGGAATCCCATGGGACCGGGTGGAATGCACCCCGCCCGATGTCACTCTCCATTGACTTCAGTAAAGAGTAAAATTGGGCAGGTTGTCATGCCAGCGCTCGTCAGTTTCCCGACGGGTGGATTCGGCAACAATTGCAATTGTTTCAATTGACTTTGTTGAAATGCATAGTTGACTTTGTTTTAAAAAAAAAATGCAGTCAGTTGATTTACCACGCGTGATCTACTGAAAGAATTTCTTAAAATACAAGGTATTCAATGATTTGTTAAATTTTCTTTACACCCATAAAGGGGCTCTCTACGCGGGAGTCCTCCCTTTATTGATTGGGGACTTGGCCTGGAGGGTGTTGCACAGAGCAGTCCCGTGCAATAAAGCTTTAAGTCAGTTCACGGACTCCCAGGCCGCCTGCCTTTTCTGCGGCCTGGAGGAGTCCGTGTTCCACGTTTATACGGAGTGTGAGCGGTTGCAGCCCCTCTGCCATTATTTGAAGGGGCTGCTCCTTGATTTCTGGCTGCACTTCAGTCCCACGCTCCTGATCTTCGGTCACCCGGTGCGGAGGGGAGCGGGCAGGTCGGGGGGACCTCCTCGTGGGGCTGCTCCTGGGCCTGGCCAAAGTGGCCATTAACTGGTCCAGGCAGCGGGCGGTCGAGGGGGTCGTTCGGCCCGACTGCCTGCCCCTCTTCCGCGGCCACATTCGCGCCCGGGTGGCCCTGGAGATGGAGCACGCAGTGTCCGCCGACATGCTCGAGGCCTTCCGCGACCAGTGGGCACCGCGGGGACTGGAGTGCATCATCACCCCCGGTAACCAAATTTTAATTTAATTTGTTAAGTTTCATTTACAGTTACAGTTTATTGATCGTACCCAAAAGAGTACACCCATAAAGGAAAGATGGTGTATCTATAGAGCACATCTGTTACTGGGGGCACCTTCCAAATCTCTCTAAAGCCAATGGATTGAGAGACAGACAATTTTCACACTGCAGGGCCCCACAAGCAGCAACTGAGAGTAATAACCATTAAACCGGTTTTTGGTGGGGTTGTTTGTTTTCGGAAGAGTATTGACCAGTGTACTGGGAGAACATCCTACTCTTCTTTGAATGGTGCAGTGGGATCTTTTGTCCACCAGAACAGGCAGACGGGGGCTTCTGTTTAAAATTTCACTGAATGAGGCACCCCTGACAATGCAGCACTCACTGTTCCCATTGGCGGAAGGGTCGAGAACCAGAGGACACAGATTTAAGGTGATTGGCAAAAGAACCAAAGGCGACATGAGGAAAAACTTTTTTACGCAGCGAGTGGTTAGGATCTGGAGTACACTGCCTGAAAGGGTGGTGGAGGCAGACTCAATCATGGCTTTCAAAAGGGAATTGGATAAATACCTGAAGGAAAAACATTTGCAGGGTTAGGGGGAGTGGGACTAGCTGAAGTGCTCTTGCAGAGAGCCGGCACGGGCTCAACGGGCTGAATGGCCTTCTTCCGTGCTGTAACGATTCTATGACTCTATGATTTTACCTGTCATATTTGGTTGATCACAGATTACTATTATTCTAAAAGCAGTGCACCCTCCCACTCACCGTGAGCAACGCCAGGGGAAGACACGCTAGTACGTTTTATATTTATTATCCCATAATTTGTTTTGCAGCTAGTTTGACCTTGTCTCTATTGGAAGGAGAGGAAGATCCGGTAAGTAACCCAACAAGAAGACAAATCACTTCACTTGAAATCTACTCCCCCAGAGTAGGGGTTGGGCAACACATCCCCAACTGCACGTTTCTTAAATCAGATATATGGCCGTGGAAATAACGGTGCTGTTGCTGGAAATGAACGCCATATATAAATGATAGAACTCAACAGATATTCATTAAGCATAGGAAACATGGCCGTCCTTCACGTTTAATTTTTCGCAGATACACCGTAATATATTCCATTTCTTTTCAATGGAAAATTTCTTTTCAACGAGCACGCTCCCGTTGGCAAACAGTGGGAAGGGCAATGCTGAGACTGGTTTTGGTACAGTTCCATGGATGCCCAGCACCCTCCAATAATAAAGGGACGTTGCCAGTCCTTCACGTGTGAGCCCCATCAGTGAGTGTTTAACTGTGGCGAGGAGCACCTTGAAAATCTGGATTTCACTGATCCATATTGATCAAGGCCTACACTCCAAGACCTGTACCCTCGATATTTCTGGCATTTCCAGTTAGATGCAGAGATTTCATTTGAATGTGACAATGTATAACTGCGCGGGCCTGAATATAATGCGGCAAGATTTACTCTTGTTGTTCTATGTTGACAGCGTCGTAAAAATAGCGTGAAGATCTCCTTTAATCCATGTGTGTTAGTGACAAGTTAACAATAGTAGGAATATGCCATTTGGTGCCAATGTGTTGGTGATATGGTAAGCATAGTGGAAATATTTCCTTTATTCCCTATGTCCTAGTGACATGTTAAAGATATTGAGAAGATGTCCATGCCTTTGTTACCTCTAGACTTGACTATTCCAATACACTCCCAGCCGGCCTCCCTCGTTCTACCTTACGTAAACTTGAGGTGATCCAAAACTCGGCTGCCCGTGTCCGAACTCGCACCAAGTCCCGTTCACCATCACCCCTGTGCTAGCTGACCTACTTTGGCACCCGGTTGAGCAACGCCTTGATTTCAAAATTCTCATCCTTCTTTTCAAATCCCTCCATGGCCTCGCCCCTCCCTATCTCTGTAATCTCCTTCAGTCCCACAACCCCCCCCAGATATCTGCGCTCCTCTAATTCTGGCCTCTTGAGCATCCCTGATTTTAACCGCTCCACTACTGCTGGCCGTGCCTTCTGTTGCCTGGGCCCTAAGCTCTGGAATTCCCTGCCTAAACCTCTCCACCTCGCTACCTCTCCTCCTTTAAGACGTTCCTTAAAACCTACTTCTTTGACCAAGCTTTTGGTCACCTGCTCGAATTTCTCCATCTCGTCTTGCCTTGAGCATCTCTTAATGTCTCTACTTACCATAGTTATTCCTCCCCCCGGCCTCCCCCTTGCATTTTTATCTGTTTCATTTCCTGCTCTTTTCTCAGTTCTGACGAAGGGATTCGACCTGAAACGTTAACTCTGTTTCTCTCTCCACGGATGTTGCCTGGCCTGCTGAGTTTTTCCATCGTTTTCTGTTGTTGTTCTAATTTCTCCTTATGTGGCTCGGTGTCAAATTTCTTGTCTTATAATACTCTTGTGCAGCACCTTGGGACGTTTTACTACGTTAAAGGTGCTACATAAATACAAGTTGTTGTTGTTGTTTTCAACGCCATTAGCTCTGAGTAACCAGAGGAAAGCTTCCACTAGCGTGATACATTGCTATCTGGCAAATCTGTATTTTCAGCTCTCAAATTAGACATTTATGATATTGCTAGCAGTAGCTAGCAGAGGAAACTTTCCTGTAGTATAGTAGGATTTCTTTGTCGATATAAATATCTATTTTTAAGTGGATAAATATTTTATTTATATGGCAGAATCAAGATGGGAATCTACCCAAACCTGACTCTCTATGCACGGTAACGAAGTGTGTTTCACTTTGTGTGGCTATGTCAAACTTTAATGCAAGTAAACGTATCACTGATAGAGCTTTATTTTTATTCTAAAGGATCTAAAGCAAGAAAATCAATCGCTCTACACCCCCATGGCAAGGTACGTCCCATTCAACCAACCACTAAGGTCACAGTTAGCCTGCAGCTATTAGTCTCCCATCAGTGCCGGCGTACCGTGGCTGCAGTGTGCACCATCTACAAGATGCACTGCAGCAACTCGCCAAGGCTTCTTCGGCAGCACCTCCCAAACCCGCGACCTCTTCCACCTAGAAGGACAAGGGCAGCAGGCGCATGGGAACACCACCACCTCCAAGTTCCCCTCCAAGTCACACACCATCCTGACTTAGAAGTATATCGCCGATCCTTCATCCTCGCTGGGTCAAAATCCTGGAACAGCACTGTGGGAGTACCTTCACCACACGGACTGCAGCGGTTCAAGAAGGCGGCTCACCACCACCTTCTCAAGGGCAACTAGGGATGGGCAATAAATGCCGGCCTTGCCAGCGACGCCCAGATCCCATAAGCGAATAAAATAGAAGTACCTGTGGAGTGGAACGCTGGTTTTGCATCCGCCCCATTTCACGCCTATTTCAGTCACCGGAGAGCAATATTGGGCGGGATATACAACCGGCATTCCTTCCGATCCCATGGGTTTCCCGCCCAGTGAGTTAGCTTAAAATTTCTCCCACTGAGTCTGTCAGTGTTATTACAGCCATTGGTATAGTCGTGTTATGTTGTTCAGGATTGCAGTCTTTTGCTGGTGGTGGCCATGGAGGGGGGAGTTGTTGAGCGAGGATAGACAAGCTACGCTGCTTAATTAGACATGTCCTTGAGTTTAGAATCATAGAAGAGTCATAGAATGGTTACAGCACAGAAGGAGGCCATTCGGCCCGTCGAGCCCGTGCCGGCTCTCTGCAAGAGCACTTCAGCTAGTCCCACTCCCCCGCCCTTTCCCCGTAGCCCTGCAAATTTTTTTCCTTCAGGTACTTATCCAATTCCCTTTTGAAAGCCATGATTGAGTCTGCCTCCACCACCCTTTCAGGCAGTGCATTCCAGATCCAAACTACTCGCTGCGTAAAAAAGTTTTTCCACATATCACTTTTGGTTCTTCTGCCAATCACCTTGAAGCTGTGTCCTCTGGTTCTCGACCCTTCCGCCAATGGGAACAGTTTCTCTCGATCTACTCTGTCTAGACCCCTCATGATTTTGAACACCTCTATCAAATCTCCTCTCAACCTTCTCTGCTCTAAGGAGAACAACCCCAGCTTCTCCAGTCTATCCATGTAACTGAAGTCCCTCATCCCTGGAACCGTTCTTGTAAATCTTTTCTGCACCCTCTCTAAGGGCTGGATTTTGTCTTGGGGTCGGGTTGGGGTCGTGTAATCCGCATTCCGTGTTTCCTCCCCGACTCCAGATTAATGTGGATGCCTGATGCAATTTTCACTTAATTGGGCAATTGAGTTGGAGCATGTGGGAACCCATGAACTAATTCGTGTTTTCAGTCTGAAAGTCGCCTCTGATGATGTCATCATTGCTGACTGCCTAGTCTCTGAGACTGTTGGTGAGAGAGGACCTGCCTGGCTTTTGATGTGAGTGGACCTGGATGCAAAAATGGGGTGGGGGGGAAGAGAGAGAGAGAGAGAGAGAGAGAGAACTACTACTACTACCTTCATCACATCTCCGTTGTAATAGTGGACCTGCAGCCGATAGTCAGCTATCCACTTGTGCTCCCGCCAGATTTCACTGGAGTGTTTCACACCATTCGTGCTTCACGTCAGAAGAGGGTTAAACTAGCTACAGCGTTTCAAAATGGCATTACAGAGCCAATTTAGAGCTTGTTAAGGGCTTTAATGGCCTCTCCCGCCTCTTGAAGGCGGGACGGAGTCGGGAACCCCGCGACTGATTATGTCAAAATTGCGTGGAGGCGGGATAGAGTCGGGATGGGGTCGGAAACCCCGACCCCGCAAATTTAACCCCCCACACGCCTCCAAACCCGACTCCATGGGTCATTCAATATCCAGCCCTAAGAGTTTGGTCGCTACTCTTGTGGGACCTGGAGTGGATAGGTTCCCTCTAGTATTGGCCTGCCCACCATTTTATGGGAGTGTGCTATGGTCCTTGTCATATTAAGGGTCTTGGTACTTAGGCCTCTCAGAAAGGGGGTCCGAATTGTTTGATGCATTTCCAGTCATAGACTTGGACCATCCACACTAATATTAAGCTAGATGTGCAGAAATTGCAGTAGAATTGAGTTTGATTGATTTCCCTTCTATGTTTATAGTGCATGACATTCTTTCCCATTTTTTCCCTACAGTCTGAAGACATTCGGCCATTCGTCCGATAATGTGATGGGCAAGTAACTCAATAAGAAAAAAATTAGATGTTTGACACTGTTACGAAGGATTGTGTTCATTAGAACTATCGCAAGTATAAACTTCTGTATACTGACTCGGGCCTCTCCAATCTTCCTCAGCTTTCCTTTATAGTTCTTATCAGCTGTTGGGAGGCCATCTGGAAATAAGTATTCTTTATACGTTCTCAAGTACCAGTCACTGTTGTAATATAGGAAACGCAGCAGCCAATTTGTGCACAGCAAGCTCCCACAAACAGCAATGTGATAATAACAAGATTTAATGATTTTGGTTGAGGGATAAATATTGGCCAGGACACGAGGGAGAACTCCCTTCCTCCTCTTCAAAACAGTGCCATGTGATCTTTTATGCCCACCTTGGTTTAACGTCTCATCTGAAAGACGGGACCTCCAACAGTGCAGCATTCCCTCAGCACTGCACTAGAGTGTCAGCCTAGATTTCGTGCTCAAGGCTCTGGAGCGGGGCTTGAACCCACAACCTTCATAGACGAGATAGTGCTACCCACTGAGCCCCAGCTGAAAGTAAGCCACTGCTGTCCTGAATAAGCATAGGGTGGAACTGGTGATGCAGTGCATTAGCATATTATCCTTTTAGGTCTAGTATCTGGATTTGACTGCAGCCCAGACAGATAAGATTAAACTCTCCCAAGTGTCGGTTCTAAGTGTGATATATGAAATGAGTTTGAAGAGCCTCAATTCAATCTCTAGCCTCAATTCAGTCTGAGCCTGGAAATGCACCAAGCAATCTGTGGCCCACAGCAGAAAATTACTCATAAGCCTGCTACTGAATTGACAATTGCCCCCTCGGAGAAATGGCTGGTGTGGGAAATGGAAATGCTGCACTGGAGGTACTTTTCCTGAGCTCTACATTGAACCCATGCTATATCGGACACGGAAAGTAAAAGATAGAAGTGACCTTCACTTTAATGAGCACAACATGGATCAACTGTTATAGTGCAACTATCTGCCTTTATGCGGCAAATCAGATGAATGGTGTCTCTAGTTGTTAGAATAGCTTAGTCGTTATAGTTTGGTAATTATGATATAGTGAACACTTAGTGCGTTTGTATCAAATTACTCTGCTTGCTATTTTAATTCATTTGCTTTAAATACTCAAATTACAACATAGCACAACTTAATTTCAAAGCACACATTTCTCATGCAACTATTGCCGGCCTTTAATGAATGTCAGCGAAACTCTATACAAATGTGTGTGTACACCTGTCATTGGCTGGTCTGTCTTGTGTCAGTCTGACTCAGTTGGTACCCCTCTTGCCTCTGAGTCAAAACGTTGCAGGTACTGCACGAGCTGAGTAGATAATCTAGGCTTTGTGCAGGAGTGAGGGAGCACTGCATGGCCAGATAGTCTATCCTTTTAGAGGAGATTACACCAAAGCCCTGTCTACTTATCTAGGTGGACGTTATGGATGTTTGAAGAACAGCACGGCATTATATTAGCATCCTAGCCAAAGCTTTTCGATGAAACACACCCACACATACAAACACACAGAAACATATGATAACGATTAATTGGTCATTTATCTTATTGCTGTGTCTGGGACCTTGCTGTTTCTTTGCATTCATAACAATAGTGATGGCTCTTCAAAGTTATTAATTCTATGGGAGGTGATTTGGGATGTCATGAGAGGCATGATGAGATGTTGTAGAAACAGAGGAACCTGAGTAGGCCATTCAACCCCTCGAGCCTGTTCCGCCATTCAACTGTCTGGTCTGGTCTGTCTGTCGGGTCTGTTTGTCTGTCTCTATCTCTCTTTATCTCTCTCTCTGTCTGTCTCTATCTCTCTATCTCTCTATCTCTGTCTCTCTATCTCTCTATCTCTCTATCTCTCTGTGTGTCTCTCTCTATCTCTCTCTATCTCTCTCTATCTCTCTCTCTCTCTCTCTCTCGATCTCTCTCTCTCTATCTCTCTGTGTGTCTCTCTCTATCTCTCTGTGTGTCTCTCTCTATCTCTCTCTATCTCTCTCTATCTCTCTCTATCTCTCTATCTCTATCTCTCTCTATCCCTCTATCTCTATCTCTCTATCTCTCTGTTTGTCTCTCTCTCTATCTCTATCTCTCTCTATCTATCCGAATGTTATGCTGTACCTTATTGTATTAAAATGCATTGACATTTCTTCATCCATTGTGTTTTGTATTGTAGACGCCCAAAGTTCTCCAATCAACTTGCAGAATGAGGTAAGCAGCAGTATAAAGTACGCAGTTCATCATAAACTGTGTGAAATAAACTCTTTGATTTTGATACGTTTCGAGGCAGAACACTCACCGTTAACACACACACGTGTTTTTACACAAGTTGCTCCTGATCAAACTACACTTTCAAAATGTCAGGTTGTAGGAAACCGATCAGCTGTACCTTTTACAAATCTCATATCAAGGTGTTCTGCAGTAGTAACAGCACATCACAACAGAACATGACCTGATAACTGGATAGAATGGATGGATTTCACAGAGTATTATTTTTTTAAATTCATTCATGGGATGTTGTCGTCGCTGGCAAGGCCAGCATTTATTGCCCATCCCTAGTTGAGAAGGTGGTGGTGAGCCACCTTCTTGAACCGCTGCAGTCCGTGTGGTGAAGGTACTCCCACAGTGCTGTTAGGGAGGGAGTTCCAGGATTTTGACCCAGCGACGATGAAGGAACCGCGATATATTTCCAAGTCAGGATGTTGTGTAACTTGGAGGGGAACTTGGAGGTGGTGGTGTTCACATGCGCCTGCTGCCCTTATCATTCTAGGTGGAAAAGGTCGCGGATTTGGGAGGTGCTGCCGAATAAGCCTTGGCGAGTTGCTGCACTGCATCTTGTAGATGGTACACACTGCAGCCATGGTACTCCAGTGGTGGAGGGAGTGAATGTTTAAGGTGGTGGATGGGGTGCCAATCAAGTGGGTTGCTTTGTCTTGGATGGTGTCGAGCTTCTTGAGTGTTTTTGGAGCTGCACTTATCCAGGCAAGTGGAGAGTATTCCATCACACTCCTGAATTGTGCCTTGTAGATGGTAGAAAGGCTTTGGGGAGTCAGGAGGTGAGACACTCGCCGCAGAATACCTAGCCTCTGACCTACTCTTGTTGCCACAGTATTTATTTGGCTGGTCCAGTTAAGTTTCTGGTCAATGGTGACCCCCCAGGATGTTGATGGTGGGGGCTTCAGCGATGATAATGCTGTTGGATGTCGAGTGGCGGTGGTTAGACGCACGCTTGTTGGAGATAGTCATTGCTTGGCACTTAGGTGGCAGGTAACATTCACACCACACATCAGCCCAAGCGTGAATGTTGCCCAGGTCTTGTTCCATGCGGGCATGGACTGCTTCATTATCTGAGGAGTTGCGAATGGCACTGAACACTGTGCAGTCATCAGCGAACATCCCCATTTCTGACCTTATGTTGGAGGGTAGGTCATTGATGAAGCAGCTGAAGATGATTGGGCCTAGGACACTGCTCTGAGGAACTCCTGCAGCGATGTTGATTGATATAATGTTGAAATTAAACAATACAGCATATCTACTTTTAAGATGCGGAGATGCCGGTGTTGGACTGGGGTGGACAAAAATGAGAAGTCGCACAACACCAGGTTATAGTCCAACAGTTTTATTTAAAATTACGAGCTTTCGGAGCTGCTGCTCCTTCGTCAGGTGAAGTACTTTTAAGACTATGAGATTGAGGTTGAGAAGAGGAAATGGGCACTAGGCCCAGGAAGCCCAAACATTTATCAGTTATCAAACCTTTTCATCATATCCCTCAATCCCTACTCTCTCTGTCTACAGAAACACATCCAGTTCTTGTTTGTGCTCATATATACTGTCGAGTTTAATGACATATCCTGGTAACTCTTTCTCCAAATCTATTGCATTTTGGCTGACTTTCATTCTTAATCCTAACATAAAGAGACTGACTGATCACAATGACAAGTACCAACTAAACAAAGAGTGTCAGTGTGGATTCGTGAAGGCTACATCAATCGAGTCTAATCTAATCTTTCTATTTAAACAGACAACTGCAACAGACTGCATACAATACGCGATGATACAGAAAGGGAATTTAAAACAAGGCTCTTCTGTGAACGTGATTGCGGAATACCGTGATTTAGAGTGAGTCAGGAATTTCTCTGAACGTAACGCATTCATTTTCGGATTCTGATAATTTCAGCATCTTTTTTGATGCCACAGCTAGGGCAGAAAGAGATCTTTATTTCCCCAGTTCCACCGAACACTAAACATCACAGTTAAGGAGTTAAGCATCTTGGCTCCTTTGTGTATATATAATTAAAAAATCTGGCACTTCCAGTCCAAAAACCTTTTCTTCGCTGTTATCGCGATTTCTGCCCAAGCTTGTGTGCCAACACTTGTTATTGTAAATTTCTATGACCGGTTGTGAAAAAGAAAGAAAGACGTGCATTTATGTAGCGCCTTTCACGACCACCGGACGTCTCAAAGCGCTTTACAACAGTGACTACACTCCAAAAGTACTTTGTTGGCTGTAATGTGGGAAACACGGCAGCCAATTTGCACACAGCAAACTCCCACAAACAACAATGTCCAGATAATCTGTTTGTTACATTGGTTGAGGGAATAAACATTGGCCAGGACACCAGGGGATAACTCCCCTGCTCTTCTTCGAAATAGAGTCATGGGATTTTTTATGTCCACCTGAGAGAGCAGACGGGGCCTCGGTTTAGCATCTCATCTGGAAAGATGGTACCTCCGGCAGTGCAGCACTCCCTCAGCAGTATATTGGGTGTCAGCCTAGCTTTATGTGTTACAAGTCCCCTGGAGTGGGACTTGAACCCACAACCTTCTGACTCAGAGGCAAGCGTGCTACCCACTGAGCCACAGCTGACACACCAGGTGGAGTCAGATTCCCAACCATTTGTTAGTAATGTATAATAATCTTTATGACTTTTGTAACTGTAAAAAGAATCGATTTTGTGGGATTGAAATACCTTGACAATGAGTTAGACCCATCATTAATTGTGGAGAAATGCCCTATCAGTGTGCTCCTGACCCATACTTGGAAGGTGCAGCTTGGATCCCTGACCTGCGCTGAGCTCGCTGGTCCCAGGTGGGACAGGGAGCATAGAGAGTCACATCAAACCCCGAGCTGTGGCAGGGGCTGGTGAGATGGGAATCCGACAGCGTTGGTATTCCTGATCACAATCATACTGACCCCTGCTGGACAGCGTATAGATCAGGCGTGACTGTGACGCTACCCATGGTCCAGTAGAGAGTTGATATTCACTGTATAGGCAAAGTACACCAGGGCTGCCGACAGCTTTAGAAAAGTAACTATCTTCAGGAGATGGGGCAATTGGGGGAAAAAAACACATTTCATCCTCGTGGCTGGCCTCCCTCATTCTACCCTATGTAAACTTGAGGTCATCCAAAACTCGGCTGCCCGTGTCCCAACTCGCACCAAGTCCCGTTTGCCCATCACCCCAGTGCTCGCTGACCTACATTGGATCCCAGTTAAGCAAAGCCTCGATTTCAAAATTCTCATCCTTGTTTTCAAATCCCTCCATGGCCTCGCCCCTCCCTATCTCTGTAATCTCCTCCAGCCCCACAACCACCCAGAGATATCTGCGCTTCTCTAATTCCGCCCTTTTGAGCATCCCTGGTTATAATCGCTCAACCATTGGCGGCCGTGCCTTCTGTTGCCGAGGCCCTCAGCTCTTGAATTCCCTGCCTGAACCTCTCTACCACCTCTTAAGATGCTCCTTAAAATCTACCTCTTTGGCCAAGCTTTTGGTCACCTGCCCTAATTTCTCCTTATGTGGCTCAGTGTCAACATTTTTGTCCTATAATACTCCTGTGCAGCGCCTTGGGAGGTTTTACTACGTTAAAGACGCCATAAAAGTACAAGTTATTGCTGTTGTATATTAAAACTGTAGATGAAGATGTGTATCCCCCCTGCATCGCAAAGGATGGGTTCACTTCACTGGATAGTGTCGATTTCTTTTGATCCAAACAAGTTTTCATCAGTTTAAATTGTATTGTCCTGTCTCACACTCTTGATTTGGCTAACAGTTACCTTCTCCCTTTACTGAAAGAACCAACCGAACGTCCTAATCTCAGTCTTGTCAGTCTGTCCTTGTAGCAGCGTCAATGAGAACATTTTAAAATAGGAGCAAAGTAAAATCCCCTTGGTCCAACGAACCTGTCCCTTTTTAACTCCTCTCAACTCGACTTTCTCATCGTCTCACATTATCGCTTAGTCCCTTCTCACCTCTAGAAATTTGTTGAACAATGCTGTTCCTTTCAGTGGAATTTCCTTGTACCTGATGCCACAAATCTACCACCCTTTCTCTTAAAAAGTAACTAAAATGCTTTTAACATCCACGTTAAAATAGCCAATAGAGCCACGCCGTACCAACGCGGTTAGCATATCATCCCTTAATATCGCCAACTGTAATGTCTCGGCTAAAATATTATTTTTGGCTTATGGGCTGCACTGTTTGTCTGAAAGCCAATCAACTTGTGCTTCACATCAGGGCGGATTATTGTTTAAAGATGGCAGAATTGAATCTAAGTAACTGTTCTAGGGCCAGCTCCAGAAAGTTTTTTTTATTTGTTCATGTGATGTGGGCGTTGCTGGCAAGGCCAGCATTTATTGCCTATCTCTAATTGCCCTGCTAGGCCATTTCAGAGGGCAGTTAAGAGTCAACCACATTTCTGTGGGTCTGGAGTCACATATAGGCCAGACCAGGTAGGGACAGCAGATTTCTTTCTCTAAAGGACATTAGTGAACCAGATGGGGTTTTACAATAATCCAGTTATCACCATTACTGATACTTGCTTTTTTCCCCCAGATTTGTTTAATTAACTGAATTATAAATTCCCCAGCTGCCATGGTGGGATTTGAATTCTTGTCACCGGATTATTAGTCCAGGCTTTTACGATTACTAGTAACATAACCACTATGCTACAGTGTCCTTTTACACCTTTTCAGTTTGACACCTGCTGCAGTATAACTAGTTTCAATGCAAATGAAAGTCTAAAGAAATGACTACTTGTGAACTTTTTGAAAACCATTAAAAATATTTTTATATTATCAGGCAAAGGGACAAGTGTATCCTGCATTGGGATGCCGATAGACTGAGCACTGCTGATGAATGTAGGGAAGCACAAAAGCGAATATTTTCCCCTGGGCAATGTAACTGGGGTCTGGCCTCGTAATGGTACCAGTCTTAAACCAGCATCTAGAATGCACGTTTTGGTGAAATAAAGCAGTGGCCTGGGGAAGGGGGGTTGTATAAAATGTGTTTTTAGAGCACATTTGAGTTTTTAAAGGTTTATTTGTTCATATCCAACTTGTTGGAAGTTAAGAAGCTTTCAAATTAGAACTGTTTTCTTGATGCTCGTTTTATTCCCATGCCATATAAAATTTCCTCTTTCTTTTTGCAGGCATGATTATGGATATGACGAGCTTAATGTAACAGGTGAATAATGCAAAAAAAAAATCAACATCCTCCGGGGGAACTGGGTAGTTTCTTGTGTTTGAGCTTTGTCGTGTAACCTTCTGAGTCAAGAGGTTCCGAATTGAAATAACCACAGAAAATGCTGGGAACACTCAGCAGGTCACGCAGCATCTGTGGAGAGAGAAACAGAGTTAATATTTCAGGTCCGGGACCCTTCGTCAGAACTGGAAAAAGTTAGAGATGTAACAGGTTTTAAGCAGGTGCAGAGGCAGGGAAAGGGGGAGGGGAAGAAAGAACAAAAGGAGCGGTCTGTGATAGGATGGAAGGCAGGAGTGGTTAAATGTTGCAAATGGGGATGGCAGAATCATCAACAGCTGTCGCCTGAAAAAATAGGGGCAGAGGTTATAGTCTGAAATTGTTGAACTCAATGTTGAGTCCAGAAGGCTGTAAAGTGCTTAATCGAAAGATGAGGTGCTGTTCCTCGAGCTTACGTTGAGCTTCATTGGAACAGTGTAAGAGCTGAGGACAGAGAGGTCAGAGTCGGAGTGGAGCGGAGAATTAAAGTGACAAGCGATCAAAGCCCGGGGTCACCCGTATGGACTGAGCGGAGGCGTTACGCAAAGCGGTCACCCAATCTGCGTTTGGTCTCCCCAATGTAGAGGAGTCCGCATCATCGGCAATGTCTCTGTGTGATTTTCAAATTTGTTTTCGGGGTGCCGATGACCTTAACAAGGCCGCATTTATTATCCATCCCTGGTTGCTCTGAGAAGGTAATGGTGGACCTTCTAGACACAAAAGGCATCAAGGGGTATGGGGAGAGAGCGGGAATATGGTATTGAGATAGAGGATCAGACATGATCATATTGAATGGCGGAGCAGGCTCGAATGGCCTACTCCTGCTCCTATTTTTCTATGTTTTCTATGTTTCTATGTTTTTCTTGTGCAACTGCAGTCGTTGTGGTGATGATGCTCCCACAATGGTGCGAGATAGGTCATTTCAGGATTTTGACAGAGCGCATATGAAAGAAACAGAGTATATGCCCAAGTGAGGATAACCTTGGAGGGGAGCGGAGGCAGTTCTGTTCTCATGATCTTGCTACTATCATACAATGATAAAGCACAAAAGGAGGCCATTCAGCCCATTGTGCTCTTTGAAGGAGCTCTCCAATTAGTCCCACTCACCCTCTCTTTCCCTAAGGTCCCGCAGACAGACTTTCACGAATACTTTTACTGCGAATGGCCGGAGCCAAACTTTTGGCACATTCTTTAAAATGACAAATTTATTTTCATATATTAATGCAAGGTTAAAGAAATCAGGATTTGAAACGGATATTCTCAGATTGTTTTCTGTGGGGTTGTAATGTTATACTATTTACAAAAGAAAACACTGCGGATGCTGGAAATCTGAAATAAAAGCAGAAAATGTTGGAAACACTCAGCAGGTCAGGCAGCGTCTGTGGAGAGAGAAACAGAGTCAATGTTTCAGGTCGTGACCTTCATCAGAACTGGAAAAAGTTAGGGATGTAACAGGTTTTAAGCAAGTGTAGGGGCAGGGAAAAGGGGGGAGGGGAGGAAAGAACAAAAGAGAAGGTCTGTGATAGGATGGAAGGCAGGAGAGATTAAATGACAAAAGGGAAAGGTAATGGGGCAAGTAAAGAAACGAAAGATGGGTCTAGAGGAGGTGTAAATGGGAATATCAGAGTCATCAACAGCTGCCGTCTGGAAAACGTGGGGGCAGAGGCTATGATCTGAAATTGTTGAACTCAGTGTTGAGTCCAGAAGGCTGTAAAGTGGCTAATCGAAAGATGAGGTGCTGTTCCTCGAGCTTACGGTGAGCTTCATTGCAACATTGTAGGAGGCCGAGGACCGAAAGGTCAGAGTGGGAGTGGGGGCAGAGCATTTTACTATTTACATGCACTTTTCTCATTTAATTCACAGCAAGACGTGACCCTCTGCCTCAAGCCATGTTAGCGAATCAGGTAAGAAAGCAATGTTTGCACCCTGCATTTATGTCACTCTAAGTCGACATTTAACGTTAAGAAAATCAAACCAATTCAAGTTAAAGGTTACTGTCTGATTGACAGTAAGTATTTCTGCACAAGGAAGTAATCAGCAACTGGAACATGTGACCAGGGAGGGTTCCCCTGGATTCATTTAGGAAACAGCTAGATGCTGTTATGGGAAAGGCTGCAGAGTTGATATTAAGGATGGATGAGAACAAATGGACTGAAGAGACTTTTCATCCAAAGCTATCTGGTGACCATGTGGCTTTTATACGGTCTCCTTAAAATGAAATTGTATTTTTATAAATATGCATGACAGCAACTGTCCATAATTCTTTGCCGGGAGCTCGGAGCTCCGGCACGGCAAGAGAGCCCCAGGTGGGCAGAGGAAACGCTTCAAGGACACCCTCAAAGCCTCCTTGGAAAAAGTGCAACATCCCCACCGACACCTGGGAATCCCTGGCCCAAGACCGCACAAAGTGGAGGAGAAGCATCCGGGAAGGCGGCGAACACCTCGAGTCTCTTCGCCGGGAGCAAGCGGAAGCCAAGCGCAAGGAGCGCACGTCAACCCAAGCACCCCACCCACCCGCCCCTTCAACCACCGTCTGCCCCACCTGTGACAGACTGTAGGTCCCGCATTGGACTCATCAGTCACCTGAGAACTCATTTTTAATGTGGAAGCAAGTCATCCTCGGTTCCGAGGGACTGCCTAAGAGTAAGATAATTAACACCACCACATCCTCCAAATTGGACATGGGCCAAAATAGCAAACAATATAGCAATGTACATTCTGTGGCCGCCCAGATATCTGATACAGAGTAACTGTGGTACTGGGAAATCCAAATTCCTAAAGAAATACACACAAATAGAGTCATATGGAGCATGGCTCTCTCCTCGTAAGTACATTCCACTTACCTATGCGGAGAGAGCTTAGGTGCAGTTTGGCAGAGCTAAGGCTTAGGGATCGCCACAGGAATACTGCTGCAATTTTAGCCAGCTCCAAACATTGATAAAGCAATTTCCATCACTTGTTTAGCCAGGATCACCTCACCAATTAGGATATTGACTTAGAGGGCAGTAATTGTAACCTAGCCCACTGGGCAGCAAACCTACAGTTTCGGGTGGAATGCTGGAATACACATTACCCAATATTC
Organism: Squalus acanthias; assembly: GCA_030390025.1. Taxonomy (NCBI): domain Eukaryota; kingdom Metazoa; phylum Chordata; class Chondrichthyes; order Squaliformes; family Squalidae; genus Squalus; species Squalus acanthias. The sequence goes on from CM059449.1 coordinate 14,807,266, forward strand.
CTCTCCATTGACTTCAAACCAGCGTTGCACCCAATCCCACCAGTTTACTGACCAATGGTTAAAATTAGGTTAAAATTGTACCCATGGGGTTATCTGGTATAGAACGGGGAGAATCTTATCTTCCATGTGACTGGTCTACCCCTACAGATCCCAGTGATGAGCCAGATCGGTTGATGAATCATCAACAGTCCCCTGGAGAGTGAAGGCCAGCCTGCGCCACCGTATTTAACATGTAGAAACAATTAACAATTTGTTGTTGAAGTTTGTCATTAAAATAAGCTACTTGAGCCACTGTGTTAACCTTGATAGTCATAGGCACAAGTCAGGAGTGTGATGGAATGCTCTCCACTTGCCTGGATGAGTGCAGCTCCAACAACACTCAAGAAGCTCGACACCATCCAGGACAAAGCAGCCCGCTTGATTGGCACCCCATCCACCACCTTAAACATTCACTCCCTCCACCACCGGCGTACCGTGGCTGCAGTGTGTACCATCTACAAGATGCACCGCAGCAACTCGCCAAGGCTTATTCGGCAGCACCTCCCAAACCCGCGACCTCTACCACCTAGAAGGACAAGGGCAGCAGGCGCATGGGAACACCACCACCTCCAAGTTCCCCTCCAAGTCACACACCATCCTGACTTGGAAGTATATCGCCGATCCTTCATCGTCGCTGGGTCAAAATCCTGGAACTCCCTCCCTAACAGCACTGTGGGAGTACCTTCACCACACGGACTGCAGCGGTTCAAGAAGGCGGCTCACCACCACCTTCTCAAGGGCAATTAGGGATGGGCAATAAATGCTGGCCTGTGAACAAATAAAAAAATAAACACAATGACATTTAGGTGGAACACTTTAACCAGTGTTGAGGCTGTACTGTTTAAGTAAGTTGAGTGTAATATACTTTTGTACCTTTGTAATTTAAGCAGGGAGACGGAGCAGATTTCGGCCAGTGCCCTTGGGTGGTGGATGGATGCAAAGAAGAAAATCTGTCTGGAAGCCAACCTGCTATTGTATACGCAGCACTACATTAGCCAATGTGGTGGGATGTCAACCCTTGTGACGCAGGTCCAATTTTATTTTCTGCCCTTTTGTAAAACAAGGAAAGAAAAAAAAACTTGCCTTTTAAATAGCGCCTTTCACGACCTTAGATGTCCCAAAGCCCTTCACAGCCAATGAAGCGGCTGTAAAGTGGGCACTTTGGGAAGTCCCGAGGTCGTGAGAGGCACCGTATAAATGCAACTTCGTCCTTTCTGTCTGCTAACATTACAAATTTAACAGTTATTTGTGCATCCGATTAAATTGAGCTCTGTAAAGCAGTGTGTGATTTGTAACCTAGAAATGTTTTGGTGATATTTTTTGTGGTACTTTTCCTGCTTTGCCAGACTGTGCTGAGTTTTTTTAATCCACCTCCCAAAGCAGGAAGGAGAGTGCGCTAATCTACTGCAGCATTCAGTAACGCCTAGGATTTTGTTAAAAAGCATAATGGAACGCATGTTCGCAGATATCCCAGTTTATTCTCTTGAAACTGCCGAGTGTGGTTAAGCCACTGTCCGACCGGTGATTGTAACCTAACTCGCCCGGGCGGGAAGCCCACCAGATCGGTCGTAATGCCGGTATTACGCCCCGCCCAATATTGCTATCCCATTGGCCCGTATTTTCCGATCGGAGGCTTCCTGTGTGCGGAGGCCTCCGATCTGGAAAAAATCTACGAACTTACCTGAGGGCTCCCGAGGTCCGGACACTTCCGCTCCTGGGCCTCTCCAAACTCGAAATGCGCAGGGCCCACGTATCCCAGAGGCGCAGGCGGTTCACAAGCGTCCCTGGGATCACGTGGGCCATGGGGAGCCAATAGCAGAAGGGAATCTCCCTTCATCCACTTGACAGATTGACCTGTCAAATATATGAATGGAGATCACCCCTAAAACACAATAAAACATTAAATAAATTTTAAAAAATCCATCACTTTTTAAAATGAGTTCAAATTTAATTTTTTGAAAAAATAATTGACGTTTTTTACAGGGCAAAAAATAAACTTACCTTTTTTAAAAGTATTTTAAAATTATAAATGAGTGAAATAAAAAAAATACTTTTTGTCAACTCTTACGCTGGTAAAAGCAGGCCTTACGCCTGCTCTTACCAGGCGTAAGATTTCTAAGGGTTTTCTGCAGGCGGAGGTGCTCCAGAAAGCGGAACTATTCGCCCACAGATGCCCTTCTCTAGGGCAGGCGTTCTTGACAGATCGGAAATGCCGGTTTTCAGCGCATGCCTGAAACCGGAATTTCCGATGTCCCTACGGGTGGGTACACAGCTCGTACACACCCGTAGGCATCGGAATATACGGCCCAGCGACTTCCATGGACAGTAAAATCGGGCGGGGTGTGAAACCAGTGTTGAACCTGATCTCGCCAGTTGCCGACGGGTGGGTGAGGTTTAAAATTGGTGCCTAATCTACCACCTTAAATTATAGTTCAGACTTCAACCCGAAAGGGTGACGCGAAGGTGGCAATGCCACATGATTGGCATTTCATTAGAGTAAACACCAATCAGAATGCAGAAGTTGGGTGCGGTAACTTAATTGGGTCATAAGACGTCCACCCATCGCAGAGAAGTCTCACCAACTTGTCAGTTGCGCCTCCACCATTGAATTTCCAGTTTAAACACTCAAAGCCTTGCTGAACATAAGATGAGAAATAATCAGAGATCAACATGAATGGTAAAAGTAACACCGCTAAGATTCTTTTATAAATTTAAGGGCTAAGGTGATGAGTGCACGGCTGGAGCTAGATCGCTCTGCAACTACACCTCTTCAATTTAAACCAAGGGTTAAGGTGCATATCAGGTGATCCAGACAGTAGTTTAAACAAATTGGGCCAGAAATTCGGTTTTCCGGCTTCCTGCGGGTGCAAGCATCGCGCGCGTACTTACCTACCACGCCTGCCGTTGTGTTTTGGGCCCACGAGAACTTAGGGTCCTGGGCCTCCTCCAGCTGCCTGACGCGCAGTGCTTGCGTGTCCCAGGGGCGCAGTTAGTTCGAAGCGTCCCCTGGGATCACGTGGGCCATGAAGTGCCAATCCTAGCAGGGCATTTTCATTCATAGATTTGACAGGAAGACCTGTCAAATCTATGAATTGAAATCGGCCCCAAAACCACACTTAAACTTCAAAGCTGGGTGGACGTGTGTGCTGCGAGGAGGATACCGAGAAACTCCAGGATGATTTGGACAGGTTGGGTGAGTGGGCAGAAGCGTGGCAGATGCAATATAACGTGGATAAATGCAAGGTTATCCACTTTGGTGTCAAAAACAGAAAGGCAGACTATTATCTGAATGGCAATAGATTGGGAGAAGGGGAAGTGCAACGAGACCTGGGTGTCCTTGTGCACCAGTCGCTGAAGGTAAGCATGCAGGTGCAGCAGGCGGTGAAGAAGGCAAATGGTATGTTGGCCTTCATAGCGAAAGGGTTTGAGTATAGGAACAGGGATGTCCTGCTGCAGTTGTACAGGGCCTTGGTGAGACCACACCTTGAGTACTGTGTGCAGTTTTGGTCGCCTTATCTGAGGAAGGATGTTCTTGCCATGGAAGGAGTTCAGCGAAGATTCACAAGGCTGATACCTGGGATGGCAGGAATGACATATGAGGAGAGATTGGGTCGATTGGGCTTATACTCGCTGGAGTATAGAAGAATGAGAGGGGATCTCATCGAAACATAAAATTCTGACAGGTCTGGACAAACTAGATGCAGGAAGAATGTTCCCGATGGTTGGAGAGTCCAGAACCAGGGGTCATAATCTAAGGATAAGGGGTAAGCCATTTAGGACAGAAATGAGGAAGAATTTCTTCACCCAGAGAGTGGTGAACCTGTGGAATTCTCTACCACAGAAGGTAGTTGAGGCCAAGTCATTAAATATATTCAAGAATGAGTTAGATATATTTCTTAAAGCTAAAGGTATCGAGGGATATGGGGAGAAGGCAGGTACAGGGTACTGAGTTTAGATGATCAGCCATGATCTCATCGAATGGCGGAACAGGCTCAAGGGGCCGAATGGCCTACTCCTGCTCCTATCATCTATGTTTCTATGTTGAAATAAATTTAAAAAAAATCACATTTTTAAAATAACTATAAGTTAAATAAATTAACTACTTGAAACAAAAATTTTTGAAAAAATTAATTATACTTTTTAACGGCGCTAAAAATAAACTTACCTTTCTTTAAAGTATCTAAAAAAGATAAACCTGTTGAAATTTTTTTTAAATTGTAATTAATTAACCGCTTACCTTGTTAAAAACGGGTCTTGCGCCTCCTTTTTAAAAGCGCAGCTTCTTCCATACTTACCTTCCCGGAGAAACCTGAAAAAAAAACCGAAGTTCGCTGCATGTGCGCAGCCTCTCCCGCGCACGCGGTTCACCTCTGAACCCCTCCCTTCAGGGGAACGGAAGTTCCGGTTTCCCGCGCATGCGCAGTGCATGCAGGAAACCGGCACTTCAAGTGGCCTTACGGGGGAGCACACAGCGCGTACTCACCCGACAAGCGCCGAATTTCTGGGCCAATGAATCCGAGGAGTGATTCAAGGAATCCGCCCTATCAGTTAATTCTAAAGTTTGCAAAGCTGTGACCTCAAACATCTCTGGAAGGATGAGCAACAGATAGAGGAACAGATAAAAAAAAAATATGAATTCTTAAATAATTAGTTCCTGTGTCAGCTGTGGCTCAGTGGGTAGCACAATCGTCTCTGAGTCAGAAGGTTGTTGGTTCAAGTCCTACTCCAGGGACTTGAGCGCATAAAATCTAGGTTGACACGCCCAGTGCAGTGCTGAGGCAAGTGCTGCACTGTCAGAGGTGCCGTCTTTCGGATGAGACATTAAACCGAGGCCCCATCTGCCCCCTGAGGTGGACGTAAAAGATCCCATGGCACTATTTTGAAGAAGAGCAGGGAAGATCTCCCCAGTGTCCTGGGCCAATATTTATCCCTCAACCAACATAACAAAAACAGTTTATCTGGTGATCATCACATTGCTGTTTGTGGGAGCTTGCTGTGCACAAATTGGCTGCCGCGTTTCCCACATTCCAACAGTGACTACATTTCAAAAATACTTCATTGGCTGTAAAGCGCTTTGAGATGTCGGTGGTCGTGAAAGGCGCTATATAAATGTCAGTCTTTTTCATTCAAGACTGCAGTTGGACGGGATTTTCTGACAGTTATGAGCGGGGCCTGGGGGGTGGGGAAATAACGCCCAGTCAGTGCTGGTCCAACGTGAAACTTCGGACGTAGATTTTGTTGCTTAGCAACGTTTGGTGGAAATTTATTTGGGCGTCGAGAGCAGCTTAGCCCTTATTAGCGACGCTGGCAAATCTGACCACTGATACCAACACCACCACTGTAGTTTGTTAGCAACCGATGCAGCACGTAAACTAATGTTTAAAATGGTTTAAGAAAAGCACTTTGTTTTAAAATGCAAATAAAACTAATACATTTTCAATTGTTTAGGAAAATGAATTATTTTGCAAACATACACTGTCAATCCAGAATTCAGGTCTCCACTCGCCGGCACTGTCTGAAGCAGGGTTTGAATCCTGCACCTTAAACTCAGAGGTAGGAACGGTGGCACTGGGCCAAAGGCTCGCTCCATATATCGCAAGTACCTGAGGTCGATGCACAGAACCTTGGAATTGCGGACTGGTTGTCAGAAAGTCACAAATAGCCAATTTGTTTTTATCCCTACATCCCTTCAGAAGTTAGTTCTAGTTGGTGAGTTCTAAGTTGATAAACATCTGCAGTAATATGTCCACCATATAAAATGTCTACTTTTTATTAAACATTTTCCTCTGAAATTCAATTTTTTATTCATACGCCAGATGTGGGCGTCGCTGTCAAGGCCAGCATTTATTGCCCATCCCTAATTGCCCTTGAGAAGGTCATAGAGTCACACAGTCATAACGGCACAGAAGGAGGCCATTCGGCCCACCGAGTCCGTGCCGGCTCTCTGTAGAGCAATCCAGTCAGTCCCATTCCCTCGCTCTATCCCCGTAGCCCTGCAACTTTATTTCCCTCAAGTGCCTATCCAGTCTCCCCTTGAAAATATTGAGTGTCTCCGCTTCCACCACTTCTGTCGGCAGTGAGTTCCAGGTTCTCACCACTCACTGCGTAGAAAAGTTTTTCCTCACATCCCCCCTGTATCTCTTGCCCAAAACCTTAAATCTGTGTCCCCTAGTCCTTGTACCATCAACTAGTGGGAACAGCCTTTCCCCGTCTAGCCTATCCAAACCCGTCACAATTTTGTACACCTCTATCAAATCACCCCTCAATCTCCTTTGCTCTAATGAAAACAATTCCAGCTTCTCCAACCTGTCCTTGTAGCTAAGATCCCCCATCCCCGGAACCATTCTTGTAAATCTCCTCTGCACCCTCTCAAGGGCCTTCACATCCTTCCTAAAGTGTGGTGACCAGAACTGGACACAATACTCCAGTTGTGGCCTAACCAGCGCTTTATAAAGGTTCAGCATAACTTCTCTACTTTTGTTCTCAATACCTCTATTTATGAAGCCCAAGATCCCACATGCTTTGTTAACAACTCTCTCAATATGTCCTGCCACCTTCAGGGACCTATGCACATTAACTCCCAGTGTATATTAAGTGTACATTGCCTCTCCCTGTTCCTTCTGCCAAAGTGCATCACCTCACACTTCTCTGTGTTAAATTCCATCTGCCACTTGTCTGCCCATTCTGCTAGCCTTTCTATGTCCTTTTGCAGTCGATTGGTATCATCATCACTGTTTGCTACACCCCCAAGTTTGGTGTCATCGGGAAATAAATAAATAAATACATTCATTCATTCATTCATTCATTCATTCATTCATTCATTCATTCATTCCGTCCATCTCTCTCTATCTCTCTCTATATCTCTATATCTCTATCTATCTATATCTCTATCTATCTATATCTATCTATATCTTTATCTATCTATGTCTCTATCTCTATCTATCTCTCTATCTCTCTCTCTCTCATATATATATATATCAAAAAAAGCAGTGGCCCCAGCACTGACCCTTGGGGAACACCACTGCCTACCATCCTTCAGTCTGAAAAACAGTCATTTACCACAACTCGCTGTTTTCTGTCCTTAAGCCAATTACTTATCCAAGCTGCCACTGACCCACCTATTCCATGAGCCTCAATTTTGTTAACCAGCCTTCTATGTACTACTTTGTCAAACACCTTCCTAAAATCCATGTAGACAACATCCATTGCATTCCCTTCATCAATCCTCCCTGTTACTTCATCAGAATCTTCTCAGTGTCCTACTATTTATTGTGTATTCCCTTGCCTTGTTAGCCCTCCCCAAATGCATTACCTCACACTTCTCCAGATTGAATTCTATTTGCCACTGTTCTGCCCACCTGACCAGTCCATCGATATCTTCCTGCGGTCTGCAGCTTTCTTCTTCATTATCAACCACACGGCCAATTTTTGTATCACCTGCAAACTTCTTAATCATACTTCCTACATTCAAGTCCAAATCATTGATATATACCACAAAAAGCAAAGGACCCAGTACTGAGCCCTGTGGAACCCCACTGGAAACAGCCTTCCAGTCACAAAAACATCCTTCAACCATTACCCTTTGTTTCCTGCCTCTGAGCCAATTTTGGATCCAACTTGCCACTTTGCCTTGGATCCCATGGGCTTTTACTTTCGTGACCAGTCTGCCATGCAGGACTTTATGAAATGCCTTACTAGAATCCATATAGACTACATCAAACACACTACCCTCATCGACCCTCCTTGCTACCTCCTCAAAAAATGCAATCAAGTTAGTCAGACACGACCATCCCTTAACAAATCCATGCTGACTGTCCCTGATTAATCCGTGTCTTTCTAAATGAAGATTCATCCTGTCCCTCAGAACTTTTTCCAATAATTTTCCCACCACCGAGATTAGGCTTACTGGCCTGTAATTACTCGGTCAATCCCTTTCTCCCTTTTAAACAACAGTATCACGTTAGCAGTGGAATTGTGGTTAATATTATGGGAAGGGCGTTGATATATATTTCCCATTCATGGCCCTGTGCTGCTGAATCCCAATTATGTTTCTCAGTCGCCCAAAGGGAATGGCCTTCGGGCTTAATTTGAGACCGTGAAATTACCCTTGCTCTGAAATTGCCTCGTGGGACACTGCTGTGCAAACAGTTAACATGTTCCGGAAAATCCTCACTGCTATTTTCTCGGAGGTGTTAACCCATTACTTTTACTCCGCTTAAATAATAGTGGAAGAAATGTCGGATGAGACGCTTTAATGTGTTGGTATCTCAAGAAATAATTTCATGGCTTCATGCAATGTCGGCCTGCGAAAGCTTCAGGCGTTTGGTTAGAATTCCTCTGGCCATTATTGTGAAGACGGAACTAATCCCTGTTAAATATACAAACCAATTTAACTGTTGCATGAAACTATGACACAGAGCATCGCAAAACCAAATCCCAAATGCTCAAGCAAGTGCGGCGTTCTGATGTTATATTTCAAGGCTGTCCTTTAAACTTTCAAACCTGCAGCCCGTTGTGTTGAAACGCAATCCCAATTATCAGCGGCCCGTGTTTCCTTTGCTGACCAGTTGCTTGCAAGGGTTGCGATAGAGCCAGAAAGCTACGTGCAAAGTCTCAGACCTCAAGCAGGACTGACCTCAGTCTCTATACACTTCCACAAACTGCCGGATGCAAGTGTGGAACGTTATGCATAAGGTGAAAACGAAGGGTTATTGCCTCCACTGCTCTATCGGGAAGACCATTCTAGGTATTAATCACTTTTTGTGTGAAGTACTTCCTGGCAGCCATCCCGACTTGCCTTTTAAGAACATAAGAACAAACTTAATAAGAGCAGGAGTAGGCCATATGGCCCCTCGAGCCTGCTCCGCCATTCAATAAGATCAAGGCTGATCATCGACATCAACTCCACTTTCCTGCCCGCTCTCCATATCACTTGATTCCCCTCGAGTCCAAAAATCTATCCATCTCAGCCTTGAATATACTCTAAGACTCAGCATTCACAGCCCTCTGGGGCAGAGCATTCCAAAGATTCACAACCCTCTGAGTGAAGAAATTTCTCCTCATCTCAGTCTTAAATGGCCTGCCCCTTATCCCAAGACTATGCCCCCGAGTTCTAGACACTCCAGCCAGGGGAAACAACCTCTCAGCATCTACCCTGTCAATCCCCTTCAGAATCTTGTGTGTTTCAATGAGATCACCTCTCATTCTTCTAAACTCCAGAGAGTATAAGCACATTCTACACAATCTCTTATCATAGGACAGCCCTCTCATCCCAGGAATCAATCTAGTGAACCTTCGTTGCACTGCCTCCAAGGCAAGTATATCCTTCCTTAGATAAGGAGACGAAAACTGTGCACAGTACTCCAGGTGTGGTCTCACCAAGGCCCTGTACACTTGTAGCAAGACTTCCTTACTCTTATACTCCAACCCCCTTGCAATAAAGGCCAACATGCCATTTGCCTTCCTTATTGCTTGCTGTACCTGCATGCTGGCTTTCTGTGTTTCTTGCACTAGGACACTCAAATCTCTCTGAACACCAACATTTGAAAGTTTCTCACCATTTAAAAATATTCTGTTTTTCTATTCTTCCTACCAAAGTGAATAACCTCACATTTCCCTACATTTACTCCATCTGCCACCTTACTGCCCACTCACTTAGTCTATCTATATCCCTTTGCAGACTCTTTGGCAAATCAAAATGAACCTGCAAAGTGCTGCTCAGTACCCAAAACTCCTTCACACAACATTGAATCTCTCCAGAAGTCTCTCCCTCTCTCTCTCAGAATGCGTAGTTCAAAAATGCCACCAACAATAAAAGACAGGAAGAGGCCCCCTTTAAATAGCGCCCCCCCCAGCCCCACAGCGATTGATAGCGTTCCAGTCTTCTGGTCGTTGGAAGCGCCAGGCGGTAAGGCAGGGGGCGCCACTCAATTTCCGCTACGGGGCGCCACAAGGGCGTTGCACCATGGAATGACGTCACAATCTGCGCGCGCAGGTGGTCGCAGCGGTAAGTTTTAGCGCCGCCGCACAATCTCAAGTTAAGTTCTCGAGCGGCGCAAACATCGCTGCGCCCGGGCGTTAGCGGCTATGCGCCCCATTAGCGCCCTTGCGCCCCATTAGCGCCCTCTTAAGGAGCTAACGGGAGGCGCAACCAAGTGAATTTTTACCCCTTTGTGTTCTCCTCACAGCTTACTGTCCCACCTAGCTTTGTATCATCAGCAAACTTGGATACATTACACTCGGTCCCTTCATCTAGGTCATTAATATAGATTGTAAATAGCTGAGGCCCCAACACTGATCCTTGCGGCACCCCACTAGTTATAGCCTGCCAACCTGGAAAAGATCCGTTTATCCCTTCTCTCTGTTTTCTGTCCATTAACTAGCCTCTATCCATGCTACTAGATTACCCCCTACCCCATGAGCCCTACTCTTGTGTAATAACCTTTTATGTGGCACCTTATCGAATGCCTTTTGGAAATCCAAATATACTACATCCAATGGTTCCCCTTTATCTACCCTGCTAGTTACATCCTCAGAAAACTCTAATAAACTTATCAAACACGATTTCCCATTCATAAAACCATGTTGACTCTGCCTAATCATGTTATGATTTTCTAAGTGACTTGATACCACTTCCTTAACAATGGATTCCAGCATTTTCCCGACGACTGATGTCAGGCTAACTGGCCTGTAGTTCCCTGTTTTTACTCTCTCTCCTTTCTTGAATAGCGGTGTTACATTTGTGACCTTCCAATCCACTGGGACCATTCCAGAATCTAGGGAATTTTGGAAGATCAAAACCAATGCATCCACTTTTATCAGATAGACTAACAATGCCTTGTCCTGCAGTTATAAGAACATAAGAATTAGGAGCAGGAGTCGGCCATTCGGCCCCTCGAGCCTGCTCCGCCATTCAATAAGATCATGGCTGATCATCGACCTCATCTCCACTTTCCTGCACTATCCCCATATCCCTTGATTCCCTTAATATTCCAAATTCTATCGATCTCTGTGTTGAATATACTCAACGACTGAGCATCACAGCCCTCTGAGGTAGAGAATTCCAAAGATTCACCACCCTCTGAGTGAAGAAATTTCTCCTCATCTCAGTCATAAATGGCCGACCCTTTATCTGAGACTGTGACCCCTGGTTTTAGACTCCCCAGCCAGGGGAAACATCCTCCCTGCATCTACCCTGTCAATTCCTGTAAGAATTTTGGATGGATGAATGGATAGATAGATAGATAGATAGATAGATCGATCGATCATAGACAGTTTCAGTTGCATGCCTCCATAACGTGCAATGACGTATAATGCTGGAGGCTAACAGGCTAAATGGCTTGAAGATCAATGCTGTAATTCCACCAAACTACACGCAACCTTTTCGTCAGCTGTGGCTGTACGAGGTCTTCATTTTCCTTCACTGAAGTTCAATGTACAATATTGTACTTTCTCTACTTTACTTGTCTGTTTGAAGAGAAGTAAAATACATTCATAAATATATTATTAGGCAATGTCGACATAGAGCATCGCAAAACCAAATCGCAAATGCTCAAGCAAGTGCAGCGTTCTCATGTTATATTTCAAGGCTGCCCTTTAAACTTTCAAACCCGCAGCCTGATGTGTTGAAACGGAATCCCAATTATCAGCGGCACTTGTTTTCTTTGCTGGCCGGTTGCTTGCAAGGGTTGTGACAGAACCAGAAAGGTACGTGCAAAGTCTCAGACTTATGAGCAGTACTGACCTCAGTCTCGATACAGTTCCGCAAACTGCCGGATGCAACTGATGCGAAAACGAAAGGTTATATATAAAACGCTGCAGACTGAAGGCCGCTGTAGTATTTTAAGAGTGATATTTGTATCCTAACGCATAGCCGACAGGAGGACAGAAAAACCGCCTTCACGTTAAATAGGTTACTCTGCGAGGCGCTGGGACAGGATTAATTGATCCATTGACGAGGACGTGCTTATGTCAAACACCCTTTATGTCTATAGAGCACTGTAGAACTATCCTTCCAATAATACATGATGATATCACTAATAGAGATAAATGCGAAAGTATGAAATGTTGTGACAATACTGTACACATTTTATTAATGACAAGTTAATAAGGAAGAGAGCAGTTTCGTTTAACCTTGACTCTTTCCGTGGTAGTACGTTATCTGCAGCGAAATTCAGAAGTGTTCAATTTCCACAAATTTTGTTAGTTTCGGATGAGAGTAGGCATTCGGGCCATCGAGCTCTTCACTACTGGAAACCCGCAACGAACTGCCTCATCAATGACTTTATAATTGTTGCCTCCATTGCTCTATCAGGAAGATCATTGCAGGTATTAATCACTCTTTGTGTGAAGTGCTTCCTGGCAGCCATCCCGACTTGCCTTCTATCAGATGGACTGACAATGCCTTGTCCTGCACTCATAAGAACATAAGAAATAGGAGCAGGAGTCGGCCATTCGGCCCCTCGAGCCTGCTCCGCCATTCAATAAGATCATGGTTGATCTTCTACCTCATCTCCACTTTCCTTTTATCCCTTGATTCCCTTAATATTCAAAAATCTATCCATCTCTGTCTTGAATATACTCAACGACTGAGCCTCCACAGCCCTCTGGGGTAGAGAATTCCAAAGATTCACCACCCTCTGAGTGAAGAAATTTCTCCTCATCTCAGTCCTAAATGGCCGACCCCTTATTCTGAGACTGTGACCCCTGGTTCTAGGCTCTCCAGCCAGGGAAAACATCCTCTCCGCAACTACCCTAAAATAATTTTGTATGTTTCAATGAGATCACCTCTCATTCTTCTAAACTCTAGAGAATATAGGCCTATTCTCCTCAATCTCTCCTCATAGGACAATCCCCCCATCCCAGGAATTAGTCTGGTGAACCTTCGTTGCACTCCCTCTATGGTAAGTATATCCTTCCTTAGGTAAATCAAGGGATATGGGGATAGTGCAGGATAGTACTCATTGAATGATGGAGCAGGCTCGAAGGTCCAAATGGCCTACTCCTGCTCCTATTTCTTAAATTCCCGCATTCTCCCGCCACCATCAAGATAGGAGATCAAGTTGGGGTGAATTTTCACCTTTTTGCACCCGCAGTGCAAGTGAAAACCCATCCCCCACTCTGGTTCATCAGGGACTGTAGAGGGGAATATGAAGATCAACGTCAGGTGTGCTGTAAAATTAAATACTCACCTAGCGTGGTTACAATGCTGGGCTACCTGCATGCTGTAAGTTGATCTTCATAAATAAATAATTGATTTCACACAATGTGTTCCATTCGTGTAAGCTTCAATTACTGCAATAAAGTAGGAGGCTCAGTAAATATTTCTGAGGACTAAGGCAGGGGATGTGGATAAGATAGTCGACTGCGAAAATAAAGTGGCAAATGGAATTCAATGTCAATAAATATGAGGTGGTAACTTCTGGTAAAAAATGAATAAACATTGTGCAATAGCAACAACTTGGATTTAAATAGCGCCTTTAACATAAGAATACAACCCTAGGCAATTTTCAGTAGTGGCAATTATCTCGGGAACGGTAGCATAGTGGTTATGTTACTGGGCTAGTAATCTGCCAAGGCCTGGACTAATGATCCTCACACGACGTGAATTCAAATCCCACCTATGACAAGTGGGGAATTTAATTTCAGTTAATTGAATAAATCTGGAATAGAAAAGGTTGTATCACTAATGGTGACCATGCAATAAGATTGCCATAAAAACCATCTGGTCAACTAATGTCCTTTAGGGTAGGAAAACTGCCATCCTTACCTGGTCTGGTCTATATGTGACTCCTAAACCCACAGCAACGTGGTTGTCTCCTAACTACCCTCTGAAAGCTGATAAATCCCCAGGGCCTGATAATCTACATCCCAGTAGTACTAAAAGAGGTAGCCATGGAAATAGTGGATGCATTGGTTTTCATCTTCCAATATTCTATAGATTATGGAACAGTTCCTGCAGGTTGGAGGGTGGCAAATGTAATCCCACTATTTAAAAAAGGAGGGAGAGAGAAAACAGGGAACTACAGACCAGTTAGCCTAACGTCAGTAGTGGGGAAAATGCTAGAGTCTATTATAAAGGATGTGATAACAAGACACTTAAAAATATCAACGGGATTAGACAAAGTCAACATGGATTTATTAAAGGGAAATCGCGTTTGACAAACCTACTTGAGTTTTTTTGAGGATGTAACTGGTAGAATAGATAAGGGAGAACCAGTGGATGTGGTGTATTTGGATTTTCAGAAGGCCTTTGATAAAGTCCCACATAAGAGGTTAAGGTTAGTGTGCAAAATTAAAGCACATGGGATGGGGGGTAATATACTGGCATGGATTGAAAATTGGTTAACAGACAGGAAACAGAGAGTAGGACCAAATGGGTCTTTTTCGGGGTGGCAGGTGGTGACTAGTGCGGTACCGCAGGGATCAGTGCTTGGGCCCCAGCTATTCACAATATATATCAATGATTTGGATGAGGGAACCAAATGTAATATTTCCAAGTTTGCTGATGACACGAAACTAGGTGGGATTGTGAGTTGTGAGGAGGATGTAAAGAAGCTTCAAGGCGATTTAGACAAGTTGAGTGAGTGGGAAAATACATGGCAGATGCAGTATAATGTGGATAAATGTGAAGTTATCCACTTCGGTAGGAAAAACAGAAAGGCAGAGTATTATTTAAATGGTGATAGATTGGGAAATGTTCATGTACAAAGGGACCTGGGTGTCCTTGTACACCAGTCACTGAAAGCAAACATGCAGGTGCAGCAAGCAGTTAGGAGGGCAAATGGTATGTTGGCCTTCATTGCAAGAAGATTTGAGTACAGGAGCAAGGATGTCTTACTACAGTTATACAGGGCCTTGGTGAGACCACACCTAGAGTACTGTGTGCAGTTTCGCTCTCCTTACCTAAGAAAGGATATACTTGCCATAAAGGGAGTGCAGCGAAGGTTCACCAGACTGATTCCTGGGATGGCAGGACTGTCGTATGAGGAGAGATTGGGTCGACTAGGCCTGTATTCACTAGAGTTTAGAAGAATGAGAGGGGATCTCATTGAAAGTATAACATTCTGACAGGACTAGACAGACTGGATGCAGGGAGGATGTTTCCCCTGGCTGGGGGGTCTAGAACGAGCGGTCACGGTCTCAGGATACGGGGTAGGACATTTAGGACTGAGATGAGGAGAAATGTCTTCACTCAGAGGGTGGTGAACCTGTGGAATTCTCTACCACAGAAGGCTGTGGAGGCCAAGTCACTGAATATATTTAAGAAGGAGATAGACACAAAAGTCAACAAGCGGTATGGGGAGAGAGCAGGAATATGGTATTGAGATAGAGGATCAGCCATGATCATATTGAATGGCGGAGCAGGCTTGAAGGGCCGAACGGCCGACTCCTGCTCCTATTTTTCTATGTTTCGAAATGGCCTAGCAAGCCACTCAGTTGTACACAACTGCCTAAAACCACTGTGGGAGTAACTTTATCACAAGCACTGCAATGGTTTAAGTGGTGGCTCACTGCCACTTTCTCAAGGGCAATTAGGGATGGCCAATAAATGTTGGCCTTGCCAATGACGCCCACATCCCAGGAACGAATTAAAAAAAAATCAGACAAAAATAAACACTGATTAATAAGCAGGAGATATTAGAGGGTAACAGCTTGGTAAAAGTGGTGTGTTTTAAGGAGGACTTTGAAAGAGGAGGGGGTGGAGGGAGGAAATTCTTGTACAGAGGGTCCAGGTGGCTGGAGGCATGACTGCCACTGGTGGGCGAAGGGAGTGTGGGATGCTGAAGAGGCTACAGTTTGAGGAACACAGTACTCAGAGGCTTGTTGGGTTGAAAAAGATTACAAAGATGAAAAGCGACAAGGCTTTGAAACAATTTTAACACAATTAAGGGAATTATAAATTCAAGGCATTGGACGACCAATGCCTTGTCCTACAGTTATAAGAACATCAAAATTAGGAGCAGGTGTAGGCCATTCGGACCTTCAAGTCTGCGCTGCCATTCAATAAGATCATGGCTGATCTTCTACCTTATCTGCGCTATCCCCATATTCCTTAATACTCAAAAATCTATCTATCTCTCTCTTGAATATAATCAACGACTGCGCCTCCACAGCCCCTCTGGGGTAGAGAATTCCAAAGATTCACCACCCTCTGAGTGAAAACATTTCTCCTCATCTCAGTCCTAAATGGCCGACCTCTTATTCTGAGAATGTGACCCCTGGTTCTAGACTCCCCAGCTAGGGGAAACATCCTCCCTGCATCTACCCTGTCACACCCTGTACGAATTATAGAGTCAGAGTCATAGAGTTATACAGCACAGAAAGAGGCCCTTCGGCCCATCGTGTCCGCGCCGGCCATCAAGCCCTGTCTGTTCTAATCCCATTTTCCAGCACTTGGTCCGTAGCCTTGTATGCTATGGCGTTTCAAGTGCTCATCTAAATGCTTCTTGAATGTTGTGAGGGTTCCTGCCTCTACCGCCCTTTCAGGCAGTGAGTTCCAGATTCCAACCACCCTCTGGGTGAAAAAGTTTTTCCTCAAATCCCCTCTAAACCTCCTGCCCCTTACCTTGAAACTATGCCCCCTGGTTATTGACCCCTCTACTAAGGGGAAAAGTTCCTTTCTATCTACCCTATCTATGCCCCTCATAATTTTGTACATCTCAATCAGGTGTACCCCCTCAGCCTTCTCTGCTCTAAGGAAAACAACCCCAGCCTGTCCAGTCTCTCTTCATAGCTGAAGCGCTGCAGCCCAGGTAAAATCCTGGTGAATCTCCTCTGCACCCTCTCCAATGCAATCACATCCTTCCTGTAGTGTGGCGACCAGAACTGCACACAGTATTCCAGCTGTGGCCTAACTAGCGTTTTGTACAGCTCCATCATAACCTCCCTGCTCTTATATTCTATTCCTCGGCTAATGAAGGCAAGTATCCCATATGCCTTTTTAACCACCTTATCTACCTGTCCTGCTGCCTTCAGGGATCTATGTACATGCACAGCAAGGTCCCTCTGATCCTCTGTCCTTCCTAGGGTCCTACCATTCATTGTGTATTCCCTTGCCTTGTTAGTCCTCCCAAAATGCATCACCTCACACTTTTCAGGGTTAAATTCCATTTGCCACTGTTCTGCCCATCTGACTAACCCGTCTATATCGTCCTGTAGCCTGAGGTTTCCCTCCTCGCTATTTACCACCCCACCAATTTTTGTGTCATCTACGAACTTACTGATCATACCTCCTACATTCATATCTAAATCATTAATGTACACTACAAACAGCAAAGGATCCAGCACCGATCCCTGCGGTAAACCACTGGACACAGGCTTCCAGACACAAAAACAACCTTCGACCATCACCCTCTGCCTCCTGCCACTAAGCCAATTTTGGATCCAATGTGTCAAGTTGCCCTGAATCCCATGGGCTCTTACCTTCTTGACCAGTCTCCCATGCAGGACTTTGTCAAAAGCCTTACTGAAGTCCATGTAGACCACATCAACTGCACTAACCTCATCCACACATCTCGTTACCCCCTCGAAAAATCCAATCAAATTGGTCAGACATTATCTCCCCCTGACAAAGCCATGCTGACTATCCTTGATTAATCCTTGCCTCTCCAAGTGGAGACTAATTCTGTCCCTCAGAATTTTTTCTAATAATTTCCCTACCACTGATGTTAGGCTCACTGGCCTGTAATTCCCTGGTTTATCCCTACTACCCATCTTGAATAATGGTACTATGTTAGCTGTTCTCCAGTCCTCTGGCACCTCCCCTGTGGCCAGAGAGGTTCTGAAAATTTGTGTCAGAGCCCCTGCAATCTCCTCCCTTGCCTCACACAGCAGCATGGGATACATCTCGTCTGGGCCTGGGGATTTATCCACTTTTAAGCCCGCTAAAACCGCTAGTACCTCCTCCCTCTCAATACTAATTTGTTCAAGTATATCACAATCCCCCTGCTTGATTTCTATGCCTACATCGTCCTTCTCCATAATGAACACAGATGCAAAATATTCATTTAAAACCCCACCTACATCTTCTGGCTCTACACACAGATTGCCACTTTGGTCTCTAATGGGCCCTACTCTTTCCCTGGTTATCCTCTTGCCCTTCATATACTTATAAAACACCTTGGGATTTTCCTTTATTTTGCCTGCCAGTGTTATTTCATGCCCCCTCTTCGCTCTCCTAATTTCTTTTTTAAGTACCCCCCTGCACTTTCTATACTCCTCTAGGGCTTCCACTGTTTTTAGTCCTTTGTATCTGCCAAAAGCATCCCTTTTATTCCTAATCCATTCTCGTATATCCCTTGACATCCAGGGTTCCCTGGGCTTGTTGCTCCCACCCTTGACCTTTACGGGAACATGTTGCCATTGCACTCTCTGTTTTTCCTTTCTGAAAGACTCCCACTGCTCTGATGTGGATTTTCCTACAAGTAGCTGATCCCAGTCCACTTTGGCCAGATCCTGCCTTCTCATATTAAAATCGGCCTTCCCCCAATTTAGAACCTTTATTTCCGGTTCATCTTTGTCCTTTTCCATGACTACCTTAAATCTCACCGAATTATGGTTACTGTCACCAAAATGCTCTCCTACTAACACTTCTACCACTTGCCTGGCTACATTCCCTAGAATTAGGTCCAGTACCGCCCCCTCTCTTGTAGGACTTTCTACATGCTGGCTCAAAAAGCTCTCCTGGGATGCACTTTAAGAATTCCGCACCCTCTAAGCCTTTCACACTCTGACTATCCCAGTTAATATTGGGGAAGATGAAATCGCCTACTATTATTACCCTATTATTTCTACACTTCTCTGAGATTTGCCTACATATCTGTTCCTCTATCTCCACCTGACTGTTTGGGGGCCTATAGTACACTCCCAGCAAAGTGCTTGCCCCCTTTTTGTTTTTAAGTTCTACCCATATGGCCTCATTAGAGGAACCTGCAAAGAATTATGTATGGATGGATCTATTAATGGATGTATGGATGTATTTCTGAGTCAATCAAGCGACCTCACAGAGTTCTTGGACAAGACACAAATAGGCAGCAGCCAGTATATTTGAGCAATAGATCAGATTTATTAAGCTTACAGCATAAGTAATATTTAACATTAGGCGATGGTAAAATAAATAGCTCACAGCCCTTGGTCTCTGGAGCCTTTCAGACACAGGCAACATCATCGTAAGTCTGTTCCTTTCTTCACAATAAATCTCTGTGTGAAGTTGTTCTTTGAGTATCGAGGTTTTAACCCTTTTCTTCCCAACAGTTCGTTTGGCAGTGTCTTTAACAAAATCATCTTCTTTAATTGGTTCTAATGGTCAAAATACCATTGTCACTCAGTTCAGGCTAGTAACCTGGCCACTCTTTTTCCAGTACTTTTCCCCTAACTCTGCCCCACTGTCTTGTTATCTTGTTTATAGCTTTTCACCCCATTGCAATTTATCATAGCTCTTTCATTTCATGTCTCCCTGGTCCAAGGCCTTTATACCTAGGGCCCATATCAGCGCTATTTCACTTGTCTTGAGGTATCCAGACTATCTCACTTTAATCTACCAGATAAATACCTTAACTTCCATGGTCTCTCTCATTTTATGTCCTTATACTAATTATCCTTTAAATATTGTTGCAATTAGTTTTGTTAAGCGAACTCTAATTTCTACTTACCATTATAATATGTTATTTAACAATTTGACCTTCACTCGCAGGCTGTGGCTGTTTGTTATCAAAACTTAGTCAAAACTGCTTTTGACTGTCTTTGCAGCTGCATTCTGAACAAGTCTTAGCTTTTTAGTTACCCAGGAGTAATTATGGGTAATATTATTTGGTCAATGGCTACACTTGAAGTTATACATATATGATTCTCGTCTACTAAATATCTTTAAATATCATCCTTTCCTACAGTATGTATGTATGTATGTATGGATGAATGGACGGATGTCAGTTTCAGTTGCATGCCTCCATAACGTGCAATGACGTATAATGCTGGAGGCTAACATGCTAAATGGCTTGAAGATCAATGCTGCAATTCCACCAAACTACACGCAACCTTTTTGTCATCTGTGGATGAATGGGTTCTTCATTTTCCTTCATTGAAGTTCAATGTACAATATTGTACTTTCTCTACTTCATTTGTCTGTTTCAAGAGAAATAAAATGCATTAATAAATATATTAATTTCAAGAAAATCAAAATGTTGTTGTATTTGTTTTAGTCGAACAACATGATAAATATGTATTCATATAATAGAGATATTTATTGTGTATAGGCGCATTTCATGTCCAACTTCCTTTGTCACAGTTTTTCCTCAGAACTTTATGTCAAATGTAGCATTGAAACTTTAAAATGAACATCCAACACTTATGGGTATGTGTCAGCTGTGGCTCAGTTGGTAGCACACTCGCTCTGAGTCAGAAGCTGGTGGGTTCCAAATCCCACTCCAGGTGAGTTATCCCTGGTGTCCTGGGCCAATATTTATCCCTCAACCAATATAACAAAAACAGATTATCTGGTCATTCTCACATTGCTGTTTGTGGGAGCTTGCTGTGCGGAAATTGGCTGCTGCGTTTCTCTACATTACAATAGTGACCCCACTCAAAAAGTACTTCATTGGCTGATGGTCGTGAAAGGTGCTATATAAATGCAAGACTTTCTTTCCAAACAGTTGCGTGGAATGGTGTAGTTCCCAGCACTGGTTACTAAGTAAGGTATGTGAAAAGGAAAAGACTGGCGAAGGTAAACGTAGGTCCTTTACAGTCAGAGACGGGAGAATTTATAATGGGGAATGAGGAAATGGTGAGAAATTAAATAAATACTTTGTTTCTGTCTTCACGGAGGAAGACACAAAAAACCTCCCAGAAATACGAAAAAACCAAGGGTGTGGCGCGAATGAGGAACTTAAAGAAATTATTATTAGTAAAAAAACAGAACTAGAAAAATTAATGGGACTAAAAGTTGATAAATCCCAAGGACTGGATGACCTACATCCCAGGGTTTTAAAGAGGTGGCCATTGGGATAGTGGACACATTGGTTGTCATCTTCCAAAATTCTATAGATTCTGGAACGGTTCCTGCAGATTGGAGGATAGCAAATGTATTTAAGAAAGGAGGGAGAGAGAAAACGGGAAACTGCAGACCTGTTAGCCTCACATCAGTAGTTGGGAAAATGCTGGAATCTATTATAAAGGATGCAATAACTGGGCACTTAGAAACTAATAGTAAGATTGGGCAGAGTCAACATGGATTTATGAAAGGGAAATCCTGTTTGACAAACCTATTGGAGTTCTTTGAGGATGTAACTAGCGGAGTAGGCAAAGGGGAACCGGTAGGTGTGGTGTATTTGAATTTTCAGAAGACCTTCGATAAGGTCCCACACAAGAGGTTGGTGAACAAAATTAGGGCACATGGAATTGGGGGGAATATACTAGCATGGATTGAGAATTGGTTAACAGACAGAAAACAAAGTGTAGGGATAAACAGGTCTTTTCAGGATGGCAGGCTGTGACTAGTGGGGTACTGCAAGGATCGGTGCTTGGGCCCCAGCTATTCACAATCTATATCAATGATTTGGATGAGGGGACTAAGCGTAACATTTCCAAATTTGCTGATGACACAAAGCTAGGTGGCAGTGTCAGCTGTGAAGAAGATGTGAAGAGGCTTCAAGGGGATCTCAACAGGCTCAGTGAGTGGGCGAGAACATGGCAGATGGAATATAATGTGGATAAATGTGAAGTTATCCACTTTGGTAGAAAAAACAGAAAGGCAGAGTATTTCCTAAATGGTGAAAGATTGGGGAATGCAGATGCTCAAAGGGTCTTGGGTGTCCTGGTACATGAGTCACTGAAAGTGAATGTGCAGGTGCAGCAAACCATTAGGAATGCAAATGGTATGCTGGCCTTCATTACAAGAAGATTTGAGTACAGGAGTAAAGAAGTCTTTCTCCAATTATATAGGGCCTTGGTGAGACCACACCTGGAGTACTGTGTACAATTTTGGTCTCCTTACCTAAGGAAGGATATACTTACCATAGAGGGAGTGCAACAAAGGTTTACGAGATTGATTCCTGGGATGGCGGAACTGTCGTATGAGAAGAGATTGAGTAAACTAGGCCTGTATTCTCTTGAATTCAGAAGAATGAGAGGGGATCTCATTGAAGCATACAAAATTATTGCAGGGCTTGATAGGATGGATGTTGGGAGAATGTTTCCCTTGGCTGGGGAGTCTAGAACCAAGGGCCACAGCCTCAGGATAAAGGGTAGGCCATTCAGGACTGAGATGAGAAGAAATTTCTTCACACAGAGGGTGGTGAATCTTTGGAATTCTCTACCCCAGAGGGCTGTGGAGGCTCAGTTATTGGGTATATTCAAAACAGAAGTCGACACATTTCTGACTAGTAAGGGCATCAAGGGATATGGCGATAGGGCCGGTGAATAGAGTTGAGGCAGAAGATCAGCCATGATCTCATTGAATGACGGAGCAGGCTCGAAGGGCTGAATGGCCTACTCCTGCTCCTATTTCTTATGTTCTTATGTTCTAACTCGATCTCTATCTTGTATGTAAGATATATATTCATCTACTGACCGTGGGCGGCGTCATGGGCAATTTACTAATCTTCTTTCAGTTTCTTAGCATCATGAAAATATATAATACGACAATAATATGTTTAGCATTTCATATAAATAACCCTGGATTGATTGATTATCAGAATTATTGCTATTAATAATAACATTTAATATCTATGTATTTTCTGGTGTTACAAATGCATTAATTGGTTTTAATTGGGAATGACAGAAACTAAAAAGACCCTGGGCTTTGATCATTGATCTGTTCTTTTAGCTGAGGTCGGTGGGGTGTAGCAGGACGGGTGCTACAATTGATCTTAGTAACCCTTGGCTAGGGAGGTGAGAAATCAGCCATAGTAGACTTAATCACTATCGGGTGCCTGTTGCAAAGTGCAACTGCAGTCAGGACAAGAAAGGGCTTCGCTCTGATGTTCATTACAGCTCTGAAACCCGACGACGCTCACTCTCCAGGCTCACATCTAACGAATCAACACTAGTGTACGGTGCCGATGGACAACTGGCACCTCTAGAACCATAATCTTCAGGTTCACGAGGTTGATTCCTGAGATGAAGGGGTTGTCTTATGAGGAAAGGTTGAGCAGGCTTGTGCCTATACGCATTGGAGTTTAGAAGAATGAGAGGTGATCTTATTGAAACATATAAGATTCTGAGGGGGCTTGACAGGGTAGATGCTAAGAGGATGTTTCCCCTTGTGGGGGAATCTAGAACTAGGGGGCATAGTTTCAGAATAAGGGGTCGCCCATTTAAAACGGAGATGAGGAGGAATTTCTTCTCTCAGATGGTCGTGAATCTTTGGAATTCTTTACCCCAGAGAGCTGTGGAGGCTGAGTCAGTGAATATATTCAAGGCGGAGATAGACAGATATTTGATCTACAGGGGAGTCAAGGGTTGTGGGGAACAGGCAGGAAATTGGAGTTGAGGCCAAGATCAGATCAGCCATAATCTCATTGAATGGCAGAGCAGGCTCGAGGGGCCGAATGGCCTACTCCTGCTCCTACTTCTTATGTTCTTATGTTCTAAACCCAACAGGAATGCAGAAATGAATAAAGAAAGGTTTCAAAAAAATATATAGATGATTCTGTATTTTGATTGAAGCCTGAAATGCAGCCAAATTAAACTGCAGTGGTCAACATTGGGAAGAAATTGGTACAGATAGTTTTGTAATTGAAAAAAGATTGTAACGGTAAATTATTCCAGAAGGCCATTGAATGGAAAAGGTTTATTCAGATTGACTTGAAGTCTGCTAATGAAATACTGCTGTTGATAATTTATGTATTGTAGCAATATTAGCTTTTGGCCTTTGTTTGTTAACTAAACAATTTTACAGTCGTGACCACTGTACGTTTGAACTGAGACTGACCCTAAGGCACTGGTAGGTTTTAATCTGAAGTAACCATCTTCTTAATGAGGAATCTTAATTAAGGACGTGCCATTGCACATTGGTTCATCAGTTTCAAGAAGCTCTAATCAATGACATGGATGCAAAGACAACAGTTAGTCTGAAAAAGGAAAACATCTGAGTAAATATTATCGTTTTTAATTCGGGGTTGTGTAGCATGAGGGAATGAACTGCTGCCGAATGGCACAGAGTAAAAGACAAACTTATAATTAATCGTTTCGCTTGTTGAAATAGCAATTATATGTAACAAGAGACCAATTATTGACAAGATAATGAACTGTGAAAAGTTATACTGATTTCGTTAGCCCAATAGAAAATAGCATGTTATAAGGACACCAATTTATTAATTGATGGTGTTGATAAGAACATAAGAACATAAGAAATAGGAGCAGGAGTCGGCCATCCGGCCCCTCGAGCCTGCTCCGCCATTCAATAGGATCATGGCTGATCTTCTACCTCAACTCCACTTTCCTGCATTATCCCCATATAGGTCAATTAGATTCATCTTATATGGAGTTGCATTTTTGGTAGAATCATGGTGTTCGGGTGAGAGAAGCATATTAAAAAAGTGACTGTTTGTAATGAGCATTGGAACTAGAAAGAGTTTGATCAAACTAAAATACTGAGCTCAGAGTTGTATTCCGTTTCAATCCCCATCCACCATGTGTGGTTGTAAGCATTATCTTTTAAGTGTATGTTTAAGTAATTTTACATATACTGTATGCTCAATAAATCTATGAACGCTTGACCTCGACGACTTAAGAAACTTTTTGATTTTGACGAATCGATTAAAAAAATCTAAGCACAAATAAAACCCATCATCCAACAGGTATCATTGTGTTCAAGGACATATGCTCATGCATGCTCATTTGAGGTGTCAGGTACCTGATTGTCAACTCTGCACCGAGGTCCTTGGTCACCTTTATCTGTATGAGGTGTAGAGGGGAGGAAAAGTAGAATGTTAGAAAGATCAGTGACCGGGAATCGCCACTCAGCACTTCCAGGCTCGCCCTCTTATGATTCTAACTCATGCAGTCTAACATCCAACTGGGTATTATCACACAATTTAAAAAAACACAATTATAATATAGATATTATATCGATATACAAAAAGTAAACTGCTTATATTTATAGGCAGTCCGGAGCAAGTGTCGTTTTCAGGTGAAGGGTGTAGAAGGCTGGAGAATATTTGGAGCCAGTTCCTGGAAATATAATTCAGTCGCATTCAGTAATGCAATCTGACCATATATACTTTGATTTTATATTAGTACTTATAGTTAAATAGTAAAAATGACTACAATTTGGGAAGCTGAGATGAGCTGATTGGAGTACAGGAATTCCCTGTAGTACTGGCGAGGCGCTGCGAGACGCAGAACTGAGGCGTGACCAGGCCACCACTGGTGGAAGCATGTAATTGCAGTGTGACAAGTGCATAGACCATTCTAAACGTGTGGAAATAGGAGTTTATAATTAGAAAACGTTGACCCAAAAGTGTGACAAATACGTGAAACAGAAAGTAATATTTTTCAAATAGAAAGGGTATGCAGAGGTAATATATTAACAAATAGTGGATGAAACCATATGTCCATGTTTATGAAAACAACTGGGAACCTAAACTTGTACCGCTGAAATGACACCGTCCCATCAGTGGTGGCGCTGTAACGCCTCAGTTTTGTATCTCCCAGTTCCTCAGACTGTACTTCAGAAATATATATTGTTCAAAATCTTATGTCTGGTCCATTTATCTCCCCTTTCTAACCCCACTTCAGCTGAAGAGTAAACTTGTTCTTGACTGCCCGTGTGTAACACCGCAGGCAATTAATTAGTAGAACAGAATAAATATATATTTTAAAATATTTGAATATATTTGATTTAATATTAGTAAATTATTATTAAGTAAAATAATGGGGGGGGGGTTTCTTGTTGATTGTTTATAGTGAAATAGCAAACATGTTATATCGCAGGCATGCTTATATTTTCACAATAAATAACTAACAGTCAAAGTCACAATAAAACGGTGGAATGCAAACCATTTTTCTTAAATTACGAGAATTACATTTGGGATTGTGAACAGTTACGGTGTTTGTGTAAAGAGTGATAAGCTTCATATATCCTCTTGAATGATTTCACTTTCCTATTTGAACATATGGGGAAATTAGGAGAATTAAAATGTGGCATCAAGAACAGGGAGAATCTTATCTTCCCTGTGACTGGTCTACCCCTACAGATCCCAGTGATGAGTCAGATTGGCTGATGAATCATCAACAGTCCCCTGGAGAGTGAAGACCAGCCTGCGCCACATGTAGAAACAATTATCAATTTGTTGTTGAAGTTTGTCATTAAAATAAGCTACTTGATCCACTGTGTTAACCTTGATAGTCATAGGCACAAGTCAGGAGTGTGATGGAATACTCTCCACTTGCCTGGATGAGTGCAGCTCCAACAACACTCAAGAAGCTCGACACCATCCAGACAAAGCAGCCCACTTGATTGGCATCCCATCCACCACCTTAAATATTCACGCCCCCCACCACCAGCGTACCGTGGCTGCAGTGTGCACCATCTACAAGATGCACTGCAGCAACTCACCAAGGCTCCTTCGGCAGTACCTCCCAAACCCGCAATCTCTTCCACCTAGAAGGACAAGGGCAGCAGGCGCATGGGAACATCACCACCTCCAAGTTCCACTTCAAGTCACACACCAACCCGAAAGGGTGACAGCGAAGGTGGCCAAATGCCACACGATTGGCATTTCATTAGAGTAAACACCAATCAGAATGCAGAAGTTGGGTGCAGTAACTTAATTGGGTCATAAGACGTCCAACCAATGCAGAGAAGTCTTACCAACTTGTCGGTTGCGCCTCCACCATTGAATTTCCAGTTTAAACACTCAAAGCCTCGCTGAACATAAGACGAGAAATAATCAGAGATCAACATGAATGGTAAAAGTAGCACCGCTAAGAATCTTTTATAAATTTAAGGGGTAAGCTGATGAAGGCACGGCTGGAGATAGATCGCTCTGCAATAACACCTCTTCAATTTAAACCAAGGGTTAAGGTGCATATCAGGTGATCCAGACAGTAGTTCAAACAATGAATCTGAGGAGTGATTCAAGGAATCCGCCCTATCAGTTATTTCTAAAGTTTGCAAAGCTGTGACCTCAAACATTTCTGGAAGGATGAGCAACAGATAGGAGGAACAGGTAAAACAAATATGACCAGTTCTTGTGTCAGCTGTGGATCAGTGGGTAGCACACTCGCCTCTGCGTCAGAAAGTTGTGGGTTCAAGTCCTACTCCAGGGAATGAAGTGCAAAAATCTAGACTGACACTTTCAGGGAATGCTGCACTGTTGGAGGTGCTGTCTTTCCAGATGAGCGGTTAAACCGAGGCCCCCTCTACCCTCTCAGGTGGACGTAAAAGATCCCATGGCACTGTTTCGAAGAAGAGCAGGAGAATTCTCCCCGGTGCCCTGGCCAATATTTATCCCTCAGCCAACAAATACAAAAACAGATTATCTGTCATTATCACATTGCTGTTTGTGGGAGCTTGCTGTGCGCAAATTGGCTGCTGCATTTCCCACATTACAACAGTGACTACACTCCAAAAGTACTTCATTGGCTGTAAAGTGCTTTGAGATGTCCGGTGGTAATGAAAGGCGCTATATAAATGCAAGTCTTTTTCATTCAAGACTGCTTTTGGACGGGAATTTCCGACAGTTATGAGCGGGGCCTGGGGGGGAATAACGCCCAGTCAGTGCTGGTCCAACGTGAAACTTCGGAGGTTGGTTTTGTCGCTTAGCAACGTTTGGTGGGCGTCGAGAGCAGCTTAGCCCTTATTAGCGACGCTGGCAAATCTGACCACTGATACCAACACCACCACTGTAGTTTGTTAGCAACCGATGCAGCACGTAAACTAATGTTTAAAATGGTTAAAAAAAACACTTTGTTTTAAAATGCAAATAAAACGAATACATTTTCAATTGTTTAGGAAAATGAATTATTTTGCAAACATGCACTGTCAATCCAGAATTCAGGTCTCCACTCGCCGGCACTGTCTGAAGCAGGGTTTGAATCCTGCACCTTAAACTCAGAAGTAGGAACGGTGGCACTGGGCCAAAGGCTCGCTCCATATATCGCAAGTACCTGAGGTCGATGCACAGAACCTTAGAATTGCGGACTCGTTGACAGAAAGTCACAAATAGCCAATTTGTTTTTATCTCTACATCTCTTCAGAAGTTAGTTCTAGTTGGTGAGTTCTAAGTTGATAAACATCTGCAGTAATATGTCCACCATATAAAATGTCTACGTTTATTAAACATTTTCCTCTGAAATTCATGGGATTTGGGCGTCGCTGTCAAGGCCAGCATTTATTGCCCATCCCTAATTGCCCTTGAGAAGGTGGTGGTGAGCCGCGGTGTACAACTGAGTAGCTTGCTCGGCCATTTCAGAGTCAACCAGATTGCATTCATAATGAATCATTAAGGAGCTAGTTAGATATCACCATCCAGCAAGTGCAGGGCACACCATGCACACAAACTTTATTTTAAAGTGTAATTTGCAGAAGAAACGGTGAAACAATTTAACATGAGGTGGTGCAACGGAATGGAATGCAGACATGTCTGTTAAAATGATCGGAACAAATTATATCTTGATGAGAGGTTGGTTTCAACACAACTTTTATTGAATAGAACATTGAGCTCTAAATATACCGTTTCATGTGCTGTATCGCTTCTGGGAAATCTCACTGCGTTCACATCAACTTTCATAGCATCATTAACTGATCTGACTGCAAGAACCTCAAAACTGTGGAGCTAACCTATCGCCTTGACTCTTTCCTTCCTCCTACAATGGACCAACATTTGAAGCTCATGCTTGGTTTACATGATCTTCTCGCCGACTGTACAAGCCTACTAGAATGTCGCACTGTAGACATTTGGCCTTCCTGTAGATTGCTCAATACAAAAATTGCAAGCATTCTCCATCCTCTGGAGCTGATTAACGTGCAGGTACTTAAGAGTATTACCTCAGTTCAAAGGCCCCATAGCTGGACAAGGAGCGGCCAGTGTGCCTGTAGAAGAACAACACGTTCATATTGAAATGTAACAGCAACACAAACAAAGTGGACACTTTTTTTTCTCTGGACGAGAGTCACCGAATAAAGTAAAGATGTTATTATGAAGTAAAGAGATTAACTAGAAAAACTCCCCTGCACAGTCTAAACATACCAAATATATTAGGAGACGAACATTAAACCATTCGATCTAAGTACAGAAATTATGAACGAGGATTTATTTGTCAATGTGATGCACAATAAAGGGAACCTAAAGGTGGTATTGGATCAGCTGAAAGGTTAATGGAAAAGAAGATAGTTGACAATTGTGATAATAATGGGAAAATTGCTTTTTTTTAGCTATGTTAAGAGTCTGTGGACCATCAAAGGCGGCAGAGATGTTAAATGAGTACTTTGCATCAATCTTCACTCTTGAAGACAATGCTCAGCTAACAGCAATAAGTTGTGCTGGTAGCAGTAAAATTGTTAATATTAAAATGGATGAGGATAGCGTGGACAGAGTAACGAAGCTTAAAATAGATCGGGCTGCCGGCCCAGATGAAATCCACCCGCAGGTCTTTGAAGAATTGGGGACCGGTGCGATGCCAGCTCCTTGCCTCCAGCTTTAATAGTTCCTTAGAGTCGGGGACTATTCCCTCAGACTGCAAGGATGCTAATATCGTTCCAATTTTTTTAAAAAAAGGCTGATAAAGCAGAGCCGGGTAACGAAACGCACGTCAGTATTGACTTCAGTCGGATGCTCGAAGGTATTCTCACGTTCTGCTGTTGGTGGCGTTCTGCCTTTCAGTAGTTCGTGTTTGGAGACACATTTCCATTTGTAGCTGTAGAATAAGTTACCGGTGGCAATCCACATAATGAAGAGGTAATCACGGGGCGATGCACTGCACACATGGCGTGTGATAGTGTGGGCGAGCCTCGCATGCAGGTGGGAAGCAGCTTAGCAGAAATAGGTGGGTGTACGGCCCGCTATTTTCCGTCTAATGCATGGGAAATCGAGGTGAAAGCCGCGTAGAGCCATCGAACACTCCCCCCCACTCACAGGTCTCTATACCGCGAGACACGTGGTTTAGCATCAAGTTCTCCTTATTGTACTGTGGTTTATTTTGCACGGGATCCAGCATGCAATACACTCGGATTTTTCACACTCTATTAACTTGGGACGTTTTACTATGCTGAATGCTCTATATAGATGTAAGTTGTTGTTACTGCACAGATAATTCTGATTTCCCTACCCGAAATACCGGGGGCTGGATGGTGGAAGTCTGTGGTAGTGTTTGAACAGTCCTCTTGGGGTTAGTGGAGCCGGAGAATATCGACCTCCTCTCATCAAACCCTTGCAGCCTCCCCGTGGAAATAAAAGCAATACTTTCAGTGTATCACATACCGGCTACTAATTTCGGGGGACAAAAGCAAAACACTGCGGAGGCTGGAAATCTGCAATAAAAACAGAAAATGCTGGAAATACTCAGCAGGCCAGGCAGCATCTGTGGAGAGAGAAACAGAGTCAACGTTTCAGGTCGATGACCTTTCGGGGTTATTCCCTCAGTGCTGGTCCTGTTTTTCCTGTCTGCGGGAAGTATTCAGGAAGCCACGAGCATACAGCTTTCGCCTACCGTGCTGTTGTCCTAAGAGATCACCAAACGCACCATCTTGTTACAGTGATATACTTCACTTGTTTTTTTTTAATTGAAAAATCAATACGAAGGGCCAAGGAACGTAATACAGGAAACTTTCAAAGTTCAAAAAAGAGTTGAGAGAACAATAACAATCAATAAGTCACGTCAGATGATTCAAAACTTGGGCTCTACCAGATTGTAGGTTGTAGGTGGAAGACAAGACTGGGGGACGTAGTTTGTTCCTGGGACTGACTTTTGGTCAGCCAACTGTCTAAGGTGCAGAGGTCCACCATCAAGCTGAAGAATCTACTAGCCAAACTAGAGAAATCCACACGATCAGGATTCTGTTTGCCCATTGAGGAGTGCACACTCTGGAACGCATTCTAATTACCCAAGTCCAACTTGGCAATAGCCAAGGTCTCGGGACCTTCAAGTGTGTGCAGGGGTGATGCTGTGCTAAGCCATCGGAAATCACACTCAAGCACAGAGCGATGACAAGCTTCTTGCTGACCATCCAACCAGATCCACCTTGTCCATTACTAAGATGGTTAGCCGGGTTCCTGGACACAGTCGGTCGAGTCCCAACTCCCAGTGCCAGATCTGTCCCTCCAGCTTGAATGAATGAGCCAGGCTGCCCGCTCGTTCGTCAATAGTGTCCTGGTGTGCTACAGACCTGCCTGGGCCAGGTTTCGAAAATCGTCTCTGCCACATGCTCGGTTCCAATATTCCTGCGCAATTCATGTCACCATGGAGGCACCACGAGGTCACAGAAACCTTCTTCGGAGGAGAATAATCACCATCTGCTCCTGAGAATGAATGAAACAATGTGTGATGGCTCTCGACAGCAACACAATGGGGGCAATTCTAACCCAATTCGTCCGTCGGGAAACTGACGGGATCGGATGCAACGCTGAGTAGGTCGGATGTCAATTTGTATTGACCTAAATATGCATAATTACCATGAACTACGAAGAAAACCTTATATGAGAAATGGCCTAATTAGGCACAAAGCTTATAGTTTAGAGGACTGGAGTATAAAAGTAGGGAAGTCCTGTTACAACTGTACAGGGCGTTGGTGAGACCACACCTGGAGTACTGCGTACAGTTTTGGTCTCCTTATTTAAGGAAGGATATACTTGCATTGGAGGCAGTTCAGAGAAGGTTCACGAGGTTGATTCCGGAGATGAAGGGGTTGTCTTATGAAGAAAGGTTGAGCAGGTTGGGCCTATACTCATTGGAGTTTAGAAGAATGAGAGGGGTTCTTTTTGAAACATATAAGGTTCTGAAGGGGCTTGACAGGGTAGATGCAGAGAGGATGTTTCCCCTCGTGGGGGAATCTAGAACTAGGGGGCATAATTTCAGAATAAGGGGACACCCATTTAAATCGGAAATGAGGAGGAATTTCTTCTCTCAGAGGGTCGTGAATCTTTGGAATTCTCTTCCCCAGAGAGCTGTGGAGGCTGGGTCATTGAATATATTTAAGGTGGAGATAGACAGATTTTTGAACGATAAGGGAGTCAAGGGTTATGGGGAGCGGGCAGGGAAGTGGAGTTGAGGCCAAGATCAGATCAGCCATGATCTTATTGAATGGCGGAGCAGGCTCGAGGGGCCAAATGACCTACTCCTGCTCCTATGTCATATGTTCTAATGAATGCAGGTTTTAAGGGGTGTATAGAGAACAATGAAATGAAAATAAAACGGGCATTCATTATTTAGGTTTAATTGGATTTTAAGATATTTATGACAATTAACAAATCATACTGTGTAAAAGTGCTTGCTACTTTTACTTCCATCCAGACGTGCTTGGAAATAGTATTGAGTTGCATCTAAACTTGGACTCTTATCAAATCGCTAGACTTTCTTCACTCCATGTCACACTTTTTCGTACTTAGGTTGCACATCATGTTTTAATATGTAGATCCCCGAATTAACAGTGGATTGAAATACTTAGCCAAATTGGCAATAGCCACTCTATGGGAATAAAACCTCCCTTACGTTTATCCTTTCGGCCACTTTTGCTTCCTGTTTCCGCTCTGCCTCCCAGACTTTCTCAAGCCCCACACACTCCAGTTCCTGCTCTACCCTTTCCCGCTAGATCCCAGCTTGTTCTTATCAGACTCACGACCGCCATGAGACATACCATCGACTACTCAGAGTCCCTCTACCACCAACTCAACTGCCTCCTTTCAATGTAGTCCTGCCTCTCCTCAGGCATTGTACCTCTCTCAAAAAACTGTCCCCGTCATCCTCTTTCACAAAAAGCCCTCTGGATGACGAAAGAGATAGAGAATATGATGAAGCAGAAAAAGAGCACGTATGACAGATGTCAGGTTGCAAATACAGCTGAGAATCAGGCTATATATCGAAAGGTCAGAGGAGAAGTGAAAAAGGAAATAAGAGGGGCAAAGAGAGGGTATGAGAATAGAATGGCAGCCAACATAAAAGGTAATCCAGAAGTCTTCTATAGGCATATAAATAGTAAAAGGGTAGTAAGAGGAGGGGTGGGGCCGATTAGAGACCAAAAAGGAGACCTACGCATGGAGGCAGAAGGTGTGGCTGAGGAACAAAACGAGTACTTTGCATCTGTCTCCACCAAGTAAGAGGATACTGCCATAGACATAGTGAAAGAGGAGGTAGTGGAGACACTTGATAGGATAAAAATTGATAAAAAGGAGGTATTAGAAAGGCTGGCTGCACTTAAAGTAGATACATCACCAGGAGCGGATGGGATGCTATCTTGGATGCTGAGGGAATTGAGGGAGGAAATCGCGGAGGTACTGGCCATAATATTCTAATCCTCCTTGGATACAGAGGTGGTGCCAGAGAACTGGAGAATTGCAAATGTTACACCGTTGTTCAAAAAAGGGTGTAACGATAAACCCAGCAACTACAGGCCAGTCAGTTTGACCTCGGTAGTGGGGAAGCTTTTAGAAACAGTAATCGGGACAAAATTAACAGTCACTTGGACAAGTATGGATTAATTAAGGAAAGCCAGCACGGATTTGTTAAAGGCAAATCGTGTTTAACTAACTTGATTGAGTTCTTTGATGAGGTAACAGAAAGGGTTGATGAGGGTGATGCGGTTGACGTAGTGTACATGGATTTCCAAAAGGCGTTCGACAAAGTGCCACATAATAGGCTTGCCAGCAAAGTTGAAGCCCATGGAATAAAAGGGATAGTGGCCCCATGGATACGGAATTGGCTAAGTGATAGGAAACAGAGAGTAGTGGTGAATGGTTGTTTTTCAGACTGGAGGAAGGTGTACAGTGGTGTTCCCCAGGGGTCGGTTCTAGGACCACTGCTTTTCTTGATATATATTAATGACTTGGACGTGGGTGTACAGGGCATAATTTCAAAATTTGCAGATGACACAAAACTTGGAAGTATAGTGAACAGTGAGGAGGAGAGTGATAGACTTCAGGAAGACATAGACAGGCTGGTGAAATGGGAGATGTGGCAGATGAAATTTAATGCAGAAAAGTGTGAAGTGATACATTTTGGTAGAAAGAATGAGGAGAGAACATATAAACTAAATGGTACAATCCTGAAGGGTGTGCACGAAGAGAGAGACCTGGGGATATGTGTGCACAAATCGTTGAAGGTGGCAGGGCAGGTTGAGAAAGCAGTTAAAAAGGCTTACGGGATCATGGGCTTCATAAATAGAGGTATAGAGTACAAAAGTGTGGAAATTATGATGAACCTGCATAAAACACTGGTTTGGCCCCAACTGGAGTACTGTGTCCAATTCTGGGCACCAAACTTTAGGAAGGATGTGAAAGCCTTAGAGAGGGTGCATAAAAGATTTACGAGAATGGTTCCAGGAATGAGGGACTTCAGTCACGTTGATAGACTGGAGAAGCTAGGGTTGTTCTCCTTGGAGCAGAGAAGGTTGAGAGGAGATTTGATAGAGATGTTCAAAATCATGAGGGGTCTGGACAGGGTAGATAGAGAGAAACTGTTCCCATTGGCAGAAGGGTCGAGAACCAGAGGACACAGATTTAAGGTGATTGGCAAAAGAACCAAAGGCGACGTAAGAAAAAACTTCTTTACGCAGCGAGTGGTTAGGATCTGCAATGCACTGCCTGAAAGGGTGGTGGAGGCAGATTCAATCACGGCTTTCAAAAGGGAGTTGGATAAGTACCTGAAGGAAAAAAAATTGCAGGGCTACGGGGAGTGGGACTAGCTGAAGTGCTCTTGCAGAGAAGGCACAGGCTCGACGGGCCGAATGGCCTTCCTCCGTGCTATAACCATTCTATGATTCTAAGCCCAACTTGGATGTTTCTATCCGCTTCAGATATGCATCTAACTCTAAAGTTCTCATCCTGTCTAAGGTATCTAGACGCATCTGAACACCTAACTCTCTAACCACCCCGTTTGCATCACTCATTCTGTCCTGCCCACACCACCAAGACTACCCTGGTGAAGGTCACCAGTGATATCCCATTGTGATTGTAGTCATGGTGCGATATCCTTCATCATCTGCAGCGATCAACATAGTTGATCATTATTTCGCCCATTGCCTCTCATCTGTGATTCACCCCTGCGGCACTGTCTATCTTAGTAACACTCCCAATGTAACGGTACTGATTCTCCAATATCCTTTCCTCCTGTTTCCCTATGGTCACCCCCAGCGAGTGGCAAATTTGGCAAAGGTCCATATTTTATTGGCTTCTTGTCCTCACGTGCATGCTAATACTCCATGACACCACCCACAAACATAGAGCCAACTTTCACATGCATTCTGATGAGACCCAACGTTAATTCTCTACCCCAGAGGGCTGTGGAGGCTCAGTCGTTGAGTATATTCAAGACAGAGATCGATAGATTTTTGGATATTAAGGGAATCAAGGGATATGGGGATAGTTCAGGAAAGTGGAGATGAGGTAGAAGATCAGCCAAGATCTTATTGAATGGCAGAGCAGGCTCGAAGGGCCAAATGGCCGACTCCTGCTCCTATTTCTTATGTTCTTATGTTCTTATGTAATTACCCGCACTGCATGGCCATCCCATGCTGTCAGATGTACCTATTGGGCAACAAGTCCTGGATGCCCCGGAACCCTCTGTAACTCAACATCAGCAAGATTGAAGCCACCCTGTTCGACCTCCACCAGAAAGTTGGCGCCCCGGGTTCTGGTCCTCTTTCCTGACTGTTCACGTGCCCCGAACCTCCAGGTGGGTAACTATGCAAAGCAAAGGAGATGTAACGTGAGATAACGCATCAAGGTCACAGTCACATAGGATATCATTGGTAACGTTGAACCGAGCTGAACTCGAAACCCCACCTTACGTTCATGGGACTTAGGGGAGGGAGCACTACTTTGCACCTGACAGCGATTAGCTGGCAGGGTCGGTTATGATATTTAATGCACCCACCACCTCTCCCCCCTCAAATTAATACACCTTATAAATGGCACTGCTGCTTATCTCTAATGACGCCAGTGTTTTCCAGAGCGCTTCATTCACCCCCAACTCCGGCATCAATGACTATCGATATGATAATCTAATTCTTTGAAATCTATGAGATACTTTGTTTTGCGTTAATATTCCACAACAAAGGAAAACATCAATGATCAAACTTAAAACTGCTGTACAACGAACCTTAGTCATCACTCCAATTGAACAAATGCTGCGAATTCCTGAAATATAATTGATGCAACATAATTAGTATTATGCAGCTTCATACAGTCTTGCTATGCAGTTGATTTCCCCCCTCCCTTTGTTTCCTTCTCGTTTTCTTTCAGGTTCTTGCTGGAATATACTTGCATGGACATCTCTCCAGTACCTAATCCAGACCATCATGCTTCTTGTATGAGGTCAGACAGTGAGGGAGAGTTAAGGCAGAGCCATCATTTTTCTGCCCCAGTAGCTGGACTTATCGAACCCCCTGGGCTCGGACAAACCGCAGTTGGAGGCGGGGTGGGAGGGAGGGGAATGAGGCTCCACTTCGAACATGGGCGCCTCTACGCGCAATTTTCCTTTACTCTCTATGCCTAGGCGATCCAATAGTCCAAGGCACAAGAACAGGGACATCAGTCCATATATTTCGTTCCAGCAATTTAAAATCACCCAGGTTATAAAATCAGTGACTGATTTATTTGTGAAACAGTGTTTGTACTCTGCCTTCTCTTTGCTTTTATTGTTATCTTTGCAGTATTTCCGAGTTTTGTAATGTGATCTCTTATATGCTAGTCATAGAATCATTCAGGACAGAATGAGGCCATTCGGCCCATCGTGCCAGTGCCAGCTCTTTGACAGAGCTATCCAATTAATCCCACTCCCCGGCTCTTTGCTCACAGCCCTGCAATTTTTTCTTTCCAAGTATATATTGAATTCCCTTTTGAAAGTTACTGTTGAATCTGCTTTCACCACCCTTTCAGGCACTGCATTCCAGGTCGTAACAATTCGCTGAGAACAGAACAATCTTCTCACCTCCCCTGGCTTTTTTTTTGGCCAATTATCTTAAATCTGTGTCCTTTAGTTACCGACCCTCTAGCCAGTGGAAACAATTTCTCCCTATTAACTCTATCAAAAACCTTCATAATTTTGAACACCTCTATTAAATCTCCCTGTAACTTTCTTTGCTCCAAGGAGATTACTAATTAATTAATTACTAATGATCTCTAAGGAGATTATTAATCAATGAACAAAAATCCTCCAGAAAACGATTAGAATGTCCCCTTAACTTTGGGTGTATGCATGCAGTGAGGACTAATCAGAAAGGAAAATCTATGCAAGCTAAAATATAAAATAACAAATAAAAATTACGCTTGTGGCTGAGACATTCAAAAACTTGTGCTGTTTGTCTCAGGAATCAACAATGGAAATGCGTTCTTTCTCTCTTATTAGATGATGCTAGTAGTCTCTGCAATCCAAAGGTTGAGCCTAGTGTTCATACATTTCAACAGGTAAATGCTATTGCTCTATAGCTACGCAACTTTTGTTGTGTAGCCATCGAAGGGAGGACAAAATAGGTAAAATAGTCAACATGTAGACTCATGTTAACCTTAGTGTTTCAAATGTTTTAGATATTCCACAACATAAAATGACTCATAAACTGATTTAAACATTAAATAACATAAAACGATTCCTAATTTGGCACTATGTTCTCAATGTGACCCAGACAGACTGTAAATATAGGCGATGTGGGCAATGGAAAAGTCACATCGAAACAACAGACAATTCTTCTGAGATAACAGCTGAAGTGCATTGTTTGAGGAGAAATAGAGTAGAGGAAGCTTCACCAACAGTGATTTCAGGCTGAAATTACACCTGGACTGCTTAATGTGTTTGTCAGAAATTCCTTCCTCCGCTATTTTACCAAAGTGTTAACCCATGCTTTTTAAACTGGATAACATCTCCACTAAAGTAGGGGCAAAGGAATTTCAGAGAAATGTGAACACATTCATGTGCCGTTATCCGATGGAGTGACTAGCGTTGTACTGCCCAGTGTTAACTTCTGCCACCTGGATGACGGCAAAATTCAGAGAAAACATTATCAATTCAAAACTTTAAGACTATATTCTCAATAGATATTGAATAATCTTACCTCCCATTCTCCAGAAGAAAATGCCGATGATCACTGTGATGATAACCACACCTCTAACAATATACAGAATCGCGTTTGTGGTCAGATGAATCAAACTCGGTTTCTCTATTAGTCAACAACAACAACAACAACTTGTAATTATTCTTACTCTCTCTTCCCACTGCCTGTCTATGGGTTAGAAATTCAACTTAATCGGTAGCACAAAGCAGGCGATAACGAATTGGCAATGGGGAACATGGGGCAATTTTAACTTCACCCACCGTCGGGAAATTGGTGGTATCGGATGCAAGGCTGGTCTTACAGCCTGACTGAAGACAATGGAGAGTAATAAGAACATAAGAAATAGGAGCAGGAGTAGGCCATTTGGCCCTTCGAGCCTGCTCCGCCATTCAATAAGATCATGGCTGATCTTCCACCTCAACTCCACTTTCCTGCCACATCCTCATATCCCTTGATTCCCTGAATATCCAAAAATCTATCGATCTCTGTCTTGAATATACTCAACGACTGAGCTTCTACAGCCCTCTGGGGTAGAGAATTCCAAAGATTCACCACCCTCTGAGTGAAGAAATTCTCCTCATCTCAGTCCTAAATGGCCAACCCCTTATTCTGAGACTGTGACCCCTGGTTCTAGACTCCCCAGCCAGGGGAAACATCCTCCCAGCATCTACCCTGACAAGCCCTGTAAGAATTTTATATGTTTCAATGAGATCACCTCTCATTATTCTAAACTCGAAATATTGGGCGATGTTCAAACCTGGAGTTCCACCTGATCCCGTTGGTTTTCCGCCCGGCGGGGTAAGTTAACATTGCCCGAAGTTGTCCCTTTTTTCAGTACTTGTCAA
This sequence comes from Squalus acanthias, assembly GCA_030390025.1. Classification (NCBI taxonomy): domain Eukaryota; kingdom Metazoa; phylum Chordata; class Chondrichthyes; order Squaliformes; family Squalidae; genus Squalus; species Squalus acanthias. The sequence goes on from CM059449.1 coordinate 14,846,347, forward strand.
TGGCTGACTATTTTCTAGTTTAAGCAATCTGATATGGTCTCGCACATACATGAGTTGCCACCTGCCCTTTATGTTATACGTGCGTAAAGCAAACAGTTTCCATTTTAACTGAACATATTTGTCGGTCAGCTGCCATAGCTGTCAGCTGTGGCTCAGTGGGTTGCACTCTTGCCTCTGAGTTCAGAAGGTTGAGCACAAAAATCTGGATTGACACTCCAGTGCAGTGCTGAGGGGATGCTGCACTGTTGGAGGAGCCATCTGTCGGATGAGACCTTATACCGAGATCCCGCCCGCTCTCTCAGGTGGACGTAAACGATCCCACGGCACTATTTCGAAGAAGAGCAGGGGAGTTATCCCCGGTGTCCTGGCAGATATTTATCTCTCAATTAATAACAAAAACAGATTATCTGGTCATTATCACATTGCTGTTTGGGGCCTCAACTATTTACAATCTATATTAATGACTTGGATGAAGGGACCGAATGTAATATAACCACATTTGCTGGTGGTACAAAGATAGGTGGGAAAGCAAATTGTGTGGAGGACGCAAAGAATCTCCAAAGGGATATAAATAGGCTAAGTGAGTGGGCAAAAAGCTGGCAGATGGAGTTTAATGTGGGAAAATGCAAGGTTATCCACTTTGGTAGGAAAAATAAAAAAGCAAATTATTATTTAAATGGAGGGAGATTACAAAATGCTGAGGTACAGAGGGATCTGGGGGTCCTTGTACATGAATCACAAAAAGTAAGCATGCAGGTACAGCAAGTAATTAGTAAGACAAATGGAGTGTTGGCCTTTATTGCAAAGGGAATGGAGTATAAAAGTAGGGAAGTCCTGTTACAACTGTACAGGGCGTTGGTGAGACCACACCTGGAGTACTGCGTAGTTTTGGTCTCCTTATTTAAGGAAGGATATACTTGCATTGGAGGCAGTTCAGAGAAGGTTCACGAGGTTCATTCCGGAGATGAAGGGGTTGTCTTATGAAGAAACGTTGAGCAGATTGGGCCTATACTCATTGGAGTTTAGAAGAATGAGAGGGGATCTTATGGAAACATATAAGGTTCTGAAGGGGATTGACAGGGTAGATGTAGAAAGGATGTTTCCCCTCGTGGGGGAATCGAGAACTAGGGGGCATAATTTCAGAATAAGGGGACACCCATTTAAAACGGAAATGAGGTGGAATTTCTTCTCTCAGAGGGTCGTGCATCTTTGGAATTCTCTTCCCCAGAGAGCTGTGGAGTTTGGGTCATTGAATATATTTAAGGTGGAGATAGACAGATTTTTGAAAGGTAAGGGAGTGAAGGGTTATGGGGAGCGGGCAGGGAAGCGGAGTTGAGGCCAAGATCAGATCAGCCATGATCTTATTGAATGGCGGAGCAGGCTCGAGGGGCCAAATGACCTACTCCTGCTCCTACGTCTTATGTTATGGGCCCAGAAATTAGGCTCCCTGGCTTCCCGCGGGTGCAAGGTTCCCGCGTGCACCTACCTACCACGCCTGCCGTTGATGTCTGGGCCCAAGGGGACTTCAGCTCCTGGGCCTCCTGCAGCTGCCGGCACGCAGTGCTTGTGTATCCCAGGGGCGTAGTTAGTGCGATGCGTCCCCTGAGATCACGTGGGCCATGGAGAGCCAATGGCAGCAGACCATCTTTCATTCATAGATTTGACAGGAAGACCTGTCAAATCTATGAATTGAAATCGGCCCCAAAACAACACCTAAACTTAAAATAAATTTTTAAAAAATCACATTTTTAAAATAACTATAAGTTAAAAAAATTAACTACTTTAAACAAAAATTTAAATTGTTGAAAAAATTAAAATACTTTTTAACAGTGCTAAAAATAAACTTACCTTTCTTTAAAGTATCTAAAAAAGATAAACCTGTTGAAATTTTTTTTAAGTTGTAATTAATTAGCCACTTACCTTGTTAAAAACGGGTCCTGCGCCTCCTTTTTAAAAGCGCAGCTTCTTCCGTACTTACCTTCCCGGAGAAACCTGAAAAAAAACCTAAGTTCGCTGCATGCGCGCAGCCTCTCCCACGCACGCGGTTCACCTCTGAACCGCTCCCTTCACGAGACCAGAAGTTCCGGTTTCCCGCGCATGCGCAGTGCATGCAGGAAACCGGCTCTTCAGGGGGCCTTACGGGTGAGTACACAGTGCGTACTCACCCGGCAAGTGCCGAATTTTTGGCCCATGATGTTCTAATGTTTGTGGGAGCTTGCTGAGTGCTAATTGGCTGCCGCTTTTCCTACATTACAACAGAGACTACACTCCAAAAGTACTTCACTGGCTGTAAAGCGCTTTAAGACGTCCGTTCGTCGTGAAAGGTGCTATAAAAATGTAATTTTATATTTCAAAATGTTTCAACCAGAATGCCGGAATAGCTAAATTTTGTCACAGTACTGCACTATTTCAGTCTGTGCATAAGATCGCTCCTGACGTATATATGGAACAGATGCAGGCTACTCTTTCAGTTTTAACAATACCAAATTAAACAGATTGAATTTGCAACAGAGAAGCAGGCCGTTTGCTGTTTATGCTCCACACGAGCCTCCTGCCAACTCTCCTCATCTCAATCTATCAGCATATTCTTCCATTCCTTTCTATCTCAGCTGCTTATCTAGATTCCCCTTAGATGCATCTATGCTGTTCACCGCAACCACTCTATGTGGCAGCGAGTTACACATTCTAACCACTCTCTGGGTAAAGAAGTTTCTCCTGAATTCCCCATTGGAATTAGTAGTGACTATCTTATATTTATGGTTCCTAGTTTAGGACCCACACACAAGTGGAAAAATCTTTTCTACGTTAAAACACGGACCACCCAGTCCCAGAGGGGGAAAGGACAGTGTCTGACCCACCGCACCACCCTGTCCCAGAGAGGTGAAAGGACAGTGTCTGACCCACTGCACCAACCAGTCCCAGAGGGGGAATGGACAGTGTCTGAACCACCGCAACACCCAGTCCCAGAGGAGGAAAGGACAGTGTCTAACCCACTGCACCACCCAGTCCCAGAGGGTGAAAGGACAGTGTCTGACCCACTGCACCACACAGTCCCAGAGCGGGAAAGGACAGTGTCTGACCCACTGCACCACCCAGTCTCAGAGGGGAAAAGGACAGTGTCTGACCCACTGCACCGCCCAGTCCCAGAGGGGGAAAGGACAGTGTCTGACCCACTGCACCACCCAGTCCCAGAGGGGGAAAGGACAATGTCTGACCCACTGCACTACCCAGTCCCAGAGGGGGAAAGGACAGTGTCTGACCCACTGCACAACCCAGTCCAAGAGGGGGAAAGGACAGTGTCTGACCCACTGCACCACCCAGTCCCAGAGAGGGAAAGGACAGTGTCTGACCCACTGCACCACCCAGTCCCAGCGGGGGAAAGGACATTGTCTGATGTACCGCAACACCCAGTCCCAGAGGGGGCAAGTAAAGTGTCTGACCCACTGCACCACCCTGTCCCAGAGGGGGAAAGGACAGTGTCTGACCCACCGTACTACCCAGTCTCAGAGGGGGAAAGGAGAGTGTCTGACCCACCGCACCACCCAGTCGCAGAGGGGGAAAGGACAGTGTCTGACCCACTGCACCACCCAGTCCCAGAGGGGGAAAGAACAGTGTCTGACCCACTGCACCACCCATTCGCAGAGGGGGAAAGGACAGTGTCTGACCCACCGCACCACCCAGTCCAAGAGGGGGAAAGGACAGTGTCTGATCACCGCACCGCCCAGTCCCAGAGGGGGAAAGGACAGTGTCTGACTCACTACACCGCCCAGTCCCAGTGGTGGAAAGGATAGTTTCTGACGCACTGCACAACCATATCCCAGAGGGGGAAAGGACAGTGTCTGACCCACTGCACCACCCAGTCCCAGAGGGGGAAAGGACAGTGTCTGACCTACTGCACCACCCAGTCCCATGGGGTGAAAGGACAGTGTCTGACCCACCGCACCACCCAGTCCCAGAGGGTGAAGGGACAGTGTCTGACCCACTGCACCACCCAGTCCCAGAGGGGGAAAGGACAGTGTCTGACCCACTGCACCGCCCAGTCCCAGAGGGGTAAAGGACAGTGTCTGATCCACTGCACCACCCAGTCCCAGAGGGGGAAAGGACAGTTTCAGCCCTTCCGAACCAGCCAGTCCAAGAGTGTGAATGTAGAGTGTCTGTCACACTGCAACACCCTGTCTCAGAGGGGGAAAGGACAAAGTCTGACCCTCTCCACCACCCAGTCCCAGAGTGGGAAGAGACTGTGTCTGATCCACTGCACCACCCAATCTGAGAAGGTGAAAACACAGTGTTTGCCCCTCCGCACCAGGCAGTTCCAGTGGGGGAAAGGACAGTTTTTGACCCACTGCATCACCCAGTCCCAGAGGGGGAAAGGACAGTGTCTGTTGCACTGCACCACCCAGTCCCAGAGGGGGAATGGACAGTGTCTGACCCACTGCAACGCCCAGTCCCAGAGGGGGAAAGGACAGTGGCTGACCCACTGCACCGACAAGTACCAGAGAGTGAAAGGACAGTGTCTGACTCACTGCACCACCCAGTCCCAGAGGGGGAAAGGACAGTGTCTGACCCACTGCACCACCCAGTCCCAGAGGGTGAAAGGACAGTGTCTGACCCACTACACCACCTAGTCCCAGAGGGGGAAAGGACAGTGTCTGACCCACTGCACTGCCCAGTCCCAGAGGGGGAAAGGACAGTGTCTGACCCACTGCACAACCCAGTCCAAGAGGGGGAAAGGACAGTGTCTGACCCACTGCACCACCCAGTCCCAGAGGGGGAAAGGACTGTGTTTGACCCACTGCACCACCCAGTCCCAGAGAGGGAAAGGACAGTGTCTGACCCACTGCACCACCCAGTCCCAGCGGGGGAAAGGACATTGTCTGACGTACCGCACCAGCCAGTCCAAGAGTGTGAATGTAGAGTGTCTGTCACACTGCAACACCCTGTCTCAGAGGGGGAAAGGACAAAGTCTGACCCTCTCCACCACCCAGTCCCAGAGTGGGAAGAGACTGTGTCTGATCCACTGCACCACCCAATCTGAGAAGGTGAAAACACAGTGTTTGCCCCTCCGCACCAGGCAGTTCCAGTGGGGGAAAGGACAGTTTTTGACCCACTGCACCACCCAGTCCCAGAGGGGGAAAGGACAGTGTCTGTTGCACTGCACCACCCAGTCCCAGAGGGGGAATGGACAGTGTCTGACCCACTGCAACGCCCAGTCCCAGAGGGGGAAAGGACAGTGGCTGACCCACTGCACCACCCAGTCCCAGAGAGGGAAAGGACAGTGTCTGACCCACTGCACCACCCAGTCCCAGCGGGGGAAAGGACATTGTCTGACGTACCGCAACACCCAGTCCCAGAGGGGGAAAGGACAGTGTCTGACCTACCGCAACACCCAGTCCCAGAGGGGGAAAGGACAGTGTCTGACACACTGCACCACCCAGTCCCAGAGGGGGAAAGGAAAGTGTCTGACCCACCGCACCACCCATTCCCAGAGGGGGAAAGGACAGTGTCTGACCCACTGCACCACCCAGTCCCAGAGGGGGAAAGGACAGTGTTTGCTCCACTGCACAACCATATCCCAGAGGGGGAAAGGACAGTGTCTGACCAACCGCACCACCCAGTCCCAGACGGGGAAATGACAGTGTCTGACCCACTGCACCGCTCAGTCCGAAATGGGGAAAGGGCAGTGTCTGACCCAGAGCACCGCCCAGTACCAGAGGGGGAAATGACAGTGTCTGTCCCACTGCACCGCCCAGTACCAGAGGGTGAAAGGACAGTGTCTGACTCACTGCACCACCCAGTCCCAGAGGGGGAAAGGACAGTGTCTGACCTACTGCACCACCCAGTCCCAGAGGGGGAAAGGACAGTTACTGACCTACTGCACCGCCCAGTCTCAGAGGGTAAAAGGACAGTGTCTGACCCAACGCACCACCCATTCCCAGAGGGGGAAAGGGCAGTGTCTGACCCACTGCTACAGACAGACCCAGAGGGAGAAAGGACTGTGTCTGACTAACTGCACCACCCAGTCCCAGCGGGGGAAAGGACATTGTCTGACCCACTGCGCCACCCAGTCCCAGAGGGGGCAAGTAAAGTGTCTGACCCACCGCACCACCCAGCCGCAGAGGGTGAAAGGACAGTGTCTGACCCACTGCACCATCCAGTCCCAGAGGGGGAAAGAACAGTGTCTGACCCACTGCACCACCCATTCGCAGAGGGGGAAAGGACAGTGTCTGACCCACCGCACCACCCATTCACAGAGGGGGAAAGGACAGTGTCTGACCCACCGCACCACCCAGTCCCAGAGGGGGAAAGGACAGTGTCTGATCACCGCACCGCCCAGTCCCCGAGGGGGAAAGGACCGTGTCTGACCCACCGCACTACCCAGTCCCAGAGGGTGAAAGTCCAGTGTCTGATCCACTGCACTACCCAGTCCCAGTGGGGGAAAGGATAGTTTCTGACGCACTGCACAACCATATCCCAGAGGGGGAAAGGACAGTGTCTGACCAATCGCACCACCCAGTCCCAGAGGGGGAAATGACAGTGTCTGACCCACTGCACCGCTCAGTCCGAAATGGGGAAAGGGCAGTGTCTGACCCAGAGCACCGCCCAGTACCAGAGGGGGAAAGGACAGTGTCAGTCCCACTGCACCGCCCAGTACCAGAGGGTGAAAGGACAGTGTCTGACCCACTGCACCACCCAGTCCCAGAGGGGGAAAGGACAATGTCTGACCCACTGCACTACCCAGTCCCAGAGGGGGAAAGGACAGTGTCTGACCCACTGCACAACCCAGTCCAAGAGGGGGAAAGGACAGTGTCTGACCCACTGCACCAGCCAGTCCCAGAGAGGGAAAGGACAGTGTCTGACCCACTGCACCACCCAGTCCCAGCGGGGGAAAGGACATTGTCTGATGTACCGCAACACCCAGTCCCAGAGGGGGCAAGTAAAGTGTCTGACCCACTGCACCACCCTGTCCCAGAGGGGGAAAGGACAGTGTCTGACCCACCGTACTACCCAGTCTCAGAGGGGGAAAGGTGAGTGTCTGACCCACCGCACCACCCAGTCGCAGAGGGGGAAAGGACAGTGTCTGACCCACTGCACCACCCAGTCCCAGAGGGGGAAAGAACAGTGTCTGACCCACTGCACCACCCATTCGCAGAGGGGGAAAGGACAGTGTCTGACCCACCGCACCACCCAGTCCAAGAGGGGGAAAGGACAGTGTCTGATCACCGCACCGCCCAGTCCCAGAGGGGGAAAGGACAGTGTCTGACTCACTACACCGCCCAGTCCCAGTGGTGGAAAGGATAGTTTCTGACGCACTGCACAACCATATCCCAGAGGGGGAAAGGACAGTGTCTGACCCACTGCACCACCCAGTCCCAGAGGGGGAAAGGACAGTGTCTGACCTACTGCACCACCCAGTCCCATGGGGTGAAAGGACAGTGTCTGACCCACCGCACCACCCAGTCCCAGAGGGTGAAGGGACAGTGTCTGACCCACTGCACCACCCAGTCCCAGAGGGGGAAAGGACAGTGTCTGACCCACTGCACCGCCCAGTCCCAGAGGGGTAAAGGACAGTGTCTGATCCACTGCACCACCCAGTCCCAGAGGGGGAAAGGACAGTTTCAGCCCTTCCGAACCAGCCAGTCCAAGAGTGTGAATGTAGAGTGTCTGTCACACTGCAACACCCTGTCTCAGAGGGGGAAAGGACAAAGTCTGACCCTCTCCACCACCCAGTCCCAGAGTGGGAAGAGACTGTGTCTGATCCACTGCACCACCCAATCTGAGAAGGTGAAAACACAGTGTTTGCCCCTCCGCACCAGGCAGTTCCAGTGGGGGAAAGGACAGTTTTTGACCCACTGCACCACCCAGTCCCAGAGGGGGAAAGGACAGTGTCTGTTGCACTGCACCACCCAGTCCCAGAGGGGATATGGACAGTGTCTGACCCACTGCAACGCCCAGTCCCAGAGGGGGAAAGGACAGTGGCTGACCCACTGCACCGCCAAGTACCAGAGAGTGAAAGGACAGTGTCTGACTCACTGCACCACCCAGTCCCAGAGGGGGAAAGGACAGTGTCTGACCCACTGCACCACCCAGTCCCAGAGGGTGAAAGGACAGTGTGTGACCCACTACACCACCTAGTCCCAGAGGGGGAAAGGACAGTGTCTGACCCACTGCACTGCCCAGTCCCAGAGGGGGAAAGGACAGTGTCTGACCCACTGCACAACCCAGTCCAAGAGAGGGAAAGGACAGTGTCTGACCCACTGCACCACCCAGTCCCAGAGGGGGAAAGGACTGTGTTTGACCCACTGCACCACCCAGTCCCAGAGAGGGAAAGGACAGTGTCTGACCCACTGCACCACCCAGTCCCAGCGGGGGAAAGGACATTGTCTGACGTACCGCAACACCCAGTCCCAGAGGGGGAAAGGACAGTGTCTGACCTACCGCAACACCCAGTCCCAGAGGGGGAAAGGACAGTGTCTGACACACTGCACCACCCAGTCCCAGAGGGGGAAAGGACAGTGTCTGACCCACCGCACCACCCAATCCCAGAGGGGGAAAGGACAGTGTCTGACCCACTGCACCACCCAGTCCCAGAGGGGGAAAGGACAGTGTTTGCTCCACTGCACAACCATATCCCAGAGGGGGAAAGGACAGTGTCTGACCAACCGCACCACCCAGTCCCAGACGGGGAAATGACAGTGTCTGACCCACTGCACCGCTCAGTCCGAAATGGGGAAAGGGCAGTGTCTGACCCAGAGCACCGCCCAGTACCAGAGGGGGAAATGACAGTGTCTGTCCCACTGCACCGCCCAGTACCAGAGGGTGAAAGGACAGTGTCTGACTCACTGCACCACCCAGTCCCAGAGGGGGAAAGGACAGTGTCTGACCTACTGCACCACCCAGTCCCAGAGGGGGAAAGGACAGTTACTGACCTACTGCACCGCCCAGTCCCAGAGGGTAAAAGGACAGTGTCTGACCCAACGCACCACCCATTCCCAGAGGGGGAAAGGGCAGTGTCTGACCCACTGCTACAGACAGACCCAGAGGGAGAAAGGACTGTGTCTGACTAACTGCACCACCCAGTCCCAGCGGGGGAAAGGACATTGTCTGACCCACTGCGCCACCCAGTCCCAGAGGGGGCAAGTAAAGTGTCTGACCCACCGCACCACCCAGCCGCAGAGGGTGAAAGGACAGTGTCTGACCCACTGCACCATCCAGTCCCAGAGGGGGAAAGAACAGTGTCTGACCCACTGCACCACCCATTCGCAGAGGGGGAAAGGACAGTGTCTGACCCACCGCACCACCCATTCACAGAGGGGGAAAGGACAGTGTCTGACCCACCGCACCACCCAGTCCCAGAGGGGGAAAGGACAGTGTCTGATCACCGCACCGCCCAGTCCCCGAGGGGGAAAGGACCGTGTCTGACCCACCGCACTACCCAGTCCCAGAGGGTGAAAGTCCAGTGTCTGATCCACTGCACTACCCAGTCCCAGTGGGGGAAAGGATAGTTTCTGACGCACTGCACAACCATATCCCAGAGGGGGAAAGGACAGTGTCTGACCAATCGCACCACCCAGTCCCAGAGGGGGAAATGACAGTGTCTGACCCACTGCACCGCTCAGTCCGAAATGGGGAAAGGGCAGTGTCTGACCCAGAGCACCGCCCAGTACCAGAGGGGGAAAGGACAGTGTCAGTCCCACTGCACCGCCCAGTACCAGAGGGTGAAAGGACAGTGTCTGACTCACTGCACCACCCAGTCCCAGAGGGGGAAAGGACAGTGTCTGACCCACTGCACCACCCAGTCCCAGAGGGTGAAAGGACAGTGTCTGACCCACTACAGCACCTAGTCCCAGAGGGGGAAAGGACAGTGTCTGACCCACTGCACCGCCCAGTCCCAGAGGGTGAAAGGGCAGTGTCTGACCCACTACACCACCTAGTCCCAGAGGGGGAAAGGACAGTGTCTGACCCACTGCACCGCCCAGTCCCAGAGGGTGAAAGGGCAGTGTCTGACCCACTACACCACCTAGTCCCAGAGGGGGAAAGGACAGTGTCTGACCCACTGCACTGCCCAGTCCCAGAGGGGGAAAGGACAGTGTCTGACCCACTGCACCACCCAGTCCCAGAGGGGGAAAGGACTGTGTTTGACCCACTGCACCACCCAGTCCCAGAGAGGGAAAGGACAGTGTCTGACCCACTGCACCACCCAGTCCCAGCGGGGGAAAGGACATTGTCTGACGTACCGCAACACCCAGTCCCAGAGGGGGAAAGGACAGTGTCTGACCTACCGCAACACCCAGTCCCAGAGGGGGAAAGGACAGTGTCTGACACACTGCACCACCCAGTCCCAGAGGGGGAAAGGACAGTGTCTGACCCACCGCACCACCCAATCCCAGAGGGGGAAAGGACAGTGTCTGACCCACTGCACCACCCAGTCCCAGAGGGGGAAAGGACAGTGTTTGCTCCACTGCACAAACATATCCCAGAGGGGGAAAGGACAGTGTCTGACCAACCGCACCACCCAGTCCCAGACGGGGAAATGACAGTGTCTGACCCACTGCACCGCTCAGTCCGAAATGGGGAAAGGGCAGTGTCTGACCCAGAGCACCGCCCAGTACCAGAGGGGGAAATGACAGTGTCTGTCCCACTGCACCGCCCAGTACCAGAGGGTGAAAGGACAGTGTCTGACCCACTGCACCATCCAGTCCCAGAGGGGGAAAGAACAGTGTCTGACCCACTGCACCACCCATTCCCAGAGGGGGAAAGGGCAGTGTCTGACCCACTGCTACAGACAGACCCAGAGGGAGAAAGGACTGTGTCTGACTAACTGCACCACCCAGTCCCAGCGGGGGAAAGGACATTGTCTGACCCACTGCGCCACCCAGTCCCAGAGGGGGCAAGTAAAGTGTCTGACCCACCGCACCACCCAGCCGCAGAGGGTGAAAGGACAGTGTCTGACCCACTGCACCATCCAGTCCCAGAGGGGGAAAGAACAGTGTCTGACCCACTGCACCACCCATTCGCAGAGGGGGAAAGGACAGTGTCTGACCCACCGCACCACCCATTCACAGAGGGGGAAAGGACAGTGTCTGACCCACCGCACCACCCAGTCCCAGAGGGGGAAAGGACAGTGTCTGATCACCGCACCGCCCAGTCCCCGAGGGGGAAAGGACCGTGTCTGACCCACCGCACTACCCAGTCCCAGAGGGTGAAAGTCCAGTGTCTGATCCACTGCACTACCCAGTCCCAGTGGGGGAAAAGATAGTTTCTGACGCACTGCACAACCATATCCCAGAGGGGGAAAGGACAGTGTCTGACCAATCGCACCACCCAGTCCCAGAGGGGGAAAGGACAGTGTCTGACCTACTGCACCACCCAGTCCCAGAGGGGGAAAGGACAGTTACTGACCTACTGCACCGCCCAGTCCCAGAGGGTAAAAGGACAGTGTCTGACCCAACGCACCACCCATTCCCAGAGGGGGAAAGGGCAGTGTCTGACCCACTGCTACAGACAGACCCAGAGGGAGAAAGGACTGTGTCTGACTAACTGCACCACCCAGTCCCAGCGGGGGAAAGGACATTGTCTGACCCACTGCGCCACCCAGTCCCAGAGGGGGCAAGTAAAGTGTCTGACCCACCGCACCACCCAGCCGCAGAGGGTGAAAGGACAGTGTCTGACCCACTGCACCATCCAGTCCCAGAGGGGGAAAGAACAGTGTCTGACCCACTGCACCACCCATTCGCAGAGGGGGAAAGGACAGTGTCTGACCCACCGCACCACCCATTCACAGAGGGGGAAAGGACAGTGTCTGACCCACCGCACCACCCAGTCCCAGAGGGGGAAAGGACAGTGTCTGATCACCGCACCGCCCAGTCCCCGAGGGGGAAAGGACCGTGTCTGACCCACCGCACTACCCAGTCCCAGAGGGTGAAAGTCCAGTGTCTGATCCACTGCACTACCCAGTCCCAGTGGGGGAAAGGATAGTTTCTGACGCACTGCACAACCATATCCCAGAGGGGGAAAGGACAGTGTCTGACCAATCGCACCACCCAGTCCCAGAGGGGGAAATGACAGTGTCTGACCCACTGCACCGCTCAGTCCGAAATGGGGAAAGGGCAGTGTCTGACCCAGAGCACCGCCCAGTACCAGAGGGGGAAAGGACAGTGTCAGTCCCACTGCACCGCCCAGTACCAGAGGGTGAAAGGACAGTGTCTGACTCACTGCACCACCCAGTCCCAGAGGGGGAAAGGACAGTGTCTGACCCACTGCACCACCCAGTCCCAGAGGGTGAAAGGACAGTGTCTGACCCACTACAGCACCTAGTCCCAGAGGGGGAAAGGACAGTGTCTGACCCACTGCACCGCCCAGTCCCAGAGGGTGAAAGGGCAGTGTCTGACCCACTACACCACCTAGTCCCAGAGGGGGAAAGGACAGTGTCTGACCCACTGCACCGCCCAGTCCCAGAGGGTGAAAGGGCAGTGTCTGACCCACTACACCACCTAGTCCCAGAGGGGGAAAGGACAGTGTCTGACCCACTGCAGTGCCCAGTCCCAGAGGGGGAAAGGACAGTGTCTGACCCACTGCACCACCCAGTCCCAGAGGGGGAAAGGACTGTGTTTGACCCACTGCACCACCCAGTCCCAGAGAGGGAAAGGACAGTGTCTGACCCACTGCACCACCCAGTCCCAGCGGGGGAAAGGACATTGTCTGACGTACCGCAACACCCAGTCCCAGAGGGGGAAAGGACAGTGTCTGACTTACCGCAACACCCAGTCCCAGAGGGGGAAAGGACAGTGTCTGACACACTGCACCACCCAGTCCCAGAGGGGGAAAGGACAGTGTCTGACCCACCGCACCACCCAATCCCAGAGGGGGAAAGGACAGTGTCTGACCCACTGCACCACCCAGTCCCAGAGGGGGAAAGGACAGTGTTTGCTCCACTGCACAAACATATCCCAGAGGGGGAAAGGACAGTGTCTGACCAACCGCACCACCCAGTCCCAGACGGGGAAATGACAGTGTCTGACCCACTGCACCGCTCAGTCCGAAATGGGGAAAGGGCAGTGTCTGACCCAGAGCACCGCCCAGTACCAGAGGGGGAAAGGACAGTGTCAGTCCCACTGCACCGCCCAGTACCAGAGGGTGAAAGGACAGTGTCTGACTCACTGCACCACCCAGTCTCAGAGGGGGAAAGGACAGTGTCTGACCCACTGCACCACCCAGTCCCAGAGGGGGAAAGGACAATGTCTGACCCACTGCACTACCCAGTCCCAGAGGGGGAAAGGACAGTGTCTGACCCACTGCACAACCCAGTCCAAGAGGGGGAAAGGACAGTGTCTGACCCACTGCACCAGCCAGTCCCAGAGAGGGAAAGGACAGTGTCTGACCCACTGCACCACCCAGTCCCAGCGGGGGAAAGGACATTGTCTGATGTACCGCAACACCCAGTCCCAGAGGGGGCAAGTAAAGTGTCTGACCCACTGCACCACCCTGTCCCAGAGGGGGAAAGGACAGTGTCTGACCCACCGTACTACCCAGTCTCAGAGGGGGAAAGGAGAGTGTCTGACCCACCGCACCACCCAGTCGCAGAGGGGGAAAGGACAGTGTCTGACCCACTGCACCACCCAGTCCCAGAGGGGGAAAGAACAGTGTCTGACCCACTGCACCACCCATTCGCAGAGGGGGAAAGGACAGTGTCTGACCCACCGCACCACCCAGTCCAAGAGGGGGAAAGGACAGTGTCTGATCACCGCACCGCCCAGTCCCAGAGGGGGAAAGGACAGTGTCTGACTCACTACACCGCCCAGTCCCAGTGGTGGAAAGGATAGTTTCTGACGCACTGCACAACCATATCCCAGAGGGGGAAAGGACAGTGTCTGACCCACTGCACCACCCAGTCCCAGAGGGGGAAAGGACAGTGTCTGACCTACTGCACCACCCAGTCCCATGGGGTGAAAGGACAGTGTCTGACCCACCGCACCACCCAGTCCCAGAGGGTGAAGGGACAGTGTCTGACCCACTGCACCACCCAGTCCCAGAGGGGGAAAGGACAGTGTCTGACCCACTGCACCGCCCAGTCCCAGAGGGGTAAAGGACAGTGTCTGATCCACTGCACCACCCAGTCCCAGAGGGGGAAAGGACAGTTTCAGCCCTTCCGAACCAGCCAGTCCAAGAGTGTGAATGTAGAGTGTCTGTCACACTGCAACACCCTGTCTCAGAGGGGGAAAGGACAAAGTCTGACCCTCTCCACCACCCAGTCCCAGAGTGGGAAGAGACTGTGTCTGATCCACTGCACCACCCAATCTGAGAAGGTGAAAACACAGTGTTTGCCCCTCCGCACCAGGCAGTTCCAGTGGGGGAAAGGACAGTTTTTGACCCACTGCACCACCCAGTCCCAGAGGGGGAAAGGACAGTGTCTGTTGCACTGCACCACCCAGTCCCAGAGGGGGAATGGACAGTGTCTGACCCACTGCAACGCCCAGTCCCAGAGGGGGAAAGGACAGTGGCTGACCCACTGCACCGCCAAGTACCAGAGAGTGAAAGGACAGTGTCTGACTCACTGCACCACCCAGTCCCAGAGGGGGAAAGGACAGTGTCTGACCCACTGCACCACCCAGTCCCAGAGGGTGAAAGGACAGTGTGTGACCCACTACACCACCTAGTCCCAGAGGGGGAAAGGACAGTGTCTGACCCACTGCACTGCCCAGTCCCAGAGGGGGAAAGGACAGTGTCTGACCCACTGCACAACCCAGTCCAAGAGAGGGAAAGGACAGTGTCTGACCCACTGCACCACCCAGTCCCAGAGGGGGAAAGGACTGTGTTTGACCCACTGCACCACCCAGTCCCAGAGAGGGAAAGGACAGTGTCTGACCCACTGCACCACCCAGTCCCAGCGGGGGAAAGGACATTGTCTGACGTACCGCAACACCCAGTCCCAGAGGGGGAAAGGACAGTGTCTGACCTACCGCAACACCCAGTCCCAGAGGGGGAAAGGACAGTGTCTGACACACTGCACCACCCAGTCCCAGAGGGGGAAAGGACAGTGTCTGACCCACCGCACCACCCAATCCCAGAGGGGGAAAGGACAGTGTCTGACCCACTGCACCACCCAGTCCCAGAGGGGGAAAGGACAGTGTTTGCTCCACTGCACAACCATATCCCAGAGGGGGAAAGGACAGTGTCTGACCAACCGCACCACCCAGTCCCAGACGGGGAAATGACAGTGTCTGACCCACTGCACCGCTCAGTCCGAAATGGGGAAAGGGCAGTGTCTGACCCAGAGCACCGCCCAGTACCAGAGGGGGAAATGACAGTGTCTGTCCCACTGCACCGCCCAGTACCAGAGGGTGAAAGGACAGTGTCTGACTCACTGCACCACCCAGTCCCAGAGGGGGAAAGGACAGTGTCTGACCTACTGCACCACCCAGTCCCAGAGGGGGAAAGGACAGTTACTGACCTACTGCACCGCCCAGTCCCAGAGGGTAAAAGGACAGTGTCTGACCCAACGCACCACCCATTCCCAGAGGGGGAAAGGGCAGTGTCTGACCCACTGCTACAGACAGACCCAGAGGGAGAAAGGACTGTGTCTGACTAACTGCACCACCCAGTCCCAGCGGGGGAAAGGACATTGTCTGACCCACTGCGCCACCCAGTCCCAGAGGGGGCAAGTAAAGTGTCTGACCCACCGCACCACCCAGCCGCAGAGGGTGAAAGGACAGTGTCTGACCCACTGCACCATCCAGTCCCAGAGGGGGAAAGAACAGTGTCTGACCCACTGCACCACCCATTCGCAGAGGGGGAAAGGACAGTGTCTGACCCACCGCACCACCCATTCACAGAGGGGGAAAGGACAGTGTCTGACCCACCGCACCACCCAGTCCCAGAGGGGGAAAGGACAGTGTCTGATCACCGCACCGCCCAGTCCCCGAGGGGGAAAGGACCGTGTCTGACCCACCGCACTACCCAGTCCCAGAGGGTGAAAGTCCAGTGTCTGATCCACTGCACTACCCAGTCCCAGTGGGGGAAAGGATAGTTTCTGACGCACTGCACAACCATATCCCAGAGGGGGAAAGGACAGTGTCTGACCAATCGCACCACCCAGTCCCAGAGGGGGAAATGACAGTGTCTGACCCACTGCACCGCTCAGTCCGAAATGGGGAAAGGGCAGTGTCTGACCCAGAGCACCGCCCAGTACCAGAGGGGGAAAGGACAGTGTCAGTCCCACTGCACCGCCCAGTACCAGAGGGTGAAAGGACAGTGTCTGACTCACTGCACCACCCAGTCCCAGAGGGGGAAAGGACAGTGTCTGACCCACTGCACCACCCAGTCCCAGAGGGTGAAAGGACAGTGTCTGACCCACTACAGCACCTAGTCCCAGAGGGGGAAAGGACAGTGTCTGACCCACTGCACCGCCCAGTCCCAGAGGGTGAAAGGGCAGTGTCTGACCCACTACACCACCTAGTCCCAGAGGGGGAAAGGACAGTGTCTGACCCACTGCACTGCCCAGTCCCAGAGGGGGAAAGGACAGTGTCTGACCCACTGCACAACCCAGTCCAAGAGGGGGAAAGGACAGTGTCTGACCCACTGCACCACCCAGTCCCAGAGGGGGAAAGGACTGTGTTTGACCCACTGCACCACCCAGTCCCAGAGAGGGAAAGGACAGTGTCTGACCCACTGCACCACCCAGTCCCAGCGGGGGAAAGGACATTGTCTGACGTACCGCAACACCCAGTCCCAGAGGGGGAAAGGACAGTGTCTGACCTACCGCAACACCCAGTCCCAGAGGGGGAAAGGACAGTGTCTGACACACTGCACCACCCAGTCCCAGAGGGGGAAAGGACAGTGTCTGACCCACCGCACCACCCAATCCCAGAGGGGGAAAGGACAGTGTCTGACCCACTGCACCACCCAGTCCCAGAGGGGGAAAGGACAGTGTTTGCTCCACTGCACAACCATATCCCAGAGGGGGAAAGGACAGTGTCTGACCAACCGCACCACCCAGTCCCAGACGCGGAAATGACAGTGTCTGACCCACTGCACCGCTCAGTCCGAAATGGGGAAAGGGCAGTGTCTGACCCAGAGCACCGCCCAGTACCAGAGGGGGAAATGACAGTGTCTGTCCCACTGCACCGCCCAGTACCAGAGGGTGAAAGGACAGTGTCTGACTCACTGCACCACCCAGTCCCAGAGGGGGAAAGGACAGTGTCTGACCTACTGCACCACCCAGTCCCAGAGGGGGAAAGGACAGTTACTGACCTACTGCACCGCCCAGTCCCAGAGGGTAAAAGGACAGTGTCTGACCCAACGCACCACCCATTCCCAGAGGGGGAAAGGGCAGTGTCTGACCCACTGCTACAGACAGACCCAGAGGGAGAAAGGACTGTGTCTGACTAACTGCACCACCCAGTCCCAGCGGGGGAAAGGACATTGTCTGACCCACTGCGCCACCCAGTCCCAGAGGGGGCAAGTAAAGTGTCTGACCCACCGCACCACCCAGCCGCAGAGGGTGAAAGGACAGTGTCTGACCCACTGCACCATCCAGTCCCAGAGGGGGAAAGAACAGTGTCTGACCCACTGCACCACCCATTCGCAGAGGGGGAAAGGACAGTGTCTGACCCACCGCACCACCCATTCACAGAGGGGGAAAGGACAGTGTCTGACCCACCGCACCACCCAGTCCCAGAGGGGGAAAGGACAGTGTCTGATCACCGCACCGCCCAGTCCCCGAGGGGGAAAGGACCGTGTCTGACCCACCGCACTACCCAGTCCCAGAGGGTGAAAGTCCAGTGTCTGATCCACTGCACTACCCAGTCCCAGTGGGGGAAAGGATAGTTTCTGACGCACTGCACAACCATATCCCAGAGGGGGAAAGGACAGTGTCTGACCAATCGCACCACCCAGTCCCAGAGGGGGAAATGACAGTGTCTGACCCACTGCACCGCTCAGTCCGAAATGGGGAAAGGGCAGTGTCTGACCCAGAGCACCGCCCAGTACCAGAGGGGGAAAGGACAGTGTCAGTCCCACTGCACCGCCCAGTACCAGAGGGTGAAAGGACAGTGTCTGACTCACTGCACCACCCAGTCCCAGAGGGGGAAAGGACAGTGTCTGACCCACTGCACCACCCAGTCCCAGAGGGTGAAAGGACAGTGTCTGACCCACTACAGCACCTAGTCCCAGAGGGGGAAAGGACAGTGTCTGACCCACTGCACTGCCCAGTCCCAGAGGGGGAAAGGACAGTGTCTGACCCACTGCACAACCCAGTCCAAGAGGGGGAAAGGACAGTGTCTGACCCACTGCACCACCCAGTCCCAGAGGGGGAAAGGACTGTGTTTGACCCACTGCACCACCCAGTCCCAGAGAGGGAAAGGACAGTGTCTGACCCACTGCACCACCCAGTCCCAGCGGGGGAAAGGACATTGTCTGACGTACCGCAACACCCAGTCCCAGAGGGGGAAAGGACAGTGTCTGACCTACCGCAACACCCAGTCCCAGAGGGGGAAAGGACAGTGTCTGACACACTGCACCACCCAGTCCCAGAGGGGGAAAGGACAGTGTCTGACCCACCGCACCACCCAATCCCAGAGGGGGAAAGGACAGTGTCTGACCCACTGCACCACCCAGTCCCAGAGGGGGAAATGACAGTGTTTGCTCCACTGCACAACCATATCCCAGTGGGGGAAAGGACAGTGTCTGACCAACCGCACCACCCAGTCCCAGACGGGGAAATGACAGTGTCTGACCCACTGCACCGCTCAGTCCGAAATGGGGAAAGGGCAGTGTCTGACCCAGAGCACCGCCCAGTACCAGAGGGGGAAATGACAGTGTCTGTCCCACTGCACCGCCCAGTACCAGAGGGTGAAAGGACAGTGTCTGACTCACTGCACCACCCAGTCCCAGAGGGGGAAAGGACAGTGTCTGACCTACTGCACCACCCAGTCCCAGAGGGGGAAAGGACAGTTACTGACCTACTGCACCGCCCAGTCCCAGAGGGTAAAAGGACAGTGTCTGACCCAACGCACCACCCATTCCCAGAGGGGGAAAGGGCAGTGTCTGACCCACTGCTACAGACAGACCCAGAGGGAGAAAGGACTGTGTCTGACTAACTGCACCACCCAGTCCCAGCGGGGGAAAGGACATTGTCTGACCCACTGCGCCACCCAGTCCCAGAGGGGGCAAGTAAAGTGTCTGACCCACCGCACCACCCAGCCGCAGAGGGTGAAAGGACAGTGTCTGACCCACTGCACCATCCAGTCCCAGAGGGGGAAAGAACAGTGTCTGACCCACTGCACCACCCATTCGCAGAGGGGGAAAGGACAGTGTCTGACCCACCGCACCACCCATTCACAGAGGGGGAAAGGACAGTGTCTGACCCACCGCACCACCCAGTCCCAGAGGGGGAAAGGACAGTGTCTGATCACCGCACCGCCCAGTCCCCGAGGGGGAAAGGACCGTGTCTGACCCACCGCACTACCCAGTCCCAGAGGGTGAAAGTCCAGTGTCTGATCCACTGCACTACCCAGTCCCAGTGGGGGAAAGGATAGTTTCTGACGCACTGCACAACCATATCCCAGAGGGGGAAAGGACAGTGTCTGATCAATCGCACCACCCAGTCCCAGAGGGGGAAATGACAGTGTCTGACCCACTGCACCGCTCAGTCCGAAATGGGGAAAGGGCAGTGTCTGACCCAGAGCACCGCCCAGTACCAGAGGGGGAAAGGACAGTGTCAGTCCCACTGCACCGCCCAGTACCAGAGGGTGAAAGGACAGTGTCTGACTCACTGCACCACCCAGTCCCAGAGGGGGAAAGGACAGTGTCTGACCCACTGCACCACCCAGTCCCAGAGGGTGAAAGGACAGTGTCTGACCCACTACAGCACCTAGTCCCAGAGGGGGAAAGGACAGTGTCTGACCCACTGCACCGCCCAGTCCCAGAGGGTGAAAGGGCAGTGTCTGACCCACGGCACCACCCAGTCTCAGAGGGGGAAAGGACAGTGTCTGACCCACCGCACCACCCAGTCCCAGAGGGGGAAAGGACAGTGTCTGACCTACTGCACCACCCAGTCCCAGATGGGGAAAGGACATTGTCTGACCCACTGCACCGCACAGTCCCAGAGGGGGAAAGGACAGTGTCTGACCTACTGCACCACCCAGTCCCATGGGGTGAAAGGACAGTGTCTGACCCACTGCACCACCCAGTCCCAGAGGCGGAAAGGACAGTGTCTGACCCACTGCACCGCCCAGTCCCAGAGGGATAAAGGACAGTGTCTGATCCACTGCACCACCCAGTCCCAGAGGGGGAAAGGACAGTGTCAGCCCTTCCGCACCAGCCAGTCGAAGAGTGTGAATGTAGAGTGTCTGTCCCACTGCAACACCCTGTCTCAGAGGGGGAAAGGACAAAGTCTGACCCTCTCCACCACCCAGTCCCAGAGTGGGAAGAGACTGTGTCTGATCCACTGCACCACCCAATCTGAGAAGGTGAAAACACATTGTTTGCCCCTCCGCACCAGGCAGTTCCAGTGGGGGAAAGGACAGTTTTTGACCCACTGCACCACCCAGTCCCAGAGGGGGAAAGGACAGTGTCTGTCGCACTGCACCACCCAGTCCCAGAGGGGGAATGGAGAGTGTCTGACCCACTGCACCGCCCAGTCCCAGAGGGGGAATGGACAGTGTCTGACCCACTACAGCACCTAGTCCCAGAGGGGGAAAGGACAGTGTCTGACCCACTGCACCGCCCAGTCCCAGAGGGTGAAAGGACAGTGTCTGACCCACGGCACCACCCAGTCTCAGAGGGGGAAAGGACAGTGTCTGACCTACTGCACCACCCAGTCCCATGGGGTGAAAGGACATTGTCTGACCCACTGCACCGCCCAGTCCCAGAGGGGGAAAGGACAGTGTCTGACCCACCGAACTGCCCAGTCCCAGAGGGGGAAAGGACAGTGTCTGACCTACTGCACCACCCAGTCCCAGAGGGTGAAAGGACAGTGTCTGACCCACTACACCACCTAGTCCCAGAGGGGGAAAGGACAGTGTCTGACCCACTGCACCGCCCAGTCCCAGAGGGTGAAAGGACAGTGTCTGACCCACGGCACCACCCAGTCTCAGAGGGGGAAAGGACAGTGTCTGACCCACCGCACCACCCAGTCCCAGAGGGGGAAAGGACAGTGTCTGACCTACTGCACCACCCAGTCCCAGATGAGGAAAGGACATTGTCTGACCCACTGCTGCGCCCAGTCCCAGAGGGGGAAAGGACAGTGTCTGACCCACTGCACCACCCAGTCCCAGAGGGGGAAAGGACAGTGTCTGACCTACTGCACCACCCAGTCCCATGGGGTGAAAGGACAGTGTCTGACCCACTGCACCACCCAGTCCCAGAGGGGGAAAGGACAGTGTCTGACCCACTGCACCGCCCAGTCCCAGAGGGATAAAGGACAGTGTCTGATCCACTGCACCACCCAGTCCCAGAGGGTGAAAGGACAGTGTCAGCCCTTCCGCACCAGCCAGTCCAAGAGTGTGAATGTAGAGTGTCTGTCACACTGCAACACCCTGTCTCAGAGGGGGAAAGGACAAAGTCTGACCCTCTCCACCACCCAGTCCCAGAGTGGGAAGAGACTGTGTCTGATCCACTGCACCACCCAATCTGAGAAGGTGAAAACACAGTGTTTGCCCCTCCGCACCAGGCAGTTCCAGTGGGGGAAAGGACAGTTTTTGACCCACTGCACCACCCAGTCCCAGAGGGGGAAAGGACAGTGTCTGTCGCACTGCACCACCCAGTCCCAGAGGGGGAATGGACAGTGTCTGACCCACTGCAACGCCCAGTCCCAGAGGGTGAAAGGGCAGTGTCTGACCCACTGCACCACCCAGTCCCAGAGGGGGAATGGACAGTGTCTGACCCACTGCAACGCCCAGTCCCAGAGTGTGAAAGGACAGAGTCTAACCCACTGCATCACCCAGTACCAGAGTGTGAAAGGACAGTGTCTGACCCACTGCACCACCCAGTCCCAGAGGGGAAAAGGCCTAACCTGTCGTACCGCCCTTTATGTGGTGTATAAAGTTCCAGTACATAATATGCACATTGCACCAACCGGTCATTTACAGAAATGTACGGTTAGATTTTCATCTGCAACGGGCAGCCGATTCTTAACACAAATTTTACACTTCGGCAGTAAGTTGAAAAATATTCTTCAGTCAGTATATGGGTAATTACAATTGCAGTTCGATGATATCAGAGGCAGGCGAATCACTCACCTCTCACAGTGAGATGCGTTCCGGCTCCGTATTCCTCGCCGAGTTGCATCAGTTTCACTTTGCAGTAATACACCCCGGAATCGTTCACACTCAGGTCCTTTAGTAGAATGGAAACGTCTCTGGTATGAAAAAAATCATCTTCTTGGGCGTGTGGATCCGGCTTCTGTACTCTGCTGTTCTGTTGGAGACTTCTGTTCCATTTCTGGTGTCCTTGTACCAGGTGTAAGACCCTATCGCCTTAGAGACGTTGGCTGTGTAGGTACAGGGGATGAGCACGGTCTCCCCTTCCACCGCCAGAATACAGGGCACCTTCTGAATAACTGTGAACCTCTCAGCGTTAATCCCTGGAAACGAGGAACGTTCATGCTACCTGAGTCGAATTTGTAACTTTGAGAGACAGTGCTGCTAAAACCGGTATGGAACGCCCGAACTTTCTATAACTTGACAACGATTGGAGTTTGAACAAGTGTGAACTTCTGAGCAACCATTGCTGATAATAAAGGGTGATTTTGCCTTGTTGCAAATTGTACTACTGGGGTAGATTGTCAACTTGAAAAATCCATACCGGGCGGCAAATTTGCAATGCCAGATTTGCGCCCCGGCCGAAAGCTGAAATTCTACCCTATAATTAACGTAATATCCCGGTTTGCTAGCCATTCTTTTAATGACGGATTAATCTGTGTTGTTGTTTTGCTAGCAGGTTAACACTTCAACAGTACCGTTTACACAATATGCATGAGTGTACTCACATGCCCAGTTTTCCGGATTGCGCGGGGATAATTTTCAGGTTCACTGCTTGGTGGAGCGAATCCATCGCCTGTTGTAGAATGCGCCTGATTTTCATCCCGTTTTTGGGGTGAAATTGCTTTTGGGCGCCTGTTTTTCTTTCCCATTGACGTTAATGCTGAAGAAAATCGGGCGGATGTTAAAACTGGCTGTGATTTGCTACCGCCCATTTTGTGCTCCTGTCCAAGACCAATTTTACTCGTTTTATGTCAAAGCACGTGAAAATCAGGCAGTTTTCTGCAAGCAGTTTTATTCCCCGGGGGTAAATCTACACACAATATGATTTGCTTTTCAGTGTTATGATTTGATTAGGACATCAGAATAAAAAAAAGGACAACTCTGATTGATATAAATGGCTACTGTCCATTTGATATCTTAGGGGTGAAATTGGACATGAGCGGCGATGCAATACAGGCGGAATCGCCCGTTTACCGCACACCTGATATTCAGTTCTATGGAACTGAATATCAGGAGGGATGAATAACGGGCAACCAATGCTTATCGTCTGTCTTGCATCGCCGGTTATGTCCAATTTCACCCCCCAATGTACCTGTGAGACAAGTAAAATGAATACACAGTTAGTCATAGAATCATAGAATATTTGCAGCACAGAAGGAGGCCATTCGGCCCGTCGAGCCCGTGCCGACTCTCTGCAAGAGCACTTCAGCTAGTCCCACACCCCCGCCCTTTCCCCGTAGCCCTGCAATTTTTTTTCCTTCAGGTACTTATCCAATTCCCTCTTGAAAGCCAGGATTGAGTCTGCCTTCACCACCCTCTCAGGCAGTGCACTCCAGACCCTAACCACTCGCTGCTTAAAAAATATTTTCCTCATGTCACCTTTGGTTCTTTTGCCAATCACCTTAAATCTGTGTCCTCTGGTTCTCGACCCTTCTGCCAATGGGAACAGTTTCTCTCTATCTGCTCTGTCCAGACCCCTCATGATTTTGAACACCTCTATCAAATCTCCTCTCAACCTTCTCTGCTCCAAGGAGAACAACCCCAGATTCTCCAGTCTGTCCACGTAAGTGAAGTTCCTCCTCCCTGGAATCGTTCTCATAAATCTTTTCTGCACCCTCTCTAAGGCCTTCACACCCTTCCTAAATTGTGACGCCCAGAATTGGACACAATACTCCAGTTGAGGCCGAACCAATGTTTTATAAAGGTTCATCATAACTCCCTTGCTCTTTATACTCTATGCTTCTATTTATGAAGCCCAGTATCCCGTATGCTTTAGTCCTGAGTTCCAATAATTAATATACTGGCATATTAACAGTATTTCAAAATGATCGGTGGAAACATTCGGCTGCTAAATGAGGAATGGAAAAAAAATGAAGCATCTACTTACTCGAGAGAGGAATTAATATCCATAGGATGCTGATTGGATTCATTCTTCCTGCAGTAATGGAATTAGAGAAAGAGGATGAAATAAATAGGCAAGACCAGAAAATAAGAAACTGCATTCTAACTATGGAGGTGCAAGTCATTCCTAATGTGTGCCCCTTCAATATACGTTTACCGAATATCAGGAGACCTACTGAGTGTGAAACAGAAAAAATGAACGAGTTAGCGCAGAGCAGGCGCAGGGGAATGTGATGAGTCTGTTCTGTCTATTTTGAAATGTGATCTGCCCAGAACCGAAATGATGTACTCGCTGGTTAATTCAAACAGCTAACATGTTGAAATCAAGCTTGCTAAAAATAAATAATTGCAGACCTACTTTACATTGATTCAGAGTGGGCGTAATTTTCACCTTCAACGCTTGCACCGTAAATTCTTGGGGGCGGGGATAATTTTCGCTCTGGGTGAGAGTGTGAAACGGGTGCTATCTAGTTGCCTCTCATTATACGCTCCCCTCCCATTGACTTCAATGAAAAGGCAAACCGGGTGTTGTGAATAATCGGCGGCTATTTCCATCTTGGCCATTTTACACGATGGCCGAAAGTCTAAACAACCCCTGTGGAGCGGATTTTCCGCCCCCCATTCGAGAAACAGGCCGATTTTCATTCCCATTGCTATCAGTGGTAATGACTATCAGGCCGCTGCTGTAACGGACGCCTGATCCGCAAGGCCAGCTTTTGGCCAAGGTGTCAAGTTTAATATCTACCCTACTGACTCGGTCTGTGCGCCGGCCATTGCAGTGGATCCCTGGGTGTGTGTGTCCATTTTTCAGAGCCTTTAGACTGCGTTTACTATGACACTTGCCCATTATAATTTCATATATATATCTCTAGTAAAGTGCTTTGTGCTGTAATGATTAAATGTTGTACTTCGCATTACGTTTTATTTTCTCTTGATGAGACCACACCTGGAATATTGTGTACAGTTTTGGTCTCTTTACCTAAGGAAGGATATACTTGCCATAGAGGGAGTGCAACAAAGGTTCACCAGGCTGGTTCCTGGGATGGGGAGATTGCCCTATGAGGAGAGATTGAGGAGACTAGGCCTATATTCTCTCGAGTTTAGAAGAATGAGAGGTGATCTCATTGAAACATATAAAATTCTTGCAGGACTTGACAGGGTAGATGCAGGGAGGATGTTTCCTCAGCTGGGGAGTCTAGAACCAGGGGTCACAGTCTCAGGTTAAGTGGTCGGTATTTAGGACTGAGATGAGAAGACATTTCTTCACTGGGAGGGTGGTGAATCTTTGGAATTCTCTACCCCAGAGATCTGTGGATGTTCAGTCGTTGAGTGTATTCAAGACAGAGATCGATAGATTTTGGGACTCTGGGGGGAATCAAGCAATATTGAGATCGGGCGGGAAAGTGGGGTTGAGGTGGAAGATCAACCATAATCTTATTGAATGGCGGAGCAGGTTCAAAGGGCCGAATGGCCGACTCCTGCTGCTATGTCTTATGTTCTTGTATTCATTCTTAAAAATTGACCTGGAGGAGAGTGATAGAAAGAAAAATAAAGGAGGTGAAACTGCAGTGGGGAGTCAAAGGAAAGGAATATCGGACGTGATGTATAAGGGACGGATATCTCCAGTTTTCCGCCCCCACGGCATCCTACCAATGTTACCGAGATAACACATTCATTTTAAAAGTAGCATCCGTTGTTTTCGTGCAGGTATAAAGTACTTCAGATTTTAAATTAACCCGCCCCAGAACCGAGCGCGTTGAATTCGAACGCTGGGTTTACAACGGCCCGATTTTATGCTGTGGGTAAACTTGCAGAATCACGTATTTTCAACTTACTCTAATGCCAGAAGTTTACATACATAAACATATTCTGTGAAGCCGTTGTATATTTCATTGTTCGGCGCTCGCGTCCAAATACACGGGTGACAATGGTTGAAGGACCTCTTCGTAGTTCAATGGCATCTCTGAACAACAGATGTAATCACTCTTGAGGTTGACTGCCGAGTGCTGAGAGAATGCCGTTGTTCAGATGAGACTTAGAAGCTATTATGATAAAACTGCGGGGATGGTATTCCTGCAAGAGTGAAATAATAGGGTACAGTGGTTATATACTGGATTTACTAATCCGAGCGGCATGGACTAATGATCCGCAGACATGAAGTTCAAATCCCATCACGGCAGCTGGGGAATTTAAATTCAGTTAATTGAATAAATCTGGAATCAAAAGCTAGTATCAGTAATGGTGACCATGTAACTACCGGATGGTCATAAAAACCCATCTGGCTCACGGATGTCCTTTAGGGAAGGAAATCTGCCGTCCTTACCCGGTCTGGCCTATATGTGACTCCAGACCCACAGCAATGTAACTGCCCTCTGCGGTTCAAGTAGGCAGCTCACCACCACCTTCTCAAGGGCAATTAGGGATGGGCAATAAATGCCGGCCTTGCCAGCGACGTCCACATCCCATGGGCGAATAAAAAATAAATCAAATGGCCATCCGGACTTTTAAACAGACCCAAGTCTCAATGGGGCACTTTTCACCTTGCACACCGAAAGCAGAACTATAGGTTATCAGAAATTAAATTAGAAATGAAACAACGGGTTGTCATTCAATGTGACTTGATAGCGGAAGGTAGTGTCTGTCATAAAAATCCAATTACTGGTTATAAGCAATTATGGAATATCCTTGGAGACTTGCAGTGGGGAATACACACACACACACACACACACACATATATATATCTCCATATATCGTTTTATAATCTGGTTACTTGTCATTTTCTTCTCTGTGGAAATGTTACTTTTTTTTTACTGATTTTGCAATGTATACTTATTTTTATCATCACGATTTTCAGACCGTAATTGAAATGGACTTGCCATTAACGATGGGTGAGCTTCCGAGTGGAATACTGGAAGCCAGTAGCCTGGAATTATTGATAGTTGGATATTTTGGTTAAAGGATCTCAGGGCCTCCTTGAATGAGTGTGATTGGGTGGGGTCAGCCGCTTTCATCATTTGATATCTCTCTTGTGATGGAGTGAATTGTATTCACACTATGCTCGCAAGAGGTGGCTTAACTCAAAATGTTTCTTAGTTCTCGTAGTCAGTTCCCAAATGTTGAATTACTTACTAATTATTCACCTTGTAAATTACTTCAGTTAAATCGCTCAGAGGATTGATATTCTACTTAAATAGAAGTAAGAATAGAATTATCGCCAATTAATCTTCATGGACCAAGAGCATCTAGTTTTTTTTTAAACTCTCGTGTTTATTTTTGCAGTGTGTCTCAGATATCAGATTTCCTGGAGATAAGTAGCTGGGTGCACAACCGTGAAACTTTGCACGTAGTTGCAGCTTTTATAGATTTTTTTTTCAGTTTGCAGTTGAATGCGGTTTTGCTACTGGAATATCTAAGGTTGCCAGCTAACGCTTGCAACTTTATCTTGTTTGCAAAATGACTTGTACAAAATACAGGGGAAAAAAAATCAAAATACTTTGCAGATGCTAGAAAGCTAAACGAAAAACAGAAATACTTGAATTACTGATCCGGCCAATCAGCATCGGTAGTGAAAATAGACAAGTTACCGTTTCAGTGTAGCACTTGATGAAAAGTAACATTTCAACGGAAATGGAAACCAGGCTGTGTCTATAACGGGCAACCGATCCGCCACGCCATTTTTACGCCTGGGTGGTAAGTTGAAAATGAAAAAAGTAAGTCCTGCATTTATATAGCGCCTTTCACGACCACCAGACGTCCCAACGCGCTTTACAGCCAATGAAGCACCTTTTTTGAAGTGTAGTCACTCTTGTAATGTGGGAAACACAGCAGCCAATTTGCGCACAGCAAGACCCCACTAACAGCAATGTGATAATGACCAGATAATCTGTTTTTTGTTTTGTTGGTTGAGGGATAACTATTGGCCAGGGCACCGGGGATAACTCCTCCTGCTCTTCTTCGAAATTGTGCCATGGGATCTTTTACGTCCACCTGAGGTTTAACGTCTCATCCAAAAGACTGCACCTCCGACAGTGCAGCACTCCCTCAGCACTGCACTGGAGTGTCGGCCTAGATTTTTGTGCTCAAGTCTCTGGAGTGGGATTTGAATCCACAAACTTTCATGACCCAGAAGGACGAGGGTGCTACCCACTGAGCCACGGCTGACACCGTAATGCTGTAGTGGAAAGGGTCGCCAACATTATGCTCAAAACGCAATGTGCCAAAAATCGTTATTTTCAGGGGAAAAAAACATTTATTGTGCAAAGATTTACTTTGTGCCTCTGTAAAACATAAATAGGAAATATTCCCCATGGTGTAGTTTCAGGTTCATCGTAAATAGGCGTGAAGATTTCCTCTGCTCCATAAATTTAGAGAATATCAAACCAGGGTTCTTTCCGAACATGGTCCAGATTTAACTAGAGATGCCCAGTACAGGAAGTCTTTCTCCACACATTTACCATGCGACTACATACAGAGGCCAGGAATATGATTCCAAACGCCCGAATTTGCCATCCAGCAAATTTCAACCCAATTTAAACAATCAAACATTAATGCAACACTGTTGTGGCACATTTACAGAGGCTGGCTAGTTCTGAGTTGCTTTGATGATGTTAGTTTGTTGGGAGAAACGTATTTATTGGAGTTGGCTTTGAACTTTATTGAGACCCGAAGTAATATCTCGCTGTACAGATAAGTAACAATCTTTAACGGGCTATATCATTTGAAAACTTTGATTGAGTTTGCTTCTCTGTCAAGTCTCTCATCTAAGTTATCATTACATTTTCAGTATAGACCGTTTGGTTTTCTGGTCCTGTACACATCTACGCTACTACTGTTGATTCATTATGCGAATCAGACATTAAACCTTGCAAGTTCAAAAATCAACAAATAAACAAACATAAACTTCACTCGCCTGTAATGGGTTGCAGACTGTTCTCTCCCCTCCAGAACCTGATGTGAGATCCAGAAGCCTGGTGGTATGAAAGTCTTCTCTGTCAGCTAGATGTGCAAAGTGTATTTGAGGAGGCTCAGTCCGGTTCATAGTGGGCATGGTCCCACACTACGTAACTGGCATTAATTCAGCGCTTCGCCTTACTTGAAAAGGTTAGCGAATGGTTCTTAATAAAAAGAAATAGTAAACGATTCTTGGAAATGCCCCATATTGTAATGTAAGTCTTTACTGTGGGTGCCTAAGATTCACAATGATTTCCACATTCTGTAGCATGAATTACATGCGCCGTCAATACAAATGGACTAGATTTATTCGGACTGAAATGTTGATTGGAACCAGACTAAGGGACAATGAGCGCTGCGATTATTAGCTTGGGTTGAACGCCTCTGCTTGAGATTAAACATGCGGCAATTTTCTTGAGAATCAACTTCCAAACAGTGCAGTGGCTAACCTGAACTAAAGTTGGAAGATCGCTACATAGGGACATGGGGGAACAGGAGTCGGCCATTCGGCCCCTCGAGCCTGTTCCGCCATTCAATTCGGTCATTGTTGATCGGTCCTCGACTCCATTTAACCACTTTTGACTCATATCCCTTGATTCTCTTATCTAAAATTCTGTCGAACCCAGTCTTGGGAAATTTCAATTGTCCCACCATTCACATCCTTCTGGGGAACGAGTTCCATCTTTCGACTACCCCTGGCGTGAAAAAGTGCTTCCTGATTTCAAGCCTAAATGGCTTAGCTTCAATTTTAATATTATCTCCATTGTTCTCCAACCCCCCCACCCCCAACCAGAGGAAATCGTTTCTCTGTATCTCTTAATTTAACAGTTAAGATTAAATAAACACCCTAAAAACCTTGCCCTCTGCTGTGGTATCCTTCTCTTACTATTAATGCATCTCTGCATCTAACCTAGCTTTAAACATCTCGGTCAAATCACCCCTCAACCTTCTAAACTCAATAGAATACACGCCAAGTGTAGGCAAACCGTCCTCATAATTTAACTCTTTAAGCCCTGGTTTCAGTATTATAATCCTGTTACAGTCCTGAACAGTGACTATCATACGTGAACGGGGGCACCAGCACATCCGCGAAAATACTTCCTTTTGCACATAAATTAACTTTAAGGAATACTGGAAGCAGAAAAAAAACCATTGGAACCAGTTCTTAACGCTGTTTCTCTCTCTCCACAGATGCTGTCCGACCTGCTGAGTGTTTCCTCTTTTTAATTCGACCCATTAAGCCCGTTCCTTCCACGGATCAAATAAAGTCTGCCCGAGACTGGTCTGTATCGCGAGCACTTAATCGTAAGTTTACACTCATGTAGTTTACCAGGTAAAACACCATAGAAACCTTGTTTTCGGCTGTGGGATCCTTCTCTCACTTTTAATGTGAACCTGTTCATTCTTGGAATATTAAAATCATTATTTCTGCTTATGTTTTGCCCGCAACTGTGGAAGTGTCGAGGGTTTATCTATGGGACCAATGGCACGCTATTTTCTGAACACAGCGGACAGTTGAAGGTACAAGTGGGCTAATGTTATTAAGCTGTGGTGTGATGTTCAATGTGTTTTGCTTTTCCATTTGCCATCGTGTGCC
Organism: Squalus acanthias; assembly: GCA_030390025.1. Classification (NCBI taxonomy): domain Eukaryota; kingdom Metazoa; phylum Chordata; class Chondrichthyes; order Squaliformes; family Squalidae; genus Squalus; species Squalus acanthias. The sequence goes on from CM059449.1 coordinate 14,877,274, forward strand.
ACGTGAAAGAGAAGAGCGAGTAATCTGGTGCGAGCGTATCAAGGGATCAAGGGATATGGGGAGAAAGCAGGGACAGGGTACTGAGTTTGGATGATCAGCCATGATCTCATCGAATGGCGGAGCAGGCTCGAGGGGCCGAATGGCCTACTCCTGCTCCTATCTTCTATGCTTCTATGAGCGTATTAAGTGTCAGTACCATAAAAATAGCGTCGCCAACCGAATCTCTCGGCTAACATTTGAAGCACTTACGGAGAGATTTCTAGGTTTGCTCGGACGTGCTGTGTGTGAGAGACATTTAAGGAAAGCAAGCGGGTTTCACCTTAACTACATTTACATTCCGCAGCTGCCGTGCCGTTCAACTCATTGAACTCCGGATCATTAGTCCAGGCCGAGCTGGATGACTGGTCCAGTAACATAACCACGATGCGACCGTCCCCGTAACGTTAAGCTGTCTTTCTCTTTAAATGTTTACTGGTCCACTGGGCAATTGCCAGCACCTTTTTTTTTCTATTTCTTGTTCCAGATTTCCAGCATTAGCGAGTTTTCTTTATCCTTGGGAAATATGAAACGGGCGCGATTGCATTTCCCGTCCCATAATCTGGATGCTCACTGATATACGCACGGTAATCCACAAAGCTCCGCCAGGACTGCCATCTCGCCGGTGTTTATAGCGGGATGGGTGTCTGCACTTGAGCTTCTTTAAGCCTATGGTTCAGAATCTGGCGACGACGGAGATAGGAAAAATTCAAATCCGCAGAAACACCGACCATGTCTGAAGGTTCGCTGTGCCTGGAGTTCGCGTGATACTTTCCATTCCGTCACATCCTGTCGGTTTCAGCATTATAAAAGGATTGAATTGCAATCTTCTCCCATTCGTGGCCCGTGAATTATTTCATAAATAGTTTCATCGTCTTTACAACGCAGAAAGAATGATTTCCAGTCTCATAATCTGGATCCTGACTCTTCCCTTTGGTAAGTAGTTTTCAAATTGATTCACTTGTTCTAAAGCGGAACGCATGGCAACCCGCGAACTTTATTATGATTATACATGCTAGCGCCTTGGGATAGCAAAGGTCATTTTACCCCAGTAATTCATTACAGGGTGTAATTTTACCCCTTCAGTTTAGTCCTTTCCTTCCATTAAGTGTGGATCCGGTACATTGTCCAAGTGCCCATCATTTCCCTGACGAGCACAGACGAGTGAGTGACGAGATGTAGGCTTCATAGCCCAGCTTCATTGGTCTTCACGAGAGCTCCACACACTCTCACATCCGAGCAGAAGTCATTTAAACGAGCGGGGGTGGCGATTCTCCCTACTTTATCCCACTGTTTCCGAGGTCAAATGTCCGTCTCTGGCAACAACCCAGATGAGAAGATCCAACTCAGCAAAGTTGGGGAGTTGATGTTGGGATCTTGTGATCTGTATGGTGCAGTGATGGGCTGCCATTACCAATTGATTCACGTTCCTGCGTTATCTACTTTGAATGCTGAATGAAATCACAGAATGATACAGCATAGAAGGAGGCCATTCGGCCCATCGTGTCTGTGCCGGCTCTTTAACAGAGCTATCCAACTAGGGCAACACGGTGGCATAGTGGTTAGCACTGTTGCCTCACAGCGCCAGGGACCCGGGTTCGAATCCGGCCCCGGGTGACTGTCTGTGTGGAGTTTGCACATTCTCCTCGTGCCTGCGTGGGTTTCTTCCGGGTGCTCCGGTTTCCTCCAACAGTCCAAAGATATGCCGGTTAGGTTGATTTGGCTGTGATAAATTGACCCTTAGTGTTAGGGGGGATTAAATACATGGGGTTACGGGGATAGGGTGGGATATGTGTCGGTGCAGGCTCGATGGGCCGAAATGGCCTCTATCTGCACTGTGGGGATTCTGTGATTCTGTGATAGCCCCACTCCTCGGCTCTTTGCTTATAGCCCTGCAATTGTTTCTTTCCACGTATTTGTTCAATTTCCTTTTGAAAGTTACTATTGAATCTGCTTTCACCACCAATTATTTATCCAATGGGCGTACTAACTCAAATTCAGTGCTATAGTAGCTCAATACTCAACTAACTCTTCTAAAATGTCAGTGGCCCTTAACCCAAAATAATGTTTTTGTTCCCTTTTCATTTCTTCAAGCAAAGCATGCACAACAAAAAAAAAACAATCACTCATGCCATTATCCCCTGCCAGTTAACAGAAAAAATTAGGGAACACCCACACCCATGATTGTGCGGTGCCCGCTTAATAAAGGTAATAAAATTGGAGCAGATTGTGTTTGAACCCAGTGAGAAAGATAGTGGGGGTAATTCTAATTTTTGGCGATAAGATAAAACAGGCCATATCGGATGGACCGCCAGTTATACATCCCGCCGGATTTTCCGAAGTATTGACGCAAATGGAAAGGAAAATGTGAGAGGTGTATAACGGGCGTCAGATCCGATATTGCCTGTTTTATCCTATTGCAAAAAGTTAAAATTACCCCCAGTATAGATAAAGTCAAGAGGAAACTGTATCATCGTTTTGCAACAAAAAAACCCAAGCAAATGGGTGAGAGCGAGTTGTAAGCAAAACATTTCTTTAACGATGGGAGTGAACATCGGGGTATAGATGTTTCAGTAAGAGTAGGGAAGTTGGTAAGAAAGGTGGAGGAGTAGCATTGTTAATCAAGGATAGTTTAACAGCGGCAGAAAGGCAGTTCGAGGGGGATCTGCCGTCTGAGGTAATATGGGCTGAAGTTAGAAATAGGAAAGGAGCGGTCACGTTGTTAGGAGTTTTCTACAGGCCCCCAAATAGTAATAAAGATGTGGAGGAAGAAATTGCAAAGCAGATTATGAATAGGTGTGGAGGTCACAGAGTAGTTGCCATGGGTGACTTCAACTTTCCAAATATTGATTGGAACCTTTATAGGTCAAACAGTTCGGATGGGATAGTTTTTGCACAGTGTGTGCAGGAGGGTTTCCTGACACAATATGTGGATAGGCCGACAAGAGGTGGGGCCACGTTGGATTTGGTACTGGGTAATGAACCGGGCCAAGTGTTTGATTTGTATGTGGGAGAGCACTTTGGAGATAGTGACCACAATTCGGTAACTTTCACTATTGCAATGGAGAGGGATAGGGCCATACGGCAGGGCAGGGTTTATAATTGGGGGAGGGGTAATTATGATGCGATTAGGCAAGAATTAGGGAGTATAAGATGGGAACAGAAACTATCAGGGAAAGGCACAAACGAAAAGTGGAGCTTTTTCATGGAGCAATTACTGCGTGTCCTTGATAGGTATGTCCCTGTCAGGCAGGGAGGAAATGGCCGAGTGAGAGAACCATGGTTCACAAAAGAGGTTGAATGTCTAGTCAAGAGGAAAAAGGAAGCGTATGTAAGGATGAGAAAACAAGGTTCAGTTGGGTCGATTGAGGGGTACAAGGTAGCAAGGAATGAGCTAAAAAAAGAGCTTAGGAGAGCTAGGAGGGGGCATGAGAAGTCCTTGGCGGGTCGAATCAAGAAAAACCCCAAGGCTTTTTACTCTTATGTGAGAAATAAAAGAATGACCAGGGTGAGGGTAGGGCCGGTCAAGGACAGTAGTGGGAACTTGTGCATGGAGTCAGAGGAGATAGGAGAGGTGATGAATGAATACTTTTCGTCAGTGTTCACCGAGGAGAGGGGCCATGTTCTTGAGGATGAGAGTGTGATAAAGGTGGATAGGCTGGATGTGGTAGATGTTCTGAGGGAAGATGTTTTAGCAATTTTGAAGAACCTGAGGGTCGATAAGTCCCCTGGGCCAGATGGGATATATCCTAGGATTCTTTGGGAGGCAAGGGAGGAGATTGCAGAGCCTCTGGCTTTGATCTTTGGGTCCTCACTCTCCACGGGGATGGTGCCAGAGGACTGGAGAGTGGCGAATGTTGTTCCTCTCTTCAAGAAAGGAAATAGGAATGACCCTGGTAATTATAGGCCGGTTAGTCTTACTTCGGTGGTTGGTAAGATAATGGAAAAGGTCCTGAGGGATAGGATTTATGACCATTTGGAAAGGGGCAACTTAATCAGGGATAGTCAACACGGATTCGTGAAGGGTAAGTCTTGCCTAACAAATTTGATTGAATTCTTTGAGGAGGTAACTAAGTGTGTAGATGAAGGTAGAGCAGTTGATGTCGTATACATGGATTTTAGTAAGGCGTTTGATAAGGTTCCCCATGGTCGTCTCATGAAGAAAGTAAGGAGTTGTGGGATAGAGGGAAATTTGGCCGATTGGATAAGTAACTGGCTATCTCATAGAAGGCAGAGGGTGGTGGTGGATGGAACATTTTCGGACTGGAGACCAGTTACCAGCGGTGTGCCACAGGGGTCGGTGCTGGGTCCTCTGCTGTTTGTGATTTTTATCAATGACTTGGAGGAGGGGACTGAAGGGTGGATCAGTAAATTTGCTGATGACACCAAGATTGGTGGAGTAGTGGATGAGGTGGAGGGCAGTTGTAGGCTGCAAAGAGACATTGATAGGATGCAGAGCTGGGCCGAAAAATGGCAGATGGAATTTAACCCTGATAAGTGCGAGGTGATTCATTTTGGTAGGGCAAATGTGAATAAGGATTACAGGGTCAACGGCAGGGTTCTGAGGAACGTGGAGGAGCAGAGGGATCTGGGGGTTCATATCCACAGATCTCTGAAGGTTGCCACTCAAGTGGATAGAGCAGTAAAGAAGGCCTATGGTGTGTTGGCGTTTATTAACAGAGGGTTTGAGTTTAAGAACCGTGAGGTTATGCTGCAACTGTACAGGACCTTGGTGAGACCACATTTGGAATATTGTGTGCAGTTCTGGTCACCTCACTATAGGAAGGACGTGGAAGCATTGGAAAGAGTGCAAAGGTGATTTACCAGGATGCTGCCTGGTTTGGGGGGGAGGTCTTATGAGGAAAGATTGAGGGAGTTGGGCGCTTTTCTCTTTAGAGCGGAGGAGGATGAGAGGCGACTTAATAGAGGTTTATAAGATGATGAGGGGGATAGATAGAGTGGATGTTCAGAGACTATTTCCGCGGGTAGAGGCAGCTGTTACAAGGGGGCATAACTATAAGGTGCATGGGGGGAGATATAGAAGGGATGTCCGAGGTAGATTCTTTACTCAGAGAGTGGTTGGGGTGTGGAATGGACTGCCTGCTGTGATAGTGGAGTCGGACACTTTAGGAACTTTCAAGCGGTTATTGGATAAGCACATGGAGCACACCAGAGTGATAGGGAGTGTGATAGCTTGATCTTGCTCTCGGACAATGCTCGGCACAACATCGAGGGCCGAAGGGCCTGTACTGTGCTGTACTGTTCTATGTTCTATGAACAGTTGGACTGCAATTGTATCTTCGAGTCCTGCACATTGCTTTGTGTTTGTTAATGGCATTCATTTGCCATTGTGCACATCAGGAGGTTACATACAACAACGATGCATTTTATATGAATCTGAAGGTGATTTTTATAGTCCTCTGCATTTCCTCCGTGCGCTTTCAAAATGCATATTTCTGGGTATAATTTCAAATATATAATCATTTGGAATGCAATATGTGACATTGTTGCTCTCAATATTACTAGAATCATAGAATGGTTACAGCACAGAAGGAGACCATTCGGCCCATCGAGCCATTGCCGGCTCTCTCTGAAAGAGCACTTCAGCTAGTCCCACTCCCCCGCCCTTTGACCATAGCCCTGCAAATTTTTTTCCTTCGGCTCCTTATCCAACACCCTTTTGAAAGCCACGATTGAATCTGCCTCCACCACCCTTTCAGGCAGTGCATTCCAGATCCTAACCACTCGCTGCGTAAAAAAGTTTTTCCTCATATTGCCTTTGGTTCTTTTGCCAATCACCTTAAATCTGTGTCCTCTGGTTCTCGACCCTTCCGTCAATGGGAACAGTTTCTCTCCATCTACTCTGTCTAGACCCCTCATGATTTTGAACACCTCTATCAAATCTCCTCTCAACCTTCTGTGCTCTAAGGAGAACAACCCCAGCTTCTCTAGTCTATCCACGTAATTGAAGTCCCTCATCCCTGGAATCATTCTTGTAAATCTTTTCTGCACCCTCGCTAAGGCCTTCACATCCTTCCTGAAGTGCGGTGCCCAGAATTGGACACAATACTCCAGTTAAGGCCGCACCAGTGTTTTATAAAGGATCATCATAGCTTCCTTGCTTTTGTAGTCTATGCCTCTATTTATGAAAATGAGAAGTCGCACAACACCAGGTTATAGTCCAACAGATTTATTTAATTTTACAAGCTTTCGGAGCTATCGCTCCTTCGTCAGGTAAGTTAGCAATGAGAGAATCTCCCAGAATTCACAATTTAAACCCAGACAAAATCTATTCACATTATTCGCTACAACAAAGAGCACAGCCAAGACAATGAGATGTGTCCCAGGGGGTCCAGCGTGTCAAACCACCTGCTGGCTGCATATCCTGTCAATTTGTGTTCTTGTGTTTTTAAAAAAAAACAAACAAAAAAAAAAAAACACCTGGGAAGACCGGCCATGATGTCAAGTCATGTTCTGTATCGTGACATGAACCCGATATCGCGATTGAGGCCATCCTCATGAGTGCGGAACTTGGCTATCAGTTTCTGCTCTATGATTTTGCGCTGTCGTGTATCTCGAAGGCCGCCTTGGAGAACGCTTACCCGCAGATCCGAGGCTGAATGCCCCTGGCTGCTGAAGTGTTCCCCGACTGGGATGCAACCCTCCTGCCTGGCGATTGTTGCGCGGTGTCCGTTCATACGTTGTCTCAGTGTCTGCATGGTCTCGCTGATGTACCATGCTCTGGAGCATCCTTTACTGCAACGTATCAGGTAGACAACGTTGGCCGAGTCACATGAGTATGTACCGTGTACCTGGTGGGTAGTGTCCTCACGTGTAATGATGGTATCTGTGTCCATGATTTGGCATGTCTTGCAGAGGTTGCCGTGGCAGGGTTGTGTGGTGTCTTGGTTGCTGTTCTCCTGAAAGATGGGTAATCTGCTGCGAACGATGGTACTTTTGAGGTTAGGCGGCTGCTTGAAGGCGAGTAGTGGAGGTGTGGGGATGGCCTTAGCAAGGTGTTCGTCGTCATCGATGACATGTTGAAGGCTGCGAAGAACATGGCGTAGTTTTTCCGCTCCGGGGAAGTACTGGACGACGTAGGGTACTCTGTTGGTTGTGTCCCGTGTTCGTCTTCTGAGGAGGTCTATGCGGTTTTTCGCTGTGGCCCGTCGGAACTGTCGATCGACGAGTCGAGCATCATATCCCGTTCTTACGAGAGCGTCTTTCAGTGTCCGTAGGTGTCCATCGCGTTCCTCCTCGTCTGAGCAGATCCTGTGTATTCGCAGGGCTTGTCCATAGGGGATGACTTCTTTAACGTGGTTAGGGTGGAAGCTGGAGAAGTGGAGCATCGTGAGGTTGTCCGTGGGCTTGCGGTAGAGTGAAGTGCTGAGGCGTCCGTCTTTGATGGAGATTCGTGTGTCCAAGAATGAAACCGATTCTGAGGAGTAGTCCATGGTGAGTTTGATGGTGGGATGGAACCTGTTGATGCTATCGTGTAGTCCTTTCAGTGATCCTTCGCCGTGGGTCCAAAGGAAGAAGATGTCGTCGATGTATCTGGTGTACAGCGTTGGTTGGAGGTCCTGTGCAGCGAAGAAGTCTTGCTCAAACTTGTGCATGAAGATGTTGGCGTATTGGGGTGCGAATTTGGTCCCCATGGCTGTTCCGTGTGTTTGGGTGAAAAAATGGTTGTCGAAGGTGAAGACATTGTGGTCAAGGATGAAGCGGATGAGTTGTAAGATGGCGTCCGGAGATTGGCTGTTGTTGGTGTTGAGTACTGAGGCTGTCGCAGCGATGCCGTCATTGTGGGGGATATTGGTGTAGAGTGCCGATACGTCCATTGTGACGAGGAGTGTTCCTGGTTCAACTGGTCCATGGGTGCTGAGTTTCTGCAAGAAGTCTGTAGTGTCGCGACAGAAGCTGGGGGTTCCCTGTACGATGGGTTTCAGGATGCCCTCGACGTACCCAGAGAGGTTCTCACACAGGGTTCCGTTGCCTGATACGGATTCCGTTGCCTCATAGAGCAGAAACTGATAGCCAAGTTCCGCACTCATGAGGATGGCCTCAATCGCGATATCGGGTTCATGTCACGATACAGAACGTGACTTGACATCATGGCCGGTCTTCCCAGGTGTTTTTTTTTTTTTGTTTTTTTTTTTAAAAACACAAGAACACAAATTGACAGGATATGCAGCCAGCAGGTGGTTTGACACGCTGGACCCCCTGGGACACATCTCATTGTCTTGGCTGTGCTCTTTGTTGTAGCGAATAATGTGAATAGATTTTGTCTGGGTTTAAATTGTGAATTCTGGGAGATTCTCTCATTGCTAACTTACCTGACGAAGGAGCGATAGCTCCGAAAGCTTGTAAAATTAAATAAATCTGTTGGACTATAACCTGGTGTTGTGCGACTTCTCATTTTTGTCCACCCCAGTCCAACGCCGGCATCTCCACATCATGACCTCTATTTATGAAGCCCAGTATCCCAATTGCTTTCTTAACCGCTTTGTCAACCTGCCCTGCCACCTTCAACGATTTGTGCACATATACCCCCAGGTTTCTCTGTTCATGTTTAGGATTGTACCCTTCAGTTTATATTGCCTCTCCTCGTTCTTCCTACCAAAATGTATCACTAGTATGGAAGGATTACATAACATATCATTTCAAACAATTTAATTTTAACACAACTTGATGATTACAAAGATTAACATTTAAAAAATATATAAATCACCTCAGTTGCACGAATGTCCTCCTGAAACTTCATCAAAATTATTGCAAACTTTTATTCTAATATTTTAATAAGCTGGAGTTTTTGTAAGACATTCCTGCTGCGCTATTTTGTTGGGGAGTTAATCACTTTATCTTAGTCTGTTAGGCCGAGAAATTCGTCTCGATCGGTGGCGCAAAACGGGCGGTATCGGATCGGCCGCCCGTTATAGGCAGCGCCTGATATTCAGTTCCACTGCAGGCAATGAAACTGAATATCGGGCACTGTGTATAACGGGCGGCCGATCCAATACCGCCCGTTTTGCGCCACCAAACGAGACGATTTTCTACCCCAATGTCTATAATAGCGAAGATTGGGCTTGAGACAATTGCACATTAGTATTGGTCCGCTAGTATCCAACTGTTTAATTTCAAGAGCGGAATTTCAAACACGTCTACACACGGCGTAAGTTTCTGGCTTCAATGTTAAAATGGTTTGTTTTTTACAGCAGTGAGTGTTGGGAACATCAAAATTGTACAAAGCCCGACATCCATTAACGTAACCGAGGGGCAGACAGCGGTTCTGTACTGTATCTGCGAGGGGCATTGTGGAATAGGCGCCTTCAGGTGGCACAGGAACGGTAAAGGCGGACCTGAACTGTCCAACAGTACAGCAGAATACAGAGGCCGGGTAATTGGGCCAAATACGGAACAATTCGATGGAAAGACGGGCGTTTCGATTCAATTGGTGAATGTAACAGTGCGTGATTCGGCGACCTATTATTGCACTGTGGAATTTGTAAACCCTGGTGAATATTACGGGCAAGGAACGACTCTTGTTGTGACAGGTGAGCATTTTACCCGCTGTTGAACAGGCAGATGGGACCCGGATTAAGATCTCATCTGAAAGATGATAAGGATGTGGTGATTGAAGCTTTGCATAAGGTAGAATAGAAATCCCAGCTTTTTGCTGCCCGTTTCAACCTGGGTTCAGAGAATGAATCGCTCTTGAACCCATTTGTTGTTAACCTTTCAGCATATCAACCATATTACCAGTTTCCCAACCTCACTCACCATTCCAACCAACCCTTTGCGGTGTACTTACCCTCTGCACAAAGAAATGCTTCCTGGTGTCTGTCTTAAACTTTCCCTTCACTGCACTGAACCTGTTCGGGCAATTTAAATCTAACCTGCCCATTGTAAAACCCACGAGATCCGGTGCAATGCTGAACCCCGCCCGATTTTACTCTGCATTAAAGTCAATGGGGAAAATGGCGATGAATGTTGGTCGGGGTGATTCCACCCCGGCGAATTAGGTTAAACTTACTTCTTACTAATATGTATAACGTTGGAATGACTCCAACCTCGTGTCGCATACTTACAGTCAGTATAAGCACCGATTATACTGTGATCCATTTGATTTTTTAAAAATTCCTTGAAAGAAACCCCGTATTTTCCGATCGGAGGCTTCCTGCGAGTAAAGGCCTCCGATCTGGAAACAATCTACGCCCTTACCTGAGGGCTTCCGACGGTCCAGACATTTCCGCTCCTGGGCCTCTCCTGGTGCGCGCGCGCGCAGAGGCCCAGGTATCCCAGGGGCGCAGGCAGTTCGCAAGCGTTTCTGAGATCACGTGGGCCATGGGGAACCAATGGAAGAAGGGAATCCCCCTTCATACTTTTGACAGGTCTCTCAGCTTAGACCTGTCAAACGTTTGAATGGGGATCACTCAATAAACACATCAAAACATTAAATACATTTAAAAAATCACGTTTTAAAAATTAGTTAAAATTACATTAAATTAAATATTTTAAACAAAAGTTTTATTTAAAAAAAATAATTAAAGTGTCTTACGGGCCTAAAAATAAACTTACCTTATAAATGAGTGAAAAAAAATAGTTTTTTACTTTTTTAAACTCTTATGCTGCTAAAAGCAAACCTTACGCCTGCTTTTACCAGTCTTAAGATTTTTAAGGGATTTCAGTGGGCAGAGGTTCTGCAGAAAGCGGAACTCTCTGCCCGCGGAGGCCCTTCTCCAGGACAGGCGTCCGATCTATCAAGAGGATTCTTGACAGATCGGAAATGCCGGTTTTCAGCGCATGCGCTTCGCATGCCTGAAACCGACACTTGCGAGGTCCCTACGGGTGTGTACACAGCTCACACACACCCGTAGGGATCGGAAAATACGGGCCATTACATTTAAAAAAAAAGTAGATTGAAGGAAGCGCTTCAGTTGTTGAAGTAAATTTGAATACTGGAGGTAATTTTAAACACAGCGTAAGTTTCTGGCTTCAATGTTAAAAATCGTTTGATCTTTTACAGCAGTGAGTGTTGGGAACGTCACAGTTGTACAAAGCCCGGCAACCATTAACATAACCGAGGGGCAGACAGCGGTTCTGTACTGTATCTGCGAGGGGCATTGGGGAATAGGCGCCTTCAGGTGGCACAGGAACGGTACAGGCGGACCTGAACTGTCCAACATTACAGCAGAATACAGAGGCCGGGTAATTGGGCCAAATAGGGAACAAATCGATGGAAAGACGGGCGCTTCGATTCAATTAGTGAATGTAACAGTGCGTGATTCGGCGACCTATTATTGCAAAGTGGAATTTGCAAACCCTGGTGAATATTACGGGCAAGGAACGACACTTATTGTGACAGGTGAGCATCTTACCTGCTGTTGAACATGCAGATAGGACCCGGATTAAGATCTCAAAGGAACATCACAACATAACAAATAAGAGCAGGAGTAGGGCACACGTCCCCTCGAGCCTGCTCCGCCATTCAATAAGATCATGGCTGATCATCGACCTCAACTCCACTTGCCCGCCCGATCTCCATATCCCTTGATTCCCCTAGAGTCCAAAAATCTTTCTATCTCAGCCTTGAATACACTCAAAGACTCAACATGCACAGCCCTCTGTGGCAGATAATTCCAAAGATTCACAACCATCTGCGTGAAGAAATTCCTCCTAATCTCAGTCTTAAATGGCCTACTTCTTATCCTGAAACTATGCCTCCTAGTTCTCGACACGCCAGCCAGGGGAAACAACCTCTCAGCATTTGCCCGGTCAATCCCCTTCAGAATCTTGTATGTTTCAATGAGATTACCTCTCATTCTTCCAAACTCCATTCTACACAATCTCTCATCCTAGAACAACCCTCTCATCTCAGGAATCAATCTAGTGAACCTTCGTTGCACTGTCTCCAAGGCAATTATTCCCTTCCTTACATAAGGAGACCAGAACTGTGCACAGTACTCCAGGTGTGGTCTCACCAAGGCCCTGTACAATTGTAGCAAGACTTCCTTACTCTTATACTCCAAACCCCTTGCCATAAAGGCCAACATGCCATTTGCCTTCCTTATTGTTTGCTGTACCTGCATGCTAGCTTTCTGTGTTTCTTGCACGAGGACACCCAAATCTCTCTGAACACCAACATTTGAAAGTTTCTCACCATTTAAAAATCTTCTGTTTTTCTATTCTTCCTACCAGAGTGAATAACCTCACATTTCCCTAAATTAGACTCCATCTGCCACCTTACTGCCCACTCACTTAGTCTACATATATCCCTTTGCAGACTCTTTGTGTCCTCCTCACAGCTTACTGTCCCATCTAACTTTGCATCATCAGCAAACTTGGATACATTACACTCGGTCCCTTCTTCTAGCTCATTAATAGATTGTAAATAGCTGAGGCCCCAACACGATCCTTGCGGCACCCCACTAGTTACAGCCTGCCAACCTGAAAAAGATCCGTTTATCCCTACTCTCTGTTTTCTGTCTGTTAACTAATCCTCTATCCATGCCAATATATTACCCCAAACCCATGAGCCCTAATCTTGTGTAATAAACTTTTATGTGGCACCTTATCGAATGCCTTTTGGAAATCCAAATATACTACATCCACTGGTTCCCCTTTATCTACCCTACTAGTTACATCCTCAAAAAACTCTAATAAATTTGTCAAACACGATTTCCCTTTCATAAAACCATGTTGACTCTGCGTAATCATGTTATGATTTTCTAAGTGACTTGATACCACTTCCTTAACAATGGATTCCAGCATTTTCCCGACGACTGATGTCAGGCTAACTGGCCTGTAGTTCCCTGTTTTTTCTCTCCTTCCTTTCTTGAATAGCGGTGTTACATTTGCGACCTTCCAATCCACTGGGACATTCCAGAATCTAGGGAATTTTGGAAGATCAAAACCAATGCATCCATTATCTCTTCAGCCACCTCTATTAGCACCCTAGGATGTAGGCCGTCAGGTCAAGGGAATTTGTCGGCTTTTAGTCCCATTAGTTTCTCTAGCACTTTTTCTCTACTTATATTAATTACTTTAAGTTCCTCACCCTCATTAGACCCTTAGTTTCCCACTATTTTTGGTTTGCTGAAAGATGATAAAGATGTGGTGATTGAAGCTTTGCATAAGGTAAAATAGAAATCCCAGCTTTTTCGCTGCCAGTTTCAACCTGAGTTCAGAGAATGAATCGCTCTTGAACCCATTCGGTTTTAACTTTTCAGCATATCAACCATATTACCAGTTTCCCAACCTCACTCACCATTCCAACCAACCCTTTGCGGTGTACTTACCCTCTGCACAAATAAATGTTTCCTGGTGTCTGTCTTAAACTTTCCCTTCACTGCACTGAACCTGTTCGGGCAATTTAAACCTAACCTGCCCATTGTAAAACCCATGGGATCCGGTGCAACGCTAAACCCCGCCCGATTTTACTCAGCATTGAAGTCAATGGGGGAAATGGAGATTAATGTTGGTCGGGAGTCATTCCTGCCCGGCGAATTAGGTTAAACTTATTTCTTACTAATATGAATGAGTCCAAACTCGTCCTGCATACTGTCAGTATAAGCACTGATTTTCCTGTGATCCATTTGATTTTTTAAAAATTCCTTGAAAGAAACATCTAAAATTATTTATTTTAAAAGTAGATTGAAGGAAGCTCTTCAGTTGTTGAAGTACATTTGAATACTGGGGGCAATTTTGTAAGTTTCTGGCTCCAATGTTAAACATCGTTTGATCTTTTACAGCAGTGAGTGTTGGGAACGTCACAGTTGTACAAAGTCCGGCATCCATTCACGTAACCGAGGGGCAGACAGCGGTTCTGTACTGTATGTACGAGGGGCATTGGGGAATAGGCGCCTTCAGGTGGCACAGGAACGGTAAAGGCGGACCTGAACTGTCCAACAGTACAGCAGAATACAGAGGCCGGGTAATTGGGCCAAATAGGGAACAATTCGATGGAAAGACGGGCGCTTCGATTCAATTAGTGAATGTAACAGTGCGTGATTCGGCGACCTATTATTGCAAAGTGGAGTTTGCAAACCCTGGTGAATATTACGGGCAAGGAACGACTCTTGTTGTGACAGGTGAGCATCTTACCTGCTGTTGAAAAGGCAGATGGGACCCGGATTAAGATCTCTTCTGAAAGATGATAAGGATGTGGTGATTGAAGCTTTGCATAAGGTAGAATAGAAATCCCAGCTTTTTCGCTGCCAGTTTCAACCTGAGTTCAGAGAATGAATCGCTCTTGAACCCATTTGATGTTAACCTTTCAGCATATCAACCATATTACCAGTTTCCCAGCCTCACTCACCATTCCAACCAGCCCTTTGCTGTGTACTTACCCTCTGCACAGAGAAATGCTTCCTGGTGTCTGTCTTAAACTTTCCCTTCACTGCACTGAACCTGTTCGGGCAATTTAAATCTAACCTGCCCATTGTAAAACTCACGAGAACCGGTGCAACGCTGAACCCCGCCCGATTTTACTCTGCATTGAAGTCAATGGGGAAAATGGAGATTAATGTTGGTCGGGGTCATTCCTGCCCGGCGAATTAGGTTAAACTTATTTCTTACTTATATGAATGAGTCCAAACTCGTCCTGCATACTCTCAGTATAAGCACTGATTTTCCTGTGATCCATTTGATTTTTTAAAAATTCCTTGAAAGAAACATCTTAAATTATTTCTTTTAAAAGTAAATTGAAGGAAGCTCTTCAGTTGTTGAAGTAAATTTGAATACTGGGGGCAATTTTGTAAGTTTCTGGCTCCAATGTTAAAAATCGTTTGATCTTTTACAGTAGTGAGTGTTGGGAACGTCACAGTTGTACAAAGTCCGGCATCCATTAACGTAACCGAGGGGCAGACAGCGGTTCTGTACTGTATGTACGAGGGGCTTTGGGGAATAGGCGCCTTCAGGTGGCACAGGAACGGTAAAGGCGGACCTGAACTGTCCAACAGTACAGCAGAATACAGAGGCCGGGTAATTGGGCCAAATAGGGAACAATTCGATGGAAAGACGGGCGCTTCGATTCAATTAGTGAATGTAACAGTGCGTGATTCGGCGACCTATTATTGCAAAGTGGAGTTTGCAAACCCTGGTGAATATTACGGGCAAGGAACGACTCTTGTTGTGACAGGTGAGCATCTTACCTGCTGTTGAAAAGGCAGATGGGACCCGGATTAAGATCTCTTCTGAAAGATGATAAGGATGTGGTGATTGAAGCTTTGCATAAGGTAGAATAGAAATCCCAGCTTTTTCGCTACCAGTTTCAACCTGAGTTCAGAGAATGAATCGCTCTTGAACCCATTTGATGTTAACCTTTCAGCATTTCAACCATATTACCAGTTTCCCAGCCTCACTCACCATTCCAACCAGCCCTTTGCTGTGTACTTACCCTCTGCACAGAGAAATGCTTCCTGGTGTCTGTCTTAAACTTTCCCTTCACTGCACTGAACCTGTTCGGGCAATTTAAATCTAACCTGCCCATTGTAAAACTCACGAGATCCGGTGCAACGCTGAACCCCGCCCGATTTTACTCTGCATTGAAGTCAATGGGGAAAATGGAGATGAATGTTGGTCGGGGTGATTCCCGCCCGGCGAATTAGGTTAAACTTACCTCTTCCTAATGTGTATAACGTTGGAATGACTCCAACCTCGTCCTGCATACTTACTGTCAGTAGAAGCACCTATTTTACTGTGATCCATTTGATATTTTAAAAATTCCTTGAAAGAAACATCGTAAATTATTTATTTTAAACGTAGATTGAAGGAAGCTTTTCAGTTGTTGAAGTAAATTTGAATACCGGGGGTAATTTTAAACGAAGTCGCTGGGTGGGAATGCCACGCGATCGAGTGGACCGCTGATTTAACACCGCGCCCAATATTAGGGGGGAATTTAGCCAACCCTGGGGAGGCGGGTATGGAGGCGAGACTGCCGGGAAAATGGCAGAAACTATGGGCTGGATTTTGTCTTGGGGTTGGGTTGGGGTCGTGTAATCCGCATTTCGTGGTTCCCCCCCGACTCCAGATTAATGTGGATGAATGATGCAATTTTCACTTAATTGGGCAATTGAGTTGGAGCATGTGGGAACATATGAACTAATTAGTGTTTTCAGTCTGAAAGTCGCCTCTGATGATGTCATCATTGCTGACTGCCTAGTCTCAGAGACTGTTGGTGAGAGAGGACCTGCCTGGCTTTTGATGTGAGTGGACCTGGATGCAAAAATGGGGGGTTGGAAGAGAGAGAGAGAGAGAGAGAGAGAGAGAGAGTTTTTGCCAAGCAAGTCCTCCCAGGCAGTCTCTGAAGACATTCAATGCAGCATCAGAGGCGACGTTCAGACCTAATACTACTACTACTACCTTCATCACATCTCCGTTGTAATAGTGGACCTGCAGCCGATAGTCAGCTATCCACTTGTGCTCCCGCCAGGTTTCACTGGAGTGTTTCACACCAGGCGTGCTTCACGTCAGAAGAGGGTTAAACTAGCTACAGCATTTCAAAATGGCATTACAGAGCCAATTTAGAGCTTGTTAAGGGCATTAATGGCCTCTCCCGCCTCTTGGAGGCGGGACGGAGTCGGGAACCCCGTGACTGATTTTGTCAAAATTGCATGGAGGCGGGATGGAGTCGGGATGGGGTCGGAAACCCCGACCCCGCAAATTTAACCCCCCACACGCCTCCAAACCCGACTCCATGGGTCATTCAAAATCCAGCCCTTGGAGTGGGTACTGAACCCGCTTCCAACCTGCCTCCATGCCAGCTTCCCGGGAGGCGGGTCCCCGACTCACACAGGGGCCCGTCTCCTCGAGGCGGGAAGGGGATTAGAGCTAATTAACTGCCTGTTAACATATAGTTATGAGGCTTATCCCCATTTTACCCCTGTATGTGCGGGCTTCCCGACGTCGGGAAACCCCGCCAGGGTCGGCGAGGTGAGCAGTGGGTCTGCGGAGGTGAGAGGGGTCGAAGTGTCTGCTGTAGCGGTGAGTGATGCGTGCAAGTGTGGACAGGTAAGTACGAGTGGTGAGTGTAAAGTGTTACAAAAAGTTTACTTACCTTTGCTTCTTCCTGCAGACTTCAACGCTTGGGGATCCGGAGGTGCCTCATCTCAATGGCAGAGATGACAGAATGGCGTCGGCATTCTCAAATGCAGCAGCCATCTGATTTCTGCTGAGGAAAGAGGTTTGGTGAGCCTTCAGTACAAAGGCTCACCTTAGAACAGAGATTGTCAATGTTTGACAGCTTCTCAAAGCTGTCAAACGCTGACAATTCATCTGTCAAAAGGTTTTGACAGATGAAACGTCATACGCTGACGTCCTCTGTCACCGGCTTTCCCTTAATTGGCCGGTTAAGCCCGCCCTGCGGGAAAATAGTGTGAGTTGGCTGGACGTCGTTGGGGGCGGGACTGAAACCCGACAACCAGCAGTCCCGCCCACAACGCGCTCCCATTGATAAAATCCAGCCCTTACTCTCCATTGACTTCGAAAGTGAGCAAACTGGGGTGGGGTGTAAAACCAGCGTCGCACCCAATCCCGCCAGTATCCACACAGATGGGTTAGTTTAAAATTGCTTCGCATCCTAGACAGCATTTGAAAGAAGAATCTTGTGTTCCATTGAAATTTAATCGCCTCATTCTCTTTTAAAAGCTGATTGAATTATGATTTGATGAGTATAGAATTATTTAGAATACTCAGGTGTTTCTATCTAACTCTTGCGGGGACCGTGTATTATTTAATCCACCTAGTTATGACAGGTGGAGGCGGGGGGGGGGGGGGGGGGGGGGGGGGGTGGGGGGTGGGGGGCAGAAAGAAGAACACACTGACATCTGTTTTCTTACAGCAGTGAGGACGGGAAATCAAACGCAACTGCTGGTCCTGTATATAATAGCAGTGGCATTTGTCGTGACGTTGTTCTCAGCGATCATCACTGTCATTTCCTGCCGAAACAAAACTAAAGGTGGATATCGTTTCTATATATAACCTCAAACCTTTCACTGTACTCATCATATCAACTGCTTTTTCATCAAATATTATTTATTATTTACCAACATTTTTATGTTTTGAACCCCCCTACTCCCCCAACGCGGAAGTTTATCAATCACAATCTGTGAAATTAAAGAAATCCGTTCCCTTGTGTTGGTGTGTGTTTTCATTTTGAAATTGATGCCACATTTCAATTCTCCCAATTTCCCCATATGTTCAAATAGGAAAGTGAAATCATCGAAGAGGATATATGAAGCTTATCACTCTTTACACAAACACCGTAACTGTTCACAATCCCAAATGCAATTCTCGTAATTTAAGAAAAATGGTTTGCATTCCACCCTTTTATTGTGACTTTGACTGTTAGTTATTTATTGTGAAAATATAAGCACGCCTGTGATATAACATGTTTGCAATTTCACTATAAACAATCAGCAAGAACCCGCCCATTATTTTACTTAATAATAATTTACTAATATTAAATCAAATATATTCAATTATTTTTAAATATATATTCATTCTGTTATACTAATGAATTGCCTGCGGTGTTACACACGGGTAGTCAAGAACAAGTTTACTCTTCAGATAAAGTGGGGTTAGAAATGGACCAGACATAAGATTTTGAACAATATATATTTCTGAAGTACAGTCTGAGGAACTGGGAGATACAAAACTGAGGCGTTACAGCGCCACCACTGATAGGACGGTGTCATTTCAGCGGTACTAGTTTAGGTTCCCAGTTGTTTCCATAAACATGGACATATGGTTTCATCCACTATTTGTTAATATCTTAATTTTCTATTTGAAAAATCTTAATTTCTGTTTTCACATGTTTGTCACACTTTTGGGTCAACGTTTTCTAATTATAAACTCCTATTTCTACACGTTTAGAATGGTCTATGCACTTGTCACATTGCAATTCCATGCTTCCACCAGTGGTGGCCTGGTCACGCCTCAGTTCTGCGTCTCGCAGCGCCTCGCCTGTACTACAGAAAATTCCTATGCTCCAGTCAGCTCATCTCAGCTTCCCAAATTGTACTCATTTTTACTATTTAACTATAAGTACTAATATAAAATCAAAGTATATATGGGCAGATTGCATTACTGAATGCGATTGAATTATATTTCCAGGAACTGGCTCCAAATATTCTCCAGCCTTCTACACCCTTCACCTGAAGACTACACTTGCTCCGGACTGCCTATAAATATAAGCAGCTTACACACCAAACCTTACTTTTAGTATATAAATATAATATCTATTTTATAGATGTGTTTTTTTAAATTGTGTGATAATACCCAGTTGGATGTTAGACTGGATGAGTTAGAATCATAAGAGGGCGAGCCTGGAAGTACTGAGTGGCGATTCCCGGTCACTGATCTTTCTAACATTCTACTTTTCCTCCCCTCTACACCTCATACAGATAAAGGTGACCAAGGACCTCGGTGCAGAGTTGACAATCAGGTACCTGACACCGCAAAATGAGCATGCATGAGCATATGTCCTTGAACACAATGATACCTGTTGGATGCTGGTTTTTATTTATGCTTAGATTTTTTTTAATCGATTCCTCAAAATCGAAAAGCTTCTTGAGACGTCGAGGTCAAGCGTTCATAGATTTATTGAGCATACAGTACATGTAAGATTACTTAAACATACACTTAAAAGATAATGCTTACAACCACACATGATGGTTGGGGATTCAAACGCAATAGAACTCTGAGCTCAGTATTTTAGTTTGATCAAACTCTTTCTAGTTCCAATGCTCATTACAAACAGTCACTTTTTTAATATGCTTCTCTCACCCGAACACCATGATTCTACCAAAAATGCAACTCCATATAAGATGAATCTAATTGACCTATATGGGGATAATGCAGGAAAGTGGAGTTGAGGTAGAAGATCAGCCATGATCCTATTCAATGGCGGAGCAGGCTCGAAGGGCCGGATGGCCGACTCCTGCTCCTAATTCTTATGTTCTTATGTTCTTATCAACACCATCAATTAATAAATTGGTGTCCTTATAACATGCTATTTTTTATTGGGCTAACGAAATCAGTATAACTTTTACAGCTCATTATCTTATCAATAATTGGTCTCTTGTTACATATAATTGCCATTTCAACAAGCGAAACGACTAATTATAAGTTTTGTCTTTTACTCTGTGCCATTCGGCAGCAGTTAATTCCCTCATGCTGCACAACCCCGAATTAAAAACGATAATATTTACTCAGATGTTTTCCTTTTTCAGACTAACTGTTGTCTTTGCATCCATGTCATTGATTAGAGCTTCTTGAAACTGATGAACCAATGTGCAATGGCACGTCCTTAATTAAGATTCCTCATTAAGAAGATGGTTACTTCAGATTAAAACCTACCAGTGCCTTAGGGTCAGTCTCAGTTCAAACGTGCAGTGGTCACGACTGTAAAATTGTTTAGTTAACAAACAAAGGCCAAAAGCTAATATTGCTACAATACATAAATAATCAACAGCAGTATTTCATTAGCAGACTTCAAGTCAATCTGAATAAACCTTTTCCATTCAATGGCCTTCTGAAATAATTTACCGTTACAATCTTGTTTTCAATTACAAAACTGTATGTGCCAATTTCTTTCAAATTTTGACCACAGCAGTTTAATTTGGTTGCATTTCAGGCTTCAATCAAAATACAGAATCATCTATAGTTTTTTTGAAATCTTTCTTTATTCATTTCTGCATGCCTGTTGGGTTTAGAACATAAGAACATAAGAAAGAGGAGCAGGAGTAGGCTATTCGGCCCCTCGAGCCTGCTCCGCCATTCAGTAAGATTATTGCTGATCTGATCTTGGCCTCAACTCCACTTTCCTGCCTGTTCCCCACAACCCTTGACTCCCCTGTAGATTAAATATCTGTCTATCTCCGCCTTGAATATATTCACTGATTCAGCCTCCACAGCTCTCTGGGGTAGAGAATTCCAAAGATTCATGACCCTCTGAGCGAAAGAATTCCTCCTCATCTTCGTGTTAAATGGGCGACCCCTTATTCTGAAACTATGCCCCCTAGTTCTAGATTCCCCCACGAGGGGAAACATCCTCTTAGCATCTACCCTGTCAGGCCCCCTCAGAATCTTATATGTTTCAATAAGATCACCTCTCATACTTCTAAACTCCAACGAGTATAGGCCCAACCTGCTCAACCTTTCCTCATAAGACAATCCTTTTATCTCGGGAATCAGCCTAGTGAATCTGAAGGGTCATGGTTCTAGAGGTGCCAGTTGTCCATCGGCACCGTGCACTAGTGTTGACTCGTTAGATGTGAGCCTAGAGAGTGAGCGTCGTCGGGTTTCAGAGCTGTAATGGACATCAGAGCGAAGCCCTTTCTTGTCCTGACTGCAGTTGCACTTTGCAACAGGCATCCGATAGCGATGAAGTCTACTATGGCTGATTTCTCACCTCCCTAGCCAAGGGTTACTAAGATGAATTGCAGCACCCGTTCTGCTACCCCCACAGACCTCAGCTAAAAGAACAGATCAATGATCAAAGCCCAGGGTCTTTTTAGTTTCTGTCATTCCCAACTAAATCTAAGAAATGCATTTGTAACACCAGAAATACATAGATATTAAATGTTATTATTAATAGCAATAATTCTGATAATCAATTCAATCCTGTGTTATTTATATGGAATGCTGAGCATATTATTGTCGTATTATATATTTTAATGACGCTAAGAAACTGAAAGAAGACTAGTAAATTGCCCATGACGCCGCCCACAGTCAATAGATGAACATATTTCTTACATACAAGATAGAGATCGAGTTCACTTAGTAATCAGCGCTGGGAACTACACCATTACACGCAACTGTTTAAGTGTAGGATGTTCATTTTAAAGTTTCAATGCTGCATTTGACAGAAAAGTCTGAGGATTAACTGTGACAAAGGAAGTTGGGCATGAAATGCGCCTATTCACAATAAATATCTCTATTACATGAATACATATTTATAATGTTTTTCGACTAAAACAAATACAACAACATTTTTATTATCTTGAAATTAATATATTTATTAATGCCTTTTATTTCTCTTGAAACAGACAAATGAAGCAGAGAAAGTACAATATTCTGCATTGATCTTCAATGAAAGAAAGGGAAGACCCCGTTCATCTAAAGATGACGAAAACGTTGCCTATAGTTTGGTGGAATTACAGCATTGATCATCAAGTCATTTAGCGTGTTAGCCTCCAGCATTATACGTATTGCACGTTATGGAGGCATGCAACTGAAACTGCCTATGATCTATCTATCTATCTATCTATCAATCTATCTATCTATCTATCTATCGATCTATCGATCTATCGATCTATCTACCAATATCTTTCGAAAATAACTTGCTTTCCAGTTAACTGAAACTTTCTGATAGAAACCAAAGGAATTGTTACCTGACTGTAAATTTCCCAGTGCTCTAGTTATAAGGTGTAAACAGGTTATCTTGCAAATAAAGATTCGAAAATATTGACATTTTCCCTGGTTGCTGTGTGATAGTGACATTTGAAACATCTGAGGAAGAATTCATTGTGTCCTTCCTCGCGAAATCTACAAATTCCCTAGAAACTGTAGCCTAGGGAAACCTTCCATTACTTTTAGGATGTCGCTAACAAAGTGCCCAGAAGGAATACCCCACTCCTAGTTTCATAGCATTGGCCAAAGAATGTGTTACAATGTTTGCACAGCAGAGTAAATTACTTGAACTCTGCAGAAGCCGGCTATACAATAACTAACATCACAATTAGAAGGGTCATGTGTAACATTTTTCAGTATTTAATCAAAAAATAATGCACCATTCAACTGTCTCTTGTAAGGAACAAAGCAGAATCTATTTCAAGTGCCGTAAACCGATGCAGGTAAATAGAATTGTGAAAGGTTTATCAGACAGTTGCAAATAGCTTATATATTGATTTTAGTTGATCAGCTTACGCATACATTAGTTCTGAAGTTAACTTGTACTTGCGACCTGGCAGTTAAAAAGCATCCTTGCCAATATGTTTAGGCACAATATATTTATGTTTTACTGAAAATGTGCCCGTCTAACATATGCTGCCTCAATAACAAAAACAGTTTTAGCAGGCGTCGACAATCCATCCTGCACTATCATGACAAATAATTCAGGAGGCAAAACATCCTATTGTGTAGTTAAATCGCAGCATTCAGTAGCTGTAGTGTTAGAGATCATGATCAAGAGTTAGTAAGGGAATCCATCTTGTACATTCCTTTAGAATCAAGTTTCATTTTCTGTTAAGCTCTACAGTTAAACGTCTCAGACTGAAAGAGTGCCAGTATATCTGCCAATGTAGTTAACAGTGCCAGTACAGTGGTCAAAAGAGGCTTGCATATAGGTTAGGAGACCCATTGTTCACATTCCACACACACTCCACAGTCTCTAAATTGTCAGACTGCTTGTCCGACATTCAGTTCTGGATGAGCAGAAATTTTCTCCAATTAAATATTGGGAAGACCGAAGTCATTGTTTTCAGTCCCCGCCACAAACTCCGTTCCCTAGCCGCTGACTCCATCCCTCTCCCCAACATCTGTCTGAGGCTGAACCACACTGTTTGCAACCTTGGTGTCATATTTGACCCTGGAATGAGCTTCCGACCACATATCCGCAGCATAACTAAGAACGCCTATTTCCACCTCCGTAACATCGCCCGTCTCCACCCTTGGCTCAGCTCATCAGCTGCTGAAACCCTCATCCATGCCTCTAGACTTGACTATTCCAACGCACTCCTAGCCGGCCTCCCACATTCTACCCTATGTAAACTTGAGGTGATCCAAAACTCTGCTGCCCGTGTCCTAACTCGCACAATGTCCCGTTCACCCATCACCCTTGTGCTCGCTGACCTACATTGGCTCCCGGTTAAGCAACGCCTCGATTTGCAAATTCTCATCCTTGTTTACAAATTCCTCCATGTCCTCGCCCCTCCCTATCTCTGTAATCTCCTTCAGCCCCACAACCCCCCGAGATATCTACGCTCCTCTAATTCCGCCCTCTTGAGCATCCCTGATTATAATCGCTCAACCATTGGTGGCCGTGCCTTCTGTTGCCTGGGGCCTAAGCTCTGGGATTCCCTGCCTAAGCCTCTCCGCCTCTCTACCTCTCTTTTTCCTCCTTTAAGACGCTCCTTAAAACCTACCTCTTTGACCAAGCTTTTGATCACCTGCCCTAATTTCTCCTTATGTGGCTCGGTGTCAATTTTTTTGTCTTATAATACACCTGTGCAGCGCCTTGGGAGGTATTACTATGTTAAAGGTGCTATATAAATACAAGTTGTTGTTGATTTAGATATTAGGTTACCTGTAACTAACCATAGCCATACATTTTATGCCTTGCTTACCCGAAACACCAGTGTGTTATTCTTGGGACCACCGGCGTCAGAAAGAAAGCTTTGAGTTATAGAGGTTTAGGGAGGTAGGAACATCTTGATACACATTGATACGGACTGGTACCCAAAGCGGGTAAAGGATTATGGAATGCAGATGCCAATGGATTAGTGCAGCTGGAAACAGTGTAAATGGGGTGAGATTGAAGCCACATGTTAGAAGAAGGAACAAAAGGAGAAGAGCGAGGAGAGAAGGTCGAACTCAAGCGGTTGTGACGTGCATTATTCTGCGGCAAAACGCCTTCTGTAATTTCGGTGCTGGTTATGGCAAATATGTTCACTTCATGTTTAATAAACGAGCAAACGGTTCAACTCCGCGTCTGGAGCTTATCCTTGGCACATAGACACAGGACTGCTGTGTTTCCCTATATTACTACAAAAATACACATCTTAGCAGCAGGATTCAGCTGCTCACAAACCTTATTTTAAAATGTGATTGACAAACTTTATATCGTTTAACACAGGGTTGTACGTTGAGAGAAATTGTGGTATGTCGATTAGAATTATTGGAGCAACTTGTATCGCTGATACAGGTGCATCTATAAATATTGACACATACCAAGTGACCTCCCTGTAAATAGTAACACACTGTTAGGGACCCCTGCAAATACTATTACTGGATAGAGTATTGTTGTATTGAGATACCATACTATACGGTCGTACTTCTCTCAAAACCCTCAACCTGCAGAAACCAAAGGGTTAATTTTAACATTGGACAATAATGTAAAATGGCCAATGCTGAATTGGCCGGCCATTATACACAGTACGGACTTTCCTTAGTAAGCATATATTGAGCGGCCAATTCGATATCACCCATTGCACAAGTCAGGAGTGTGATGGAATACTCTCCACTTTGCCTGGATGAGTGCAGCTCCAACAACACTCAAGAAGCTCGACATCATCCAGGACAAAGCAGCCCGCTTGATTGGCACCCCATCCACCACATTAAACATTCACTCCCTCCAGCACCGGCGTACCATGGCTGCAGTGTGTACCATCTACAAGATGCTGTGCAGCAACTCGTCAAGGCTCCACCGCCGCACCTCCCAAAACTCTTCCACCTAGAAGGAAAAGGGCAGTAGGCACATGGGAACACCAGCACCTCCAAGTTCCCCTCCAAGTCACAGGCCATCCTGACTTGGAAGTATATTGCTGTTCCTTCATCGTTGCTGGGTCAAAATCCTGGAACTCCCTCCCTAACAGCACTGTGGGAGTACCTTCACCACACGGACTGCAGCGGTTCAAGAAGGCGGCTCACCACCACCTTCTCAAGGGAAGTTAGGGATGGGCAATAAATGCTGGCCTTGTCAGCAACACCCAGATCCCATGAAGGAATAAAAAAAGCACTACCGCGTAGAGTTAAAATTGCCCCCCAACATTCATCGCACCATCGTTTACACTAACGCATCCTTTTCCAGGCCCATAAAAAGGGGGAAACTCTTTACCTCTAGCAGCTTTCTCTTTCTCCTACTATCTAAGGCTGTACTAGCTGAAGGCTGACGCTAGATAATGGCTTAATAACAGACACTTGGGCTGGGGTTGATGGTGGTTGAGGCGTGATGATCAGAGATGAGGCAAATGTTCTCAATGAGGACTGGGTTACCCATTGTGCAACTCTTCTTAATCAGGTGAAGATTATTGATGTGGGTGAGATTTGGCAGACATCCCCATGAATGCATTAATCCTACTGACCAGTTCGACTAATAACCACCAGCTTGAATAGCGAGATAATGGAACTTTTTAAACAGAGGGGGAAAGTAATGCAAGCTACTTTATGAAGTATGAAAATGTGGCGACAGCAGGACTGTCTGTTACTACAATGGATCTATGCCAGTAGGAACTTAATTTCATTCTGACCATTTATCAGAATCATGAGAAGATTCGGGGTAATTCTAACTTTGGCTGATAGTGTAAAATGAGCGACAGCCTCAAATCAATGGAAGGGGAAACCAGGCGGGGCAGCCAATTTGATATCGCCCATTTTACACTATCGCCCAAAGTTAACATGACCCCCAACGGGAGAAAGGTACGGAGACTGGAGAGGGGTAAAATTCAACATTGGCATGGGTGCAAACCCGGTGCCTGTATTGCGCCCATGCTGAAGTTGAATTCACCATGCAGTCCCCCGTCTTCCCAGGTACCCTAACAAATATAACGCATGTTTTGGGTCGGGCATTCGCTGATAGGTATGGTCAGATGATGGAATTTCTTGAGGTTTTTGGAAGCACAGTGTTGTCTAGTCTTTTTCTGCAGAAAAACTTATACACTGCCTTTGCCAATTGGCTTGATTCTATGCCTTGGCGAAAACTGAAAAATTCTGCAGAAAGCGGGGTTACATAAGTACATAAGAAGATAAGAAATAGGAGCAGGAGTAGGCCATTTGGCCCTTCGAGCCTGCTCCGCCATTCAATAAGATCATGACCGATCTTCTACCTCATCTCCACTTTCCTGCACTATCCCCATATCCCTTGATTCCCTTAATATTCAAAAATCTATCGATCTCTTCTTGAATATACTCAACGACTGAGCCTCCACAGCCCTCTGGGGTAGAGAATTCCAAAGATTCACCACCCTCTGAGTGAAGAAATTTCTCCTCATCTCAGTCCTAAATGGCCGAACCCTTATTCTGAGACTGTGACCCCTGGTTCTATACTCCCCAGCCAGGGGAAACATCTTCCCTACATCTACTCTGTCAAGCCCTGTAAGAATTTTGTATGTTTCAATGAGATCACCTCTCATTCTTCTAAGGTCTAGAGAATATAGGCCTAGTCTACTCAATCTCTCCTCATAGGACAATCCCCCCATCCCAGGAATCAGTCTGGTGAACCTTCGTTGCACTCCCTCTATGGCAAGTATATCCTACCTTAGGTAAGGAGACCAAAACTGTACACAATACTCCAGGTGTGCTCTCACCAAAGCCCTATATAATTGCAGTAAGACGTCTTTACTCTTATACTCAAATGCCATCATCCTAGATAAAGATACTTCATCCAAGAATAGTCTTCAGACTCAGATTGGACGAACTGAGGATCAATGACCGAGAGCGACTGATGCAGCAACTATCTTTTTGGATTGTAGTTTCTTAATATCCAAATTTATATCTGTCTACTTTAAGGTTTCGAAAAAAGGAAGAAACATTAGTGGGAAAGAAATCCGCTAATGAGTGTTTACAGAGATGCTCCGAATTTAAAAACGTCATTGCAGGAACAAAAGAACGTATTAGTCAAATGGGGTCATTTTATCCAACTCGCCGGGCAGGAATTCCACGGGAACAGGCGGAACACCATGGAGTAAAATCGGGCTGGAGTGTAAAAGCGGCGTTGCATCCGACACTGTCAGTGGGGTGGGTTAGTTTAAAACTGCCACTCTCAAAAATAAATGCGCAAAAACTGATTTTGGGTTTATCTGTGTGTGTGTGTGCACGAGACAGCGAGAGAGAGGGTCACTAAGTCAGGCCGGAGTTAACCCCCAAACAGTTGCTATCACCTTAAATGCAATGTGATTTCTCACTTAGCTGCAGCATTTGTTATTTTAATTGCTGATGGCGTAAACAAATACAGTGACAACAATCCAACAAAGTATATGTATGACGCTGGATTCGTTGTGGATCATAGGAAGCCGTGGCCTATGGCGCGCTGATAATGACGCATAAGTTCGTGGTGTTTCATATATGTGGATATATTCAATAGTAACTTTCAAAAGGGAATTGGATAAATACTTGAAGGGGATAAAAATTGCAGGGAGATGAGGAAAGAGCGGGGGAGTGGGACTAACGGGATTGCTCTATCAAAGAGTCGGAGTAGAATAGATGGGCCGAATGGTCTCCTTCTGTGCTGTGCTGAGCTGTGCTGTTCTATGATTCTATATATTTTCATCTGTTGCTGCAGGATATTGTAGCACATATCACGGTGCAATGCCATCCACACACGAATCGCCTTTTTTTAAAAACAGTAACACGATGGTGTGCCTTAACTTTCGTTCTTTGTTTCTTTTCTTCTTTCCCCTTTTTCCTTTTCTATCTCTCTCCCACATACATGCGCTCTTAACCTGTTTTCTTGATTTCTTAGTGAGAGAGTAGGTTGCGCATGGTAGTGTTTATGTCTCAGTGATACAACATGATCCTTATTCTACTGAAGGTGATTTTTCCAGGGAATCCAATCCCACAAAACAATCCGATGTGTCGTTCCACGTGGCTGGCTTTACATGACAGCCAAGTCTCCGTTGTTTGTGCGCAACGATGGGAAACGGGGTTTGGGGGTGGGGTGGGACAGTGGCTGTTGGAAGTCTCCAGTAGTATTTGATTCACCTTTTTGGGAGTTTTTTTTGGAGTTGATGGACATGGGTCTGTGTTATTGATACCCGTTCCCGGGTCTGAGACGAATGAGAAGTATTGGAGTTCCATGTGCTTGGGCAACTCCTACACCTTCCACTAATGAGCCAAGCTGTCAGGCCAATAATGAACAATGCCCTCGAGTACTGCCGACCTTGCCTGGCCCAGGAAATGAAAACTGAGTCTGCTACACAAGATTGTCTCCGTTTTGATCTCCCGTACCAGACATGTAATTTTGGGGCCACCTCGATGACAAAGCAAACCCGCTCACCGACCCCTCCAAGGACAATGGTGACCAATTGATCCAAGGAATGAACGAGTTAAAGTAGGAACAATGTGATGAGTCTTTGATATCAATGCAACCAGGAGGCAGGATGTAAACCTTCATTTCTCCATTGCTGAATATATTCTGTTATTCTGCGCGAGTGAATAAGTTCGACTTGATTACCATCGCGCTTCTTTGTAACAAACAATGCTTGTTTCGTTATGATGAATGAAAAGGGACAATGACCTCCAATAAAAATGTGAATATTGATTTCTTTATAACTGCGATCCAGATGCACATTTGGACAAGGCTCAGTCCTAGGTTTGCCCTAATATTATGGCAATACCACCCATCGCCTGATGCTATTACGGGAGAATGAAGGATACAGGAATTTTTTTAATTATTCGTTTATGGGATGTCGGCGTTGCTGGCAAGGCCGGCATTTATTGCCCATCCCTAATTGCCCTTGAGAAGGTGGTGGTGAGCCGCCTTCTTGAACCGCTGCAGTCCGTGTGGTGAAGGTACTCCGACAGTGCTGTTAGGGAGGGAGTTCCAGGATTTTGACCCAGCGACGATGAAGGATCGGCGATATACTTCTAAGTCAGGATGGTGTGTGACTTGGAGGGGAACTTGGAGGTGGTGGTGTTTCCATGCGCCTGCTGACCTTGTCCTTCTAGGTGGAAGAGGTCGTGGGTTTGGGAGGTGCTGCTGAAGAAGCCTTGGCGAGTTGCTGCAGTGCATCTTGTAGATGGTACACACTGCAGCCACGGTACGCCGGTGGTGGAGGGAGTGAATGTTTAAGATGGTGGATGGGGTGCCAATCAAGTGGGCTGCTTTGTCCTGGATGGTGTCGAGCTTCTTGAGTGTTATTGGAGCTACACTCATCCAGGCAAGTGGAGAGTATTCCTTCACATTCCTTACTTGTGCCTTGTAGATGGTGGAAGGGCTTTGGGGAGTCAGGAGGTGAGACACTCGCCGCAGAATACGTAGCCTCTGACCTGCTCTTGTTGCCACAGTATTTATGTGGCTGGTCCAGTTAAGTTTCTGGTCAATGGTGTCCCCCCGCATGTTGATGGTGGGGGATTCGGCGATGGTAATGCCGTTGAATGTCACATATGTGACAGCTACTCAATAGGAATTTGTGAATGGTGAAATGTTCTACAGGTTTCGACTACAGAATACGTTTTGTGTCCTATATTTCCCCACCAATCGGTCTCGTATACCGCATTGACCTTTAGTACCCAGTATCCCATTCGCTTTTTACGGCCTTATCAGCTTGTGGTGTTTTTTTAATCTCTTGTGAACGTGAAGTCCAACTCGCTTTGCTCTTCCACATTATCCAGTTTTCCCGCATTCGAAGTAAAACTGGCGGGGTTACCGCCGCTAGGGGCTAATCACAACAACCTCCTTCCGGTCCCACTCACCCCACCCACCACTGTCCCCTTGGACTTTGTCAGTGGATCCATAATCACCGCCCCACTCTGCATTTACCTCTGCAATGTCCCTTCAGTGGCAAAGATGTCTGTTAACATCCACAACCTTATCCTACATGGTAAGGTAGACTATAGTGGGGTCATGGTTATGTTTTGGGACTAGTAATAGGAACAAGAGTAGGCCTTTCTGCCCCTCCAGCCTGTTCCGCCATACAATTATTCGTGGCTGATCTGCAGCTTAACACCATCCACCACCTTGGTTCCATAACAAAAATCTATCAATCTCAGTATTGAAACTTACAATTGACCCCCAGCCTCAACAGCTTTTTGAGGGAGAGAGTTCTAGATTTCCACTACCCTTTGTGTGAAGAAGTGCTTCCTCACATCACCCCTGAACGGCCTATGCCCCCTTGTTCTGGACTCCCCCCCACCATATGAAAAAGCTTCTCCCTATCTACCCTATCAAATACTTCATTTTAAACACTTCAATTAGACCACCCCTTAATCGTCTGCACTCAAAGGAATACAAGCCTAGCCTATGCAACCTGTCCTCATAATTTAATGGAGCGAGTTTGAGAATTTAAAAATTCTGAATGAAAAATGGTATCAGTAAAAGTGACATTTAAACTGACAGATTAAAGTAAAAACCCAAGTGTTTCATTAATGCCCTTTGGGAAAGGAATCCTGCCGTCCTTATCCAGTGTCTGGTCTATATTTTCTTTTATTATTCGTTTGTGCGATGTGGGCGTCGCTGACAAGGCCAGTATTTATTGCCCATCCCTAATTGCCCTTGAGAAAGTGGTGGTGAGCTGCCTTCTTGAACCGCTGCAGTCCGTGTGGTGTGTGACCTGGAGGGGAACTTGGAGGTGGTGGTGTTCCCATGCGCCTGCTGCGATTCCAGTTCCACACCAACGTGCTTGATGTTAACTGCCCTCTGAAGTGATCTAGCAAGCCATTCAGTTGCATCACCATCTTCTCAGGACCACTAAGAATGGGCAATAAATGCCAGTCTTGCCAGCGATGCCCACATCCTGAGAATTATACCAAACATTGCATTGACATTATGGCTTTGATGGAAATTTGGCTCTCAGGTGGTGACACCTTTCTCTTTGCTGAAGTCTCCCCACCTGGCTAAGAACCCAAGACCTAGGAGCAGGAGTAGGCCATACAGATCTTCGAGCCTGCTCCGCCATTCAATAAGATCATGGCTAATCTTCGACCTCAACTCCACTTTCCTGATCCCCATATCGGATGAAAGGTCATCAACCTGAAACGTGAACTCTATTTCTCTCTCCACAGATGCTACCTGACCTTTTAAAAAATTTATTCGCTCATGTGATGTGGCCGTCGCTAGCAAGGAGAAATGATGGTGAGCCACCTTCTTGAATTGTTGTTCTTTATAGTGATTTGGTACAACTGAGTGGCATTTCAGAGGGCAGTTAAGAGTCTAGTGAGAGGGGGTCTGTGGGTCTGGAGTCACATATAGGCCAGATCAGGTAAGGACGGCAGATTTCCTTTCCTAAAGGACATTAGTGAGCCAGATGTTTTTTTTACGACAATCAGATAGTTCCATGGTCACCATGACTGATACTAGCTTTTTATTACAGATTTATTTAATTAACTGAATTTAAATTTCCCAGCTGCCTTGGTGGGATTTGAACCACATCATTAGTCCAAGCCTCTGGATTACTGGTACAGTAACCTAACATCTATGCTACAATTCTGGTCGTATTTCCAGCATTTTCTGTTTTTACTCCGTATCCATTGATTCCCTTAGAATCCAAAAAGCTATCTATCTCAGCCTTGAATATACTCAACGACTGAGCATCCACAGCCCCCTGGGGCAGTGAATTCTAAAGATTCACAACCCTCTGAGTCCAGGAATTTCTTCTCATCTTTCCATCATCTGCCCCATCCTAATTGCTATGGTGGAGGGAAGGCCCTTATCGCCACATTATACCTTGATCTGTCCCCCTACTCCTCTGGTACCTACTCCTTCGAGCACCTCACCTTAGTTCGCCCCTCTCACCAGTCCTTTAAAGCCTTCTTTATCGACCGTCCCCATGCACAAACGGAGTTTCTCACCAATCTATTCCCCCTCCTTACCTCTCTCAGTCTCTGCACTGAGTGACTCCACGTGATCCAACTTCCATTACAATCCCATCTGAACTCCATCTGAACCCTCTGCCCTCTACTTTCACTGCATTGTTGCCCCTCTGTTTGAATTGCTTCAATCAGATTTCTGCCCCCGCCAAAGAATTGAAACAGGCCTAATCAAACTCGCAAATGCCATGCACCGTGACTGTGACCAGAGTGCACCATTCCTTCTCATTCTTCTCGACTTCTGCAGCATTGGACACGGTTGATCTCACCAACCTGCTCCAACATCGCTTCTCTGTTGTTCAGCACAGTGGAATGGCCCTCGCTTGGCTCCCCCTTACAATATTAGCTAGATTATCTCCAGCAATGGCCTGTCTTCCCGCCTCTGCACTGTTGCCTCTGGAATCCCCCAAGGATCTATCCGTGGCCCCATGATCTTCCCCATCTATATACTACACTTCAGTGACATAATCCAGAGACATGACTTCAGGTTCCACATGTACGCCGATGACATCCACCTCTACCTAACCACTGACTCTGTGTTGTCACACTGCTTGTCCAACATTTGATTCTGAATGAGGCATACGTTCCTCCAGTTAAACATTGGGAAGACCAAAGCCATCATATGCGGCCTCAGCTACAAACTCAAGCTTTTCAACAATTCAATCCCCCTCCCCAATTACTGTCTCAGGTTTAACCAGACTGTTCGCAACCTTGGTATCCTATTTTACTTAATCTGAGCATCCGACCCCATATCCTCTCCATTACAAAGACCGCCTACTTCCACCTCCGTAACATCAGCCAGCTCCACCTCTGCCTCAGCTCATCTGCTGCTGAAACCCTCATCAACGCCTTTGTCATTACTAGATTCAACTATTCCAATGATCTCCTGGCCGACGTCCCATCCTCCACCCTCCACAAACTTGAACTCATCCAAAACTCTGCTGCCTGTATCCTAACCCACACCAAGACTTGCTCACCCCTGCACTCGCTGACCCACATTGGCACCCCGTACAGCAATGCCTTGAATTTATATGTCTCTTAATTGTGTTAAAATTCCTTCAAAGCCTTGTCCCTTTTTATCTTTGTAATCTCTTTCAGCCCAACAAGCCTCCGAGAACTGTGTTCCTCAAATTGTGACCTCTTAAGCATCCCGCACTCCCTTCGCCCCACCAGTGACAGTCATGCCTTCAGCCACCTCGGCCCTCTGTACTACAATTTCTTCCCTAAACCTCTATGCCTCTCCACCCCTCTCCTCTTTTAAAATCCTCCTTAAAACACACCTCTTTTACCAAGCTGTTAGTCACCCCTCTAATATCTCCTGCTTATAATCAGCGTTGATTTTTGTCTGATTTTTTAAAAATTCGTTCTTGGGATGTGGGCGTCGCTGGCAAGGGCAGCATTTATGGTCAATCCCTAATTGCCCTTGAGAAGGTGGTGGTGAGCCGCCTTCTTAAACCACTGCAGTCCTTGTGGTAAAGGTACACCCACAGTGCTCTTAGGCGGTTGTGTACAACGGAGTGGCTTGCTAGGCCATTTCAGAGGGCAGTTAAGAGTCAACCCCATTGCTGTGGGTCTGGAGTCACATATAGGCCAGACCAGGTGAGGATGGCAGATTTCCTACCCTAAAGGACATAAGTGGCCCAGATGGGTTTTTACGACAATCCGATAGTTTCATGGCCACCATTAACTGATACTAGATTTTTTATTCCAGATTTATTTAATTAACTGACTTTAAATTCCCCAGCTGCCTCTGGATTACTAGTCCAGTAACATAACCACTATGCTACCGTTCCCGAGAGAACTGACAGTACTGAAAACTGCCTAGCGTCTCCTTACCTAAGGATGGATATACCTGCCATAGAGGGAGTGCAACGAAGGTTCACCAGACTAATTCCTGGGATGGGGAGATTGTCCTATGAGGAGAGATTGAGTAGACTAGGCCCATATTCTCTGGAGTTTAGCAGAATGAGAGGTGATCTCATTGAAACAAACAACATTCTTACAGGGCTTGACAGGGTAGATGCAGGGAGGATGTTTCCCCTGGCTGGGGAGTCTAGAACCAGTGGTCACAATCTCAGAATAAGAGGTCGGCCAATTAGGACTGAGATGAGGAGAAACTTCTTCACTCAGAGGGTGGTGAATCTTTTGAATTCTCTACCTCAGAGGGCTGTGGAGGCTCAGTCGTTGAGTATATTCAAGACAGAGATCGATAGATTTTTGAATGTTAAGGGAATCAAGGGATATGGGGATAGTGCAGGAAAGTGGAGATGAGGTAGAAGATCAACCAGGATCTTATTGAATGGCGGAGCAGGCTCGCGGGGCCGAATGGTCTACTCCTGCTCCTATTTCTTATATTCTTATGAGTGCAGGACAAGGCATTGTTAGTCCATCTGATAGAAGGCAAGTCGGGATTGCTGCCAGATGCACTTCACACAAAGAGTGATTAATACCTGGAATGATCTTCCTGATAGAGCGGTGGAGGCAACAATTATAAAGTCATTTATGAGGCAGGTAGTTGCGGGTTTCCAGTAGTGAAGAACTCGATGGCCCGAATGCCTACTCTCACCGAACCTAGCATAATTTGTGGAAATTGAACATTTCTGAATTTCGCTGCAGATAACGTACTACCACGGAAAGAGTTAAGGTTAAACGAAACTGCTCTCTTCCTTATTGCGTTGTCATGAATAAAATGTGTACAGTATATTCACAGCATTTCATACTTTCCCATTTATCTGTATTAGTGATATCATCATGTATTATTGGAAGGATAGTTCAACAGTGCTCTATAGACATAAAGGGTGTTTGACATAAGCACGTCCTCGTCAATGGATCAATTAATCCTGTCCCAGCGCCTCGCAGAGTAACCTATTTACGTAAAGGCGGTTTTTCTGTCCTCCTGTCGGCTATGCGTTAGGATACAAATATCACTCTTAAAATACTGCTTCGGCCTTCAGTCTGCAGCGTTTTATATATAACCTTTCGTTTTCGCATTAAGCATAACGTTCCAGACTTGCATCCGGCAGTTTGCGGAACTGTATAGAGACTGAGGTCAGTCCTACTCGAGGACTTTGCACGTAGCTTTCTGGCTCTGTCGCAACCCTTGCAAGCAACCGGCCAGCAAAGAAAACACGGGCCGCTGATAATTGGGATTGCGTTTCAACACAATCGGCTGCGGGTTTGAAAGTTTAAAGGACAGCCTTGAAATATAACATGAGAACGCCTCACTTGCTTGAGCATTTGCGATTTGGTTTTGCGATGCTCTGTGTCATAGTTTCATGCAACAGTTAAATAGGTTTATATATTTTACATGGATTCGTTCCGTCTTTGCAATAATAGCCAGAGGAATTCTAACCAAACGCCTGAAGCTTTCGCAGGCCAACATTGCATGAAGCCATGAAATTACTTCTTGAGCTAGCAACACATTAAAGCGTCTCTTCCGACATTTCTTCCACCATTATTTGAGCGGAGTAAACGTAATCTCCGAGAAAGTAGCAGTGGGGAATTTCCGGAACATGTTAACTGTTTGCACAGCAGTGTCCCACGAGGCAATTTCAGAGCAAGGGTAATTTCAAGTCTCAAATTAAGTCCTAAGGCCATTCCCTTTGGCGACTGAGAAACATAATTGGGATACAGCAGCACAGGGCCATGAATGGGAAATATACATCAACGCCCTTCCCATAATATTAACCACAATTCGAGCAATTTGTCATTCTCAAAGTATACTATTACTACTGAACATGTGGGGACGAACCTATATCATTTCTCTCACACTGGAGAACTACAAGAAACAGGTTGCCATAAAAAAAGCAAACCAAGCACTAGAGTTTATTTCTAGAGGGATAGAATTGAAAAGTAGGGAAGTTATGCTAAACCTGTATCGAACCTTGGTTAGACCACACTTGGAATACTGCGTACAGTTCTGGTCGCCATATTATAAAAAGGATATAGAGGCACCGGAGAGGGTGCAGAAAAGATTTACAATGAGGATATCAGAAATGCGAAGGTATACATATCAGGAAAGGATGAGCAGGCTGGGTCTCTTTTCTCTTGAAAAGAGAAGGCTGAGGGGTGACCTAATAGAGGTCTTTAAAATGATGAAAGGTTTTGACAGAGTGTATACAGAGAGAATGTTTTCACTTGTGGGGAAGAGCTTAACTAGAGGCCATCAATATAAGAAAATCACCAAGAAATCCAATAGGGAATTCAGAAGAAACCTCTTTACCCAAAGAGTGGGGAGAATGTGGAATTCACTACCACAGAGAGTGGTTGAAGCGAATAGTATAGATGCATTTAAGGGGAGGCTAGACAAGCATATGAGGGAAAAGGGATTTAGATGAGGACAGACGGGAGGAGGCTCGTGTGGAACAGTAACGCCGGCATGGACTGGTTGGGCCGAATGCCTGTTTCTGTGCCGTATATCCTATGTAATCCTATGTAAACTGATCGTTAATCCTTGCCTCATCTCCAGCCTCCAACTTTTCACACCCCATTGCAATCTTCCTGTTCTTTCCCTATTTCATTGATGCTAATATTGTCGCTATTGCCCCTTCACCTAACCTCCGTTGCTCCTCTTAACAATAAATTGCTCAATTCTGCACACCCCTCTTCCTCCCTGCAACCTCACCGTGTTGAAATCAAGACTAGTGTTCGGCGTTCTATTTTATCAGGATGCCAAATCTGCGAAACGCCTTATGAGTCAATTAAAAGTGTAAAATGGGAGGAGGGGCAAAACGGACGCCGGACCCGAACCCGAGCCATTCCCGTCGGGCAGTCTAAATTAAAATTAGGGCTGAAGGACCCCCCCCCCAAAAAAAATTAGCTAGACGCTTTGCGACCGTTTTACTTACTCACCTTTGCGTTCGCTCAATAATTGTTCCATGACCACGTTTCCC
This sequence comes from Squalus acanthias, assembly GCA_030390025.1. Taxonomy (NCBI): domain Eukaryota; kingdom Metazoa; phylum Chordata; class Chondrichthyes; order Squaliformes; family Squalidae; genus Squalus; species Squalus acanthias. The sequence goes on from CM059449.1 coordinate 14,914,722, forward strand.
TGTGCCTCTTACACAAGGTCTACCTGCAAAAGAAGTCTTCCGGTGCTTCGAGTCAACAGATGACAATAAACGAATTATGGAAATATGAACTAAAAAGAGCAAACATTGGAAATATACTGCAGTTCACTAAACATCTGAAAGAGAAAGACAGGACCGTGATTCTGGGATCGTTCATCGCTACTGCTACAGTTTTGCATTAACATACTCCACTGACACCTGCTCACCGAGCCAAATGTAGAGTCAGAAATGTTGTTCAATAGGAAATAGGACAGGAGTAAATTAGCGCGTTCAATGTATTGCAGATATGCAGAATAGATGTGGACTTTTCACCCCGTTACCTCATATCCTGCCGTGTATAACCTCACAGCGCATGTCCACAATGGCATTACTGACCTGATTGTCCAAAAGCGTGTTATGTTACTACTCTACTGCAACAGTAATGAATTCAATCTGGATATGGGCCCTTACTTGCGGTAATGAGTTACTTTTTTAAAAGAAGATTGAGCGACGCGGAGAAATCCTGAAGTATAGTTCAAGTTTATTCAAGTTGCGCAACCCAATTTCAATGCTGAACAACTGTATCAACTGCGTCTTGAACAGAGACCACAGAGAGCAGAGTCTTCACACCCTGTGCACTTTGTCTACGAACGCATGATTTTAGAATGTTAAGTTGTTCTCATTCCGTAGTTGCACCGAGATGGGAGTTCGCCGCACTTTTAGTGCGTGTAATTATCTTGTAATGTACAATTTCAAATGTTATCTGTAAGTTTGAGAATGTGACACAGTTTGCTAATGCTGATGGCAATAGGCTGAGTAACGATGCGGGCTCGCAACTGCAGCCTCCCCTGTTTTTTTTCAATGTTGATTTAATAGAAATAACACTTTTACTACCACTTAATGAGTTTAATGTAGATAGATAGGCAAATGGGCAGTTAATTGGATACAAAGTTGGAGAGACATATCTATACATCGATTCATCCAGACATAAATAGTTGGCTAGGTATAACTGAAGCTATGAAGCATTGTGATGTATGTCGATACATAGCTATTAACGCAAATTCTGATCGCTGCTGATTTAAATTTTTATTAAATATGTTCAGCTATAAGTTCCAGAACTGTTCAGTTGATGCAATCGTTTAGCTTCGAAAGCCTTCATCAATAAGCAATAGAACAGTGGAAGTGCCATAACCTACAAGGCTACCGACCAAGTGCTGGAAAGTGGGATTAGGCTGGATAGCTCTTTGTCCGCCGCCACGGACAAGATGGCCCAAATGGCCTCCTTCTGTACTGTAAATTTCTATGAGTCTATGATTCTATGAGAACAGTAGTTGGATTAAATAGCACAGTGACGAATAAAAGCATGTGCTCTCCCATTCTTCTTTACAACTAACAATGCGTAAATATAATGAAGGGTATTAGATGAAAGGTGTGAAAAATAGAAGGTTAAGGGGTGATTCGATCGAAGATTTCAAGATATTAAGGGGAACAGATAATGTAGATAAAGATAAACTATTTCCGCCGGTTGGGGTGTCTAGGACTAGGGGGCATCGTCTAAAAATTAGAGCCAGACCTTTCAGGAGTGAAATTAGGAATCACTTCTAAACACAAAGGGTGGTAGAAGTTTGTAATTCTGTTCCGCAAATGGCAATTGATGCTGGGTCAATTGTTAATTTTAAATCGGAGATTGATAGCTTTCTGTTAACCAACGGTACTAAGGGATATGGGCCAAAGGCGGGTATATGGAGTTAGGTCGTAGATCAACCATGATCTCAATGAATGGCGGAACAGGCTCGAGGGGCTGAATGGCCTACTCCTGTTCCTGTGTTCCTATGTTCCTATGTGTGGGAGAATGCTCATATGGAGCATAAAAGCGGGCTAGACTAGTTGGGCCGATAGGTCAGTTTCTGTGCTGAAGGCTCTATGCAACTCTATGTGACTATGTAAATCAACTAATAGCACCTCTATTCTATCATTTTTGCGTTGACGGCATGCAGTTCTCAGCAACGCAATGAGATGCAATTGATAGCAAGACTATGAGTTATTGCGCTCTACAGTATAACGGATCGAGCAGTGTCACTTTACTACCTTCAGCGTCATTTAAATGCTGCACATATAGGTTTATCGAGCCATAAAATCTGCCTGGTTTCTATCATATGAACGGAAACATATTTTTAACCTCAAACCTTCTTCATTTACACAGTTACCACAGTTACTGCAGAAAATATCACAGTCATTCAAATCCCAATCTTCCTTAATGCAACGGAGGGACAAAAGGTGGATTTGTTTTGTACGCATGCAGGTCCTTCAGGGGTCGGTGTGTACGCATGGCACAAGACCACTAAAGATGGATTGGAAGTCACCAATACAATTGAGGAATACAGCGGGCGGGTGTCTCGGGCAAGTGCGGAAGATTTCAGAAAAATGAGGGACGCTTCCATTAATATCATCGATGTGAGACAGTACGATTCAGGGATCTATTATTGCAAAGTGGAACTACTGGGATTCGAGAAATCCTATGGAGCAGGAACAACACTCAATGTAGCGCGTGAGTGCATTTCTTTGCTTTTGTATTTAGGATTGAATTGCTGTATAAGAGGTACATGGATGTCCGTTTGTTACAAGTCAATATATGAAGGATTGTTTGTACACAGAGATGACAGCATTGATCAGAAATCTCTCTCTCTCTCTCTATCTATCTATCTATTTATCTATCTATCTATCTCTGTCTCTCTAACTATCTCTCTCTAACTATCTCTCTCTCTCTATCTATCGGTCTGTCTGTCTGTCTGTCTGTCTCTATCTATCTATCTGTCTGTCTGTCTCTCTATCTCTCTATCTACCTATCTATATCGATATATACATACACCAGCATCGGAGAAAGAAAGTGAGACAATAGGGACAATAGTGAGAAAGGATAAATAGAAATGCAGAATTAAAGTCACAAGAAACTAAAGCAAATATTTCACATTGTGCATTTGTTTTAAGTTTTCTAATCATATGATTAGTATCCTATAACTGGAGATCAGATTACAGTTGATCACAACATCAAGGACGGAGAGCATAAGGCAAAGAGCAGAGAGTTGCTAGGATCAAACAACGAAAAGACAACATTTGTTGCAGAAAGTTGCAGGAAATTCATGAAATGTTGTAGAAAAGAGCAACAAATATCACTTTTGATAAATAAAACCAAGCGATATAATTGACAGCAAATCATTGTCTAAACATACTCTTTTAATCATTGAGGTAGATTTTGGTGTTAAACACCGACTGGCGGAACCCAGAACGGGAAATCTGGCAGAGAGATTCACAAGACACTTACAGACCCCCCCCCCCACCCCCCCAGACTTTTCTTCCATTAATTTAAAAGGAAGGAAAATCAGACGGGTTCTGTTACCGTCGTGGGACCACCCTCGCCGGATTTTAACTTTCTGCACTCCTCCCCAGCAATGCTTAATTATTTTCTTGTATGTTCGCGGGGGCTCGGCGACAATGACAAAGCCGAATTGATTGTCCATCGCTAGCTGCCAATGTTGTAGCTTCCACGACAGTGGTAGAATAGTGTGGCGTGCGGGAGGGTGGTTGTAAGGGAGAAAGGATTGTACATGTGATTGCTGAGGAGACTGCTTGAATATACCAGAGTCCATGGAGCGATTTTAACTTAACCAGCCAGTCGGGAAACTGGTGCAACTCTGGGTTTACACCCCACCCGATTTTTAACTCTTCATTGAAGTCAGAGTTCCACTCGATCCTGGAGGTTTCCCTCCAGGTGAGTTAGCTTAAATCCAATAGCCCAATATATGTGGGTGAGACAGAAATTGATTGTAGGTATGAGAGAGGGGGGGGGGGCGGGGGGTGGGGGAGAGAGAGAAACCGTGCTTTTGAAAGCGGGACAGACATAAAGAAGGCTAAGAGGAGATTTGATAGAGGTGTTTAAAATCAGGAAGGGATTAGGTAGAGTAAATAAAGAGAAACTGTTTCCACTGGCTGAAGGGTCGATAACCAGAAGCCACAGATTTAAGGTGATTGGCAAAAGAACCAGCGGCGACATGAGGAAAAACTTTTCTCTGCAACGAGTGGTTAGGATTTGGAATGCACTGCCTGATAGGGTGGTGGAGGCAGATTCAATATTAACTTTCAAAAGGGAATTGGATACATTCTTGAAGGAGAAAATATTGCAGGGCAGTGGGACTAACTGGATTGCTCTTCGCAAGAGCTGGCGCAGACTCCATGGGCCGAATGGCCTCCTTCTGTGCTGTATTATTCTATGATTCTCAGACGTGCGTATGGACGGCATTTGTAGGAGTTAAGAATTCTTTTGGTCCCATTCTTTATTTCGCTAGAGCAGAGGAAATCTCTCCAGACACATTGGCGAGGTCGCTACACATAGCAGTTGGTGCAATTCTTAACTAATTGGGTGTGCATGTCGAAGAGACAGTTGAGAGCTTAGGTCGGAAACACAAATACTGAGTGCGTTTTCGAGGAGGAAGGGAGAAGAAAATGATTTTCCTCTTTTCTCTGCAGGTCGGATTGATGGAATTAAAACATCCGCTAATAACCAAGATCAACTCCGAGCAATTCTGTTTGGTGGTGCAGCAGGAATGGCAATTATGCTGATTATTTTTGCAATTGTGCGCACTCTGCGTTCTTGTGAAAATAGAGGTAATTATAAATTGCATAGAAATGTATTGTACTTGGCTCTGTTGGCAGCTATGATTGTAGCATTCTTGCAGAACCAATGTTAGCAACAAACAGTTCAAATTCACATAATTAAATTGGGGAAACATTCTATTAAATCTGCTAAGTTTCCTACTTTTGTTTTCTTTGCAGCAGTCATTGAACAGCCCCAAAGGTTGGTAACACTCAAAATTACTGCTTTATATTTATGGAACGTAGTTCGGAAACAACTTGCAAATTCTTTCTTCTTTTGGTGTCTTACAGTTTGATCGACCAATCCGTTAAGGTAAAAGGTAAGTATGGATGTATGTATGGATAATCGGATTTAGCTTGCGCTGTCGGCTAAAGTTTAAAGTAATGCAACCTCTTGTAATTTTGAAATAAGTATTTGGTAATACTTTAATAAAAACAGAAAATGCTGGAAATACTCAGCAGGTCAGGCAGCATCTGTAGAGAGAGAAACAGAGTTAAGGTTTCAGGTCTGACGAAGGGTCATCGACCTGAAACGTTAACTCTGTTTCTCTCTCTGCAGATGCTGCCTGAACTGCTGAGTATTTCCAGCATTTTCTGTTTTTATTTCAGATTTCCAGCATCCGCAGTATTTTACTTTTGTTTTGGTAATACTTTGCTCTTTACTTGTTCACCTTTGGTTTGTAGACACAATCCCTTTTAATTTTTATCACATTTCTCTTGCTGGGGGCATGGTTCCTCCTAGGAAACCCCAATCGATCCTGTTGTCACCCAGCGTGCACACCTTTGGCTGTTTGTCAGGAATTAAAGGGTAACAGCAAGGGTCAGTAAACCTGGCTCTCTAGCTCACAGACCACAATTGTAGCACTATTAAGGGCCATAAATACAAGATAGTTACTAATAAATCCAATAGGGATATAAGGAGAAATTTCTTTACTCAGTGTGTATAGAATGTCGAACTCGCTACTAGAGAAAGTGGTTGAGGGAAATAGCTTAGATGCCTTTAAAAGGAAACTAGACGAGTACATGAGAGAAAAGGTAATAGAAAGATAATGCTGAAAGGCTGAGATGAGGTAGATGGAGTGGGAGGTGACTCGTGTGGAGTATAAACACCAGCACAGACTAGTTGGGCCGAATGGCCTGTTTCTGTGCTTTATAGTCTATGGGGGAAAATTTCAGTCACGCCACCTTTAGGGCGCTAACTTCGCTGGGGCACTTCTTTTAGCGCCCCTGCACCGTAAATTCAGTAGTAGCACCCCAAGCAGGAGGCGGGGCACTACTGGAAGCGCTCCCCCTCCTTCCTGGGGTGCTACAAGTGAATATCATGGCACTACGTGCAACAGCGCTACGCGCATCGGCACGTATCACCACGGTATTACAGGCCTCCCTCACCTGATTAAAGGGGGGGGGGCCCACACGGGCCATGCTGGATCACCTGGGAGCGGGGTGCCGGTAAAGCAGCCCGACACTCAAACTAGAAAGGGGGAAGGGGGCAGGCGCTGGCACGTGGCCCAAATAAAATGGCCGCCTGATACCTGCCCTTTAACTTACGCCACCGCGGCTGCAAAAACGCCACCCTGACCCTGTCGGACATATCGTCCGGTGATAGGTCAGGGGCGCAACTGAAGTTTGCGACCGGTGCGTCACGGGGTGCTACTGGCTACCACTGCCGCTAACCTCCCACTGAATTTCGCGGGAGGCGTTAGCGGTGCCACGCCCGAGCCCCTGAGGGACACTAACGGGGCGCAAAGCAACCCAATTTTCCCCCTGTATTCTATGTAATTCTATGCATCACAAGCCAGGAACTGAACCTGAGACTTACATGGGTAATTTCCTTTCTGGCCAAGCCCAGGTATGCATGGGCACTAATCCCAGCGAAGAATATCATTTTCAATATCTGCCCCATCTCACGTGCATATTAAAATAGAAGGCACATTGCTCAACCAAAATACAGACAGTGGAGCCGACTTTCCTGGTTTCAATGGCTCGCTTCCAGGAGACCTGGACTACCTTGGTTGGGGCTTCACGTAATGAGGTGGAGCGGAGATGCAATGAAGCTTATGTCCTGCAATGTAACACGGGGAAGATATGAAGGGTCATAGTGGCCTGCTGTGTGCTGCACAACCTAACCATTGACAGGGGCATCCACGGAGTAGCAAGAATTGGAGCTGCCATTTGAGAAGCATGAGGATTTGGAAGATGAGGGAGACATGCCTGCAGCAGATCATAGGGCTGTTGGGCTGTTACTTGCTGAAGCATCTGGAGAAATGTCATCTTGGAACCCTTCTCATGTCATTCAGACCAACCCCTTAATTCTATTCCTTCCTCGAGAAAAAATCCTCTCAAATAAAGACTTTCCTGCATGACTCTGCGTCTATCTACAGTCTCTTGCAATATTAATCAATCTATTACAAAAAAACTCAACTCCCAGTAGCACCAGAAGGGATTTGTCCAAAGCATAATCTCAGCCTTTCAGCAATATCTCTCTATTCCCTTTTCTCTCATGTACTCGTCTAGTTTCCTTTTGAAGGCCTCTAAGCTATTTCGCAGTCAGTGCATTTATTGGACAGAAATCCACAACGATGCTTCCCCTTTCTAACAATGGCTATATTTTGTACATAGCCAGTTAGTCTGGTGCTCTGTCCAGCTCGTTATCCTGAGACAAGAGCATGGCAGAAGGATTGCAGCTTTGTGTCAGTTTCAGGGACTCGAGATGGTTGCTCATCTCTTCAAGTTGGCACATCGCATGGGCCAGCTTCAGACTGCAGCTCATCTACTGGTGTGGAAACCCAAGCCCTGGCTCATGTGGAAATTCAACCCTTATATGTGTACAGATTGCCTGCGGGGCTGTTTGTAAACTGTATCTATTTTAAATAACTCCGGGTAGATTTATCAAGTGGCACAAAGATCCAATGAACCATGAAAACACCTTTTAAACCTCTTTTCATGTGGAACTGGAGTCAACCCCAAAGTCAAGCCCTCCGGGAGTCTCACGCTGATTCTCTGTGGAGTTCATTCTAACCCAACTCTTAATTTATACTGGATAGTGGCAACAGTTTGTCGGTATTGCTGAATGTGCAGTATAAATACATTCATTCTCTAATTACAAGTTTTCCATTTTGATTTTCAGTTTGTTAATTTGAATATGGCAGTAATTAACAAATTTTGAAACTTATTCGCATTACGGATATGTTAAAGGCAAATCGTGTTTAACTACCTTGATTCAGTTCTTTAATGAGGTGACAGAGAAGGTTGATGAGGGTAATGTAGTTGACGTAGTGTACATGGATTTCCAAAAGGCGTGCAACAAAGTGCCACATAATAGGCTTGGTAGAAAAGTTGAAGCCCATGGAATAAAAGGATCAGTGGCAGCATGGATACGGAATTGGCTGAGTGATAGGAAACAGAGAGTAATGGTGAACGGTTGTTTTTCGGACTGGAGGTATACAGTGGTGTTCCCCAGGGGTCGGTACTAGGACCACTGCTTTTCTTGATATATATTAATGACTTGGACTTGGGTGTACAGGGCACAATTTCAAAATTTGCAGATGACACAAAACTTGGAAGTATAGTGAAGTGTGAGGAGGAGAGTGATAGACTTCAGGAAGACATAGACAGGTTGGTGAAATGGCCAGACACGTGGCAGATGAAATTTAACACAGAAAAGTGTGAAGTGATACATTTTGGTAGAAAGAACGAGGAGAAGACATATAAACTAAATGGTACAATCCTGAAGGCGGTGCATGAACAGAGAGACCTGGGGGTATGTGTGCACAAATCATTGACGGTGGCAGTGCAGGTTGAGAAAGCAGTTAATAAGGCTTACAGGATCCTGGGCTTCATAAATAGAGGTATAGGGGGAAAAATTCAGCTGCTTGCGCCTCCCGTTAGCGCCTTAAGAGGGCGCTAATGGGGCGCAAAGCAGCTAACGCCCGGGCGCAGCGCCGCCCACGCCTCCCGCAAAATTCAGCGGGAGGTTAGCGGCGGCGCCAGCCGGTAGCGCCCTGTGGCGCTGCGCCACCGGTGATGACATCATCACCGTGCGCAGCACCCCGCTTGCGCTCCAGCCGCGATCTTCGGTCGCGCCCCCTGAGTAACCGCCAGACGCTATGTCCGACGGGTTCAGGGGGGCTTACGTGCGGCCGGGGCGGCGATATTTAAAGGGGAGGTGGCAGGCGGCCATTTTTGTTGCTGGCCGCCTGCCAGCACCTGCCCCCGTTGCTGTCCCCGGCCCCCGTGAGGCCCCCCCACCGTGAAGTGCCGGCTGCGTTCCCAGAGCCCGGCACTTCTCTTGAGTGCCGGGCTCTTTTGCCGGCACTCCCGATCCCTGGGGGCCCAGCTGGGCCCGGTTCGCGCTGTGTAGGGCCTCTCCCCTTTAAGAAGGGGAGGAAGGCCTGCAATACCGCGGCGCGACGTGCCGCAGCGCCTGGCACTGCGGCACGTAGCGCCAGGATATTCCCTCGCAGCGCCCCAAGAGGGATGCAGGGTGCTTCCAGTAGCGCCCCGCTTCCCTCTTGGGGCGCAACCACTGAAGTTCCGGCGCGGGGGCGCTAATTTTTTCGGGGCGCTAAACGTAGCGCCCCGGCGAGGTTAGTGCCCCAAAGGGGGCGCGACTCAATTTTTCCCCCATAGAGTACAAAAGTGTAGAAATTATGAAGAACCTGTATAAAACACTGGTTCGGCCCCAACTGGAGTACTGTGTCCAATTCTGGGCACCGCACTTTAGGAAGGATGTGATGGCATTAGAGAGGGTGCAGAAAAGATTTACGAGAATGATTCCAGGGATGATGTGGAGATGCCAGTGTTGGACTGGGGTGGACAAATGTGAGAAGTCGCACAACACCAGGTTATAGTCCAACAGCTTTATTTGAAATCACAAGCTTTCGGAGCGCTGCTCCTTCATCAGGTGAAGTGAAGAGATGCATATAGGCACGGCATATATAGTCAGAGAACACAGCCTAATATGCATCTCTTCACTTCACCTGACGAAGGAGCAGCGCTCTGAAAGCTTGTGGTTTCAAATAAAGCTGTTGGACTATAACCTGGTGTTGTGCGACTTCTCATGATTCCAGGGATGAGGGACTTCAGTTACGTTGATAGACTGAAGGAGCTGGGGTTGTTCTCCTTGGAGCAGTGTAGATTGAGAGGAGATTTGATAGAGGTGTTCAAAATCATGAGGGGCCCAGACAGAGCAAATAGAGGGAACTGTTCAGATTGGCAGAAGGGCTGAGAAACAGAGGACACATATTTAAGGTGATCAGCAAAAGAACCAAAGGCGACGTAAGAAAAAACTATATTATGCAGCGAGTGGTTAAGATCTGGAATGCACTGCCTGAATGGGTGGTGGAGGCAGACTCAATCATGGCTTTCAAAGGGAGTTGGATAAGTATCTGAAGGAAATAAATTTGCAAGGCTACAGGGAAAGGGCAGGCGAGTGGGACTAGCTGAAGTGCTCTTGCAGAGAGCCGGCACGGGCTTGACGGGCCGAATGACCTTCTTCCATGCTGTAACCACTCTATGATTCTATGATTCTATACTTCATGGGTCTATTAATCTTTTTCAACATCCTTGACTATAAAACCATCTAAGATTGAAAAAAGAAATAAATAATAGTATTCATTGAGCTACTGTCCTATTATATTGCATCAGATCACATGGTCGTAAGTTTTATGATTATTGTTATGTTCTAGACATCAGCTGTGCAGTGCTTGCGTATCCCACCGGCGTAGTGAATTCGTGCGAGCTGTGGGATCACGTGACTCAGTTAGAGCCAATGGCAGCACACCATCTTCCATTCATAAGTTTCACAGAAGTGCTGTGAAAGCTATGAATCTTACACCCCCCCAAAATAACAGCTAAACCTCAATTAAATAAAAAAAAACCATCACATTAATAAAATAAGTATAGTTAAATAAATTAACCATTTTAAATAAAAAATTAAATTGTTGAAAAAATTTAAAATCTTTTAAAAAGTTATAAAAATAAACTTACCTGTCTTTAAAGTCTCTAAAAAAGATAAAGCTGTTAAAAAAAATTCAAAATAATACTTAATTCACTACTTACCTTGTTAAAAGTGGGTCTTACTCCTCCTTTTTTCATTTCTAAAATCTTCCGTACTTACCTGCGCGTCCAAAGCACTAAGTGCACAGCGTGCGCGCAGCCTGTAGCGCGCACGCGGTGCACCGATTGTATTACATCGTACGGTTCTATGTTTTATAACATTGTTGTATCAAACTGTGTGGTTTAATTTCACATAAGACGTGGAGAAATGCAGAACAGCGTCTCAAACCAAAGCTCAGGATCAGGTATGTAGCATAATAGCCGAATTCAAGAGTTTATCTTGTAATATGCACACTGAAGTGTTTTCATTTCTCATCACTGATTTTCTTTTTACATTTACGCACTTTAAAAAAATCCATAACGGTCCAAAGAGCAGAATATCCTTATTTAATAAAAGTAGATACTGGGGTATGAATTTTGTGGCTGTTCTCCCAATCTGCCACCAAAACTTTGGCGGAAACCCAAGAGAAGGGTTGGAACATTGGGAGAACCCCGTGGCAATTCTCTTGCTTGGTGCTTTTGTTCACATGAGCCAGGGCTTGGGTTTTCCTCTTTCTCTGCTGGCTAGTCTGCAACCGTTGCATTTCTTCGGAGTTGTGACGGCACCACCGCCATAACATTTCCGGAAGTGCGGCGTAAACCCTGGTGAAGTTACCCGGCGAAGCAGAGTAGCTCTGAGAAGCTAAGCACTGGCACCATAACACTTGAAGAACCGACTTTCAAGGCATCGAGGTCCCGTAATGGCTAACAACGTTCTTCCGACTTATGTATTTTTATCAATGCATTATTAATGTCTAACCACCGCCTCTTGACATTAAACGGCATTACCATCGCCGAATCCCCCACCATCAACATCCTGGGGGGTCACCATTGTCCAGAAACTTAACTGGACCAGCCACATAAATACTGTGGCAACAAGACCAGGTCAGAGGCTAGGTATTCTGAGGCGAGTGTCTCACCTCCTGACTCCCCAAAAGCTTTCCACCATCTACAAGGCACAAATAAGGAGTGTGATGACATACTCTCCACTTGCCTGGATGAGTTAAGCTGCAACAACACTCAAGAAGCTCGACACCATCCAGGATAAAGCAGCCCGCTTGATTGGCATCCCGTCCACCACGTTAAATATTCACTCCCTCCACTACCGGCGTACTGTAGCTGCACTGAAGATGCACTTCAGCAACTCGCCAAGGCTTCTTTGGCAGCACCTCCCAAACCCGCGACCTCTGCCACCTAGAAGGACAAGGGCAGCAGGCACATGGGAACAGCACCACCTCCAAGTTCCCCTCCAAGTCACGCACAACCCTGACTTGGAAGTATATCGCCGTTCCTTCATCGTCGCTGGGTCAAAATCCTGGAACTCCCTAACAGCACTGTGTGAGTACCTTCACCACACGACTGCAGAGGTTCAAGAAGGCGGCTCACAACCACCTTCTCGAGGGCAATTAGGGATAGGCAATAAATGCTGGCCTTGCCAGCGACGCCCACATCCCATGTTCGGATATTTTAAAAAGAATGGTATTCTGCACTATTGGGCTTGATCTTTAATTGGATTTCTCAGTGTAAAATAGAATATATTCCTACAACTTCTTTATGTAGTAGCAAACCTTTAGTATACTTCCTGTTTCGAATAATACGCACATTATTATCTGCTTTGCATCCTCTCCGTGTCGGAGGGTTCATCATTTAACGCTATATTTTGTCCAACGTACGATTAGGATGTCAATACACAAAGATCACACTCTTAATCACTGGTGCATCTAACCCACCCTTCCACAAAAACCTACAATCGGCCCATCATAGTCCTTACCTTCCTCTTAGCCGACTTCAGATTTTTTGGCTCCACTACCCTACCAAAAAATACCCATTCCAGATCTTCATCGCTGCTTGTTTGAAAAAAAATATTTCTGTCATCAACCCTGACCTTGCCTTTTACCAGTTTATGCCCACGTCCCGTTGCCCTCGTTTAACTTGAATAGTGTTTTTCTAATCAATTCCTGTTCCTCTACAAAACGCCGTCTCGATTGACTCTTTTTAAGAATCAGGAATCCAAATTGTTCTACCCCGTTCTTATAACTCGCCTCTGAAAATAGGATTCAGCCTATGGACGGCTGCACTGCTGTTGTGATGTTTTCACTACAACTTTACACCCATAACTGAATGCACTATTCAAAGCGCAACCTAACCAGAGCACGATTTAGTTTTAGCGTGACTCCCTCAGATGTAAACATTAACGGTTGAACAATATAGTCCAGTCTTCTGTTACCTTTGTTAAATTCCCTTCTGGGATGACTAGAAATGGCCTCTGTTGAGTATAGGACCACTCGCAGGATTCTTTTTACATTTACCCCAAGCAAGTTCAAAGCCATTGATTGACCTAGGCAAGTCTTCCATTTGCCTTCCAATGTGAAAGACGTGGCATTTATCTATATGGGATTACTCATTTGCAAATGCTCTTTGGATATGTCTATAATTCCTTGGCTGCCTTTTCAGACTAGAGGCTTCCCGCGACCCTTTAGTGTCAGCTGTAAATTTCGCCAACTTTTATTGCGTTGTTAACTTCAGGTCAATTTGATAGATCAGGAGAAGTAGGGGTTCCCCCTCCCCAATCGCTGTCTGGGACACTCCACCTAATACAGCTCAAGCTGGCATTATTTCACTAAGCAGTACCTGCTGCTCAATCCTTTCCCACATCCCAGTTTTCTCCAGGATAACCAGTGCTTTAAGCCTGTGTACAGCTTTTCATGTGGACCTTGCAGGGAAGCTTTGTGGAAGAGTCGGCAGACTGGGCTTGAATTACTTTGGGTGTTCTACCCATCCTCTGCTGCAACTTTGGGGAAAGATCGGCGGAAAGCCCTGAGAAATGGCATACATGGCACTTATACTGGTTCCCCCGGACTTTCCTCGATTTCCCGTTGAAGTTATGGTGAACGACTGGGAGAAGAGGCATAGACATTGAACGCCACTGTGTAATCGGCCTTTGGAACATTTAGTTGCTAAGCCATTTCCTCCCAAGTTACACAATTGAATGCTTCAGACGCTAACTGGTTTCCTCTCTGGTTTATTTTAATTGAGATATTAACACTTATATTTCTATTAATTATTTTTGCTATTTGAACAGAGGCGTTAACGCATCTATCATTTGTGAGTGTTTGGAAAGGGGAATCTAATGTTAAATGGGTTGGCACCCCAATCACAATAAGCTTGTATATATTTATGATCAGCTGTTTATTCTACTTAAATGTTTATGCACATCTTATTTTCGTTAGGAGCACCTTATTAATCCATCCACGTCTGCACAAGTATACTCGGTAAGAATATTTATTCCTCGTGGTTCTCAAACAGGATAAACAAGTATTGTCTAAGAGAGTTATCTCCGTACTGTGAGATGAAACAGAATCTAAAACTATCAATTAAATAGAGGGTTACCTTTCCCTCAATTCTCTACTCACCTCTCTTGGAGGTTATATGGCTGTGGGGTGGGGAGGGAGAGGTGGAGAGGGGGGCGGGGTAGAGAAGTATTGGACACGAGAGTCCAGCCATCCTGATGTGGGGTAGGCTTAATGGACCAACTTGTCTTTTCATAGAAACATAGGAATATAGGAAGAGGAGGAGGCCATTCAGCCCCTCAAGCCTGTTCCGCCATTCAATGAGATCATGGCTGATCTGTGACCTAACTCCATATACACGCCTTTGCCCAAATCACCCATAATATCTTTGGTTAACAAAAAATTATCAATCTCCGATTTAAAGTTAACAATTGATCTCGCATCAATTGCCGTTTGTGGAAGAGAGTTCCAAACTTCTACCACCCTTTGTGTGTAGAAGTGTTTCCTAATTTCACTCCTGGCTCTAATTTTTAGACTATGCCCCCTAGTCCTAGACTCCCCAACCAGCGGAAATAGTTTCTCTCTATCTACCCTTTCAGTTCCCCTTAATATCCTGAAAACTTCGATCAGGTCACCCCTTAACCTTCTGAATTCTATGGAATACAACCCTAATTTGTGCAGTCTCTCCTAGTAATTTAACCCCTGGAGTCCGGGTATCATTCTGGTAAACCTACGCTGCACTCCCTCCAAGGCCAATATATCGCTCCTACGGTGTGGTGCCCAGAAATTCTCACAGTACTCCAGGTGTGGTCTAACCAGGTCTTTGTACAGCTGCAGCACAACTTCTACCCACCTTGTATTCTAGTCCTCTAGACATAAAGGCCAGCATTCCATTGGCCGTTTTGATTATTCTCTGTACCTGTTCATGAAATTTTAATGATCCACGTACCTGGACCCCCAAGTCTCTTTGGACCGCCACTGTTTTTAGCTTTTCACCATTTAGAAAGTGCCCATTTCCTGCCTGTTAATTTCGTACGTACGTGTCCCATGCTGGAGCAGCAGGTCGTGAGTATCTCACTCGAATCACCATTCTTCACCTGAGAGCTTAGAAAGAGAGAGAGAGAGAGAGCTGTGCTATCTGCCTCCGGCAGCCTGTTTCTCAATGGATTTGGGTTGGCTATAGGCAGAAAGCTGGTGGGGAACGCGGTCCAGGGCTGTCTGCCTCCTCCCGCTTCCCAGCTGTTTCCCAGAGGCACAGAGGCACAATACGCATGTCGGCACGCGCAGGTAACGTTCTCTCAATAATAGTCAGAGGCCGCTCACAATGCAGATGCACATTCCGTGTTGTTTTGAAGCGATTGCAAATGAACTCCCGGTCTGAACTTTTAATACAGCTCTCTTTCTGTTCCAAAGGAGTTGCAGAAACAAGATGAATCGTATTATAGCGATCTGCACAGGTACTTTCTTGTGTAGCTTCACAATCCTTGCTTGAAGAAAAAAAAATGACAATGGTGACAAAAGATCTTGACAATGAAAGTTGACATTGAAATTTTCAAATTAAAGGCGGGTTTTGTCATTACCATAGTCATTTTCCTCTCTGTAAGTACATAGTAGGATGCTGTTTGGAGTCATAATTGCTTAATAAATCTCTGATGTTAATTATAAATATGGTGTACAAAATAGAGCGATTTGCTTTTTATGGAGACAGATGTTTAAAGAGTCAGGAAGGAAAACATCATTATGTTGATAAGAGAATTAAAAGTAAATAAAAAATGGTTAGGTGACACAAAATTGTATTTGGGAAAGATTACTGACTGTGGGAGGAAGGGAAATTTAAGAGGGAGACAATTACACAGGTTGGAGGTTTGGAGAAAGAATTGGAGGAGGAAGAGATATTTTGATGGGACTTTCTTTGATTACACTGAGGATACAGAGAGAAAAGATAACGTGTTGGATGGTGTCCTTGCAGCTTGAGATGAACATAAGAACATATGAATTAGGAGCAGGAGTCGGCCATACGGCCCTTCGAGCCTGCTCCGCCATTCAATAAGATCATGATTGATCTTCGACCTCAACCCCACTTTCCCGCCCCATCCCAACATCCATTGATTCCTCTTGAGTCCAAAAATGCATCTCAGCCTTGAATATACTTAACGACCCAGTATCCACAGCCCTTTGGGGCAGAGAATTCCAAAGATTCACAACCCTCTGAGTGAAGAAATTCCTCCTCATCTCAGTCCTAACTGGCCGACCCCTTATCCTGAGACTATGCCCCCTAGTTCGAGACTCTCATCATCGGTGTATTTGGCTGATCTTCGACCTCAACTCCACTTTCCCGCCCGATCTCTATAACCCTTGGTTCCCTTAGTATCCAAAAATCTATCGCTCTCAGCCTTGAATATACTCAACGACTGAGCATCCACAGCCCTCTGGGGTAGACAATTCCAAAGATTCACCACCCTCCGAGTGAAGACATTTCTCCTCATCTCAGTCCTAAATGACCCAATCTGATTTGTGTTGATTTGTGCTGGCACTTGTTTCATTATCTTCAGATAACTGACGAATGTGTATTCCACAGGACAGGCATTCCGAACGTGGGTGAATGATCGAGCAGTCACGAGACGCCTGGCCGGTGAACGGAATATATGTTTCCACAGGAGGTCTAACTCAACTTTCACTCTGAAACAAACGGACCATTTGGGGAGGGGGGAAAGGCAACGTTGTTTTTTTTTGACAAAAGTAGTCGATGTCATTTTTGAATAAATTACGGAATTCACGCTTTGAGAATACTTGTTCGGCACTCTGACCAGTGCGTTCAGCATTGCCATTTTACATAGCTTGCAATACTCTGAAATACCGCAATGAGCAGATGCCGAAGATACGGTAATGATGCGATCTCTCTTGTATCAGCCTTCGCAAAGGATGGAACAAGTCGGAAGACAAAATCTGGAAGATATATTACTGAACACATCAAGAAAGCATGTAATGGACCAAGTAAAAGGTTATTAAGCGTTTCTCTGCCGCGACAGGTAGATATTAAGCTGATAAATGTTTAAATCGCGTGTGATTTTAGCTGAACGATAAAATAAAGAAAATAGAAAGACATAGAATGGATTCTGTACATCTGAAAGACAAGTTGAAAATGGTGGACACACACAGTAGGTTAGTCAGCATCTTAAAGAGACAGAAAGGTTATTAAAGTTCGGACTGCGATGTTCCAATGAAGAATTGCAACCTAAATATTAATCATTTTAATCTCTTTCAGAAGTCGAGCGAACTGTTGTACGCTTCAACCATTTTTCGTTTTCATTAGGACTGCAAGTTACATAGGAACATAAGAATTAGGAGCCGGAGTCGGCCATACGGCCCCTCGAGCCTGCTCCGCCATTCAATAAGATCAAGGTTGATCTTCCACCTCAACTCCACTTTCCAGCCCCATCCCCACGTCCCTTGATTCCCCCAGAGTCCAAAAATCTATCGATCTCTGTCTTGAATATACTCAATGACTGAGCATCCACAGCTCTCTGGGGTACAGAATTCCAAAGATTCACAACCCTCTGAGAGAAGACATTTCTTCTCATCTCAGTCCTGAATGGCCGACCCCTTAGCCTGAGACTCTGCCCCCCTGGTCCTAGACTCTCCAGCCAGGGGAAACAACCTCTCGGCATCAAGTTAATTGATTCCTATGTATTTGAAGTTTTCAAGGCTTATCCACAGACTTGTACTGGGAATATTGGCAACATAACGATTTACAGCTGTGAGAATTTGAGCTGAAATCTCTTTTTCTGCCTTTAAGCACTGTTTGGGGTCTGCAAATAGTGGACCCGGACACACAGAATACGTTGTCTAATGTCTTCAGAGAACTTGTACTTTGAAAATGACGAGGCATCTTCCTAGTGAGTGCAATTTTCCGCTGGCCCGCTCCAGGCAGTAAGCCTCGTCCGCCAGCAGCACATGTCCAGAAATGGCGCGTGAGCAGCCAATCTTATTGGGTGCGTTAAAATGAATGGATGGGAAACCGAGGGCTGGCTGTGCAAGATTTGCTGCTGGGCGATATTGCAAGCCAGGAACGCGCTAGCGGAAAATAGGGACTATTATTGACAAGTTGCAAATGACGTGGTAGCAAATATTTGATATATCTTTCGAATGATAACGTTCGTTTGTATTTGCAATTTATATCGTGAAAAATTAGTTTTTTTTTCTGATAAAGCGATCTTTATTGCACGCACACTTTGTCACGCGGCTACGAAAGGTGTATTCACGTAATTTATCGTTTATTTCAGATTTTTAGCCCGATTTAATCAGGGATTATCCGCACCTCCATATCTAATCGAGCAGTCTTTAAAACAGTTCTGAGTTCTGCTTAAGGTTTTTTTTAATTATTCGTTCATGGGATGTGGGTGTCGCTGTCAAGGCCTGTATTTATTGCCCACCCCTAATCGCCCTTGAGGTGGTGGTGAGCCGCCTTATACAACTGAGTGGCTTGCTGGGCCATTTCAGAGGACAGTTAAGAGTCAACCACATTGCTGTGGGTCTAGAGTCAGGGTAGTCAAGGGAACAGTAACACAGTGGTATTGTCACTGGGCTAGTAATCCAGAGGCCTAGACTAATGATCCAGAGACGTGAGTTCAAATTCCAAATGCTGGGACATTTAATTTAATTTAATTAAATAAATCTGTATCAGTAATAGTAACCATGAAACTATCGGATTGTTGTAAAAACCCATCTGGTGGAGACGAAGTCCCATCTTCACACTGAGGACACCCTCCATCGTGTTGCATGGCACTACCATGAGGCGCTGTGGGCCATCACAAACTGTAACCTCATGGCCAGGCATATTCCTCACTCTACCATTACCATCAAGCCAGGGGACCAAACCTGGTTCAATAAGGAGTGTAGAAGAGCATGCCAGGAGCAGCACCAGGAGCAGCACCAGGAGTACCTAAAAATGAGGTGCCAACCTGGGGAAGCTGCAACACAGACTACATGTATGCTTAAAAAGTGGAAGCAGCATGCTATAGACAGGGCTAAGCGATCCCACAATCAACGGACCAGATCAAAACTCTGCAGTCCTGCCACATCCAGTCGTGAATGGTGGTGGACCATTAAACAACTAACGGGAGGAGGAGGCTCCATGAATATCCCCATCCTCAGTGATGGTGGAGCCCAGCAGGCGAGAGCAAAAGACAAGGCTGAAGCATTTGCAACCATCTTCAGCCAGAAGTGCCGAGTGGATGATCCATATCTGCCTACTCCTGAGGTCCCCACCATCACAGAAGCCAATCTTCAGCCAATGCGATTCACTCCACGGCTGAGCGCACTGGATACAGCAAAGGCTATGGGCCCTAACAACATCCCGGCTATCGTGCTGAAGACTTGTGCTCCAGAACTAGCCGCGCCTCTAGCCAAGCTGTTCCAGTACAGCTACAACACTGGCATCTATCTGACAATGTGGAAAACTGCCCAAGTATGTCCTGTCCACAAAACGCAGTACAAATCCAATCCGGCCAATAACCGCCCCATCAGTCTATCCTCAATCATCAGCAAAGTGATGGAAGGTGTCATCGACAGTGCTATCAAGCGGCACTCATTTACCAATAACCTGCTCCCTGATGCCCAGTTTGGGTTCCGCCAAGACCACTCGACTCCCGACCTCATTACAGCCTTGGTCCAAACATGGACAAAGGAGGTGAATTCCAGAGGTGAGGGTGACTGCCCTTGACATCAAGGCAGCATTTGACCGAGTGTGGCATCAAGGAGCCCTAGTAAAACTGGAATCAGGGGGGAGAACTCTCCAATGGCTGGAGTCATACCAAGCACAAAGTAATATTGTTGTGGTGGTTGAAGGTCAATCATCGTGGCAGGAGTTCCTCAGGGCAGTGTCTGAGGCCCAACCATCTTCAGCTGCTTCATCAATGACGTTCACTCCAACATAAGGTTAGAGATGGGGATGTTCGCTGATGACTGCACAGTGTTCAGCGCCATTCACAACTCCTCAGATAATGAAGCAGTCCATGCCCGCATGCAACAAGATCTGGACGACGTTCAGGCTTGGGTTGATAAGTGGCCGGTAACATTTGCGCCACAGAAGTGCCAGGCAATGACAATCTCCAACAAACGAGAGTTTGACCACCGCCCCTTGACATTTAATGGTATTACCATCGCCGAATCCCCCACCATCAACATCCTGGGGGTCACCATTGACCAGAAACTCAACTGGACCAGCCACATAAATACTGTGGCAACAAGAGCAGGTCAGAGGCTAGGTATTCTGCGGCGAGTGTCTCACCTCCTGACTCCCCAAAGCCTTTCCATCATCTACAGGGCACAAGTAACGAGTGTGATGGAATACTCTCCACTTGCCTGGATGAGTGCAGCTGCAACAACACTCAAGAAGCTCGACACCATCCAGGACAAAGAAGCCCGCTTGATTGACACCCCATCCACCACCTTAAACATTCACTCCCTCCACCACCAGCGTACCGTGGCTGCAGTGTGCACCATCTACAAGATGCACTGCAGCAACTCGCCAAGGCTTCTTTGGCAGCACCTCCCAAACCCGCAAACTCTTCCACCTAGACGGACAAGGGCAGCAGGCGCATGGGAACACCACCACCTCCTAGATCCCCTCCAAGTCACACACCATCTTGATTTAGAAGTATATCGCCGATCCTTCATTGTCGCTGGGTCAAAATCCTGGAACTCCCTCACTAACAGCACTGTGGGAGTACCTTCACTGCACGGACTGCAGCGGTTCAAGAAGGCGGCTGACCACCACCTTCTCAAGGGCAATTAGGGATGGGCAATAAATGCTGGCCTTGCCAGCGACGCCTAAAACCCATAAACGAATTAAAAAAAATTATAGGCCAGACCGTGTAAGGGCGGCATATTTCCTTCCCTGAAGGACAATAGTGAACTAGATGGGTTTTTATGACAATCCGGTAGTTTCATGGTTACCATTACTGATACTAGCTTTAAATTCCAGATTTGTTTTAATTTAATTAATTTATTTCGTTTGAACTCATGTCCCCAGATCATTAGTCCAGGCCTTTGGATTACTAGTCCAGTACATAACCACTATGCTACCGTACCCGCAACGTTTGTGCTGGACTGATGGCATCAAAGCCTCCTCTCTTTGCTGTAAGATTACCATAAGAAAGTAATCCCTAATTTGATATTAATTGGTATTATATTGCATATCCTACTCAGAGATGCAAGAAGGATGAATGGTATGAGAAATAAAAATGTCAGAGTGGCGCAGTGCCGTGTACGTCTTCGGGGGTTAAGACATGATACAGGAGGTCAGAAAGAGGGGTTGCTTGCGTCATATCTGCCCAGGAAGTGGTTAATGCTGAACCTAGATACCTGAAATGGGAAAATGTCCCACTTCTCAAACCTAGTATTCCAGCCCTTCAGGAACAGGAAAATAACACCCAAGAATAAAAAAAGTCGGAAAGTACAGTGTAGCAAAACAAACATGATTTATGTGCAATCAATTTCCGATTTCTAACCAGACTCATCCTTTGCAACAACGTTACAGATTATGAGCGGCATAATTCAATCAAGAGCTTCATTCTCCAAATAAATGTGAGATATTCTTCCATACATGCAAGAGTTCCTTCATCTACATATTCCTCACAAAGCAATTTTCAAATGCAGAAAGATTAATAACACACTGGGCAAACAACTGGAACATCTGTGCATACATTGCATATTGTCTGTAAAGCCTTCTGCTGTCTGTGTAATATAAGTGACGTGGTACTTGCGTTGCTGGTCGGTGCCCTTAAGTGCGATAATAGAATTATTCAGGGCTCAACAGGAGATATCGAAAGTATTGATTGGAAGAGACAAAGGACATCTGTTCCAACTGTTGATTCATATCCGTTCCTGGGGATCATGGTGGGCTTCAATTGGTCAATCCTTTGCTCGGAAGTGGCTAAATGCACTTTTTAATCATTTACTCGTCTTTATTGGCTCAGAGTTTCCATAAGACTTCGTGAAGTGTTTTGGTTCCATTTTTTTTATATTAAAGGCGTTACATAAAAGCATCGCCTGGGCTGAGCTAGCAGAAAAATCTGGGGGAAGAGAAGCGCACACCCCTTACAGAATCTCCACTTCATTCTCCATTGGTTTTTGTGGAAGGAAAATCAGGCAAATTCGGTTCTGTTAGAGGCTTGAGATGCTCTGCGCTTGATTTCCCATGCTGCGCTGGCTTAATCAATGATGGTAGAGATGAAAATCTAGCCGAGTCTCAGCATAGTTAAATATCCAACTAATAATCCTACCAGTAAGTGTGTTACAGAAAGATGAATTTCAGCCGCGAAATTCGGAGGGGCTATCACCAGTCACCCACTGTAACTTCCAAGGAAACGGCGTAAAACACGGAAGAATCGCCGTTTATAACGTCCGTGCTATGGATATGGACTTTCAAAAGGCATTTGATCAGTTAGCAAATTTGAAGCCATGGGGTTAAAGGGCCAGTGGCAGCATGGATACGAAATTGGCTAAGAGACAGAAATCAGAGAGTAGTGGTGAACGGTTTGTTTTTCAGACTGGAGAGATGTATACAGTGATGTTCCCTAGGGGTCAGTATTAGGACCACTGCTCATTTTGATGTACTGTGACCTGGACTTGCTTATGCAGGGCACAATTTCAAAGCTTGCAGATGATACAAAACTTGGAAATGTAGTGAACAATGAGGAGGATAGTAGCAGACTTGAGGAAGACATAGACAGACTGGTGAAATGGGCAGGCACACGGCAGATGCAATTGTACACCAGGCTCAATTTTCTTATCCGTTGAAGTCGATGGACAGCGAATTTGAAATCGCCAACTGTAGACCTTCGGCCAAAGTTTAAATTACACTCAATGAGCAGCTATCTGTAGAGATTCTAAATGCATTCGACACCCACCCCAGAACTCTCCCTTCATGAGATGTTGGTCTCTTCTGCATCCTGCCTCATTTCGCCCCACCACTGGCGTCCAGTCCCTCAGAATCCTTCAGGCATCACGCTCCGGATTTCTCTCCCTACCCCCGCCACCCCGCCCCCCCCCCCCGCCCCGCAACTCCACTTCCCACTCCTCTAAGACAATCCTTCAAGCCCACCTCTTTGACTTACTTTTGGGCAACCCTCCCAATATCTCATTTTTGGCTCAGAGTTCCTTAAGACTTTGTGAAGTGCTTGGGGGCATTTTCGACATTAAAGGTAATGCAAGTAGTTATGAAGAATATTTTCTTTTGGCGATGGTGTAAGTCGTTGCATATCCTGCCCGATTTAACTTTCCTTTAACACCAATGAAAAGGGTGTATAACTTGTGGACGGTCCGTGGGTTTTACACCATCGCTGAAAGTAAAGATGACCCATAAATCGATTTCAATGAAAATAAGACGCTTTTTATAATGGGCGGATGATACACTCCTTCAGATTACTGCCCAGGCAGTGCAGATGAAAATTGCCCGCTACAAATCCCTCACACAACCTTCCTCACTCTTGCAGCCAGAACTAGAAGTGATTTGCAGGACAGATATGACTCAGTCAGTGGTTCTTAAGGTAATGGTAGCCATGAACTTTTACACTACTAAGACCTTCCAAACAACAGTAGGAGGTCCCTGTCTAGTCTCCCAACCTGCAGTGCAACATTGCATTGTATATGTTACCCTTGTATTTCCAGGCCAGTAAATTAAACTATTTCTCCATGGAAAAAAATACACAAGCCATTAACTTGCAAAGGGGCTATGCCATGAGCTTGAAAAGACAAGTAGCAGCACTCAACTAACAGACAGTGACTACAACCAAGTGCACGAACACATCTGTGCACACCACACCAATCACATACCAAGAGTCTTAAACCTGGCTCTAATAGATAGCACATTCAATTACGTGCACGAAACATTCATGTTTAAAAATTCTTTCACGGGATGTAGGCGTTACTGGCAAGGCCAGCATTTATTGCCCATCCCTAATTGCCCTTGAGAAGGTGGTGGTGAGCCGCCTTCTTGAACCGCTGCAGTCCTTGTGGTGAAGGTGCTCCCACAGTGCTGACTTTGTTGCAGCGGTTTGGTACAACTGAGTGGCTTGCTAGGCCATTTCAGAGGGCACAGTTAAGAATCAACCACATTGCTGTGGGTCTAGAGTCACATATAGGCCAGACCAGGTAAGGACGGCAGATTTCCTTCCCTGAAGGACATTAGCAAACCAGTTGGGTTTTTCCGACAATCCGGTAGTTTCATGGTCACCATTACTGATACTAGTTTTTAATTACAGATTTATTTAATTAACTGAATTTAAATTCCCCAGCTGCCGTAGTGGGGAATTTAAATTCAGTTTATTAAATAATGCACACAATAATTTTCATACATCACACTCGCCAAGTAAGTCATAGCAACCATTGCTCATAGCATAGAAAAAAGCTTTCCCCAACTATCGCGTCCTGTTCCATCTCAAAATTAGAATTCCAATTATTGGAAAATTTATTTTTCCTATCAGCTTGTGGTGCTCATGTGTTCAGTGTGTTTACCTTCATGCTTCCCCTTTGTGACAGTGTATGATGCATGTCATTGTTGTCGCCCTGCACTTCTAATGTTTCCCCAGTAGGAGGAACAAGTGAGGTGGATGTCTGTTGCACGTCAGTGTCTGCCTCCAACGATAATGCCATACCTCATCGCCCTAGGTCAGTAGACGTTCCAGCAGCTACAGGCGCCATGGTCATTAATTCAGTATCTATCTGAGCCCGTACACCATTTGGAGCCATTTAAGCGGACGCTGGGTATTCTGCAGCGAGTGTCTCACCTCCTGACTCCCCAAAGCCTTTCCACCACCTACAAAGCACAAGTCAGGAGTGTGATGGAATACTCTCCACTTGCCTGGATGAGTGCAGCTCCAACAACACTCAAGAAGCTCGACACCATCTAGGACAAAGCAGCCCACTTGATTGGCACCCCATTCACCACCTTAAACATTCACTCTTCCACCACCGGTGCACTGTCGCTGCAGTGTGTACTATCTACAAGATGCACTGCAGCAACTCGCCAAAACATCTTCGAAAGCACCTACCAAACCCGCGACCTCTACCACTTAGAAGGACAAGAGCAGCAGGCGCATGGGAACACCACCACCTCCAGGTTCCCCATCAGGTCACACACCATCCTGACTTGGAACTATATCGCCGATCCATCATCGTCGCTGGGTCAAAACCCTGGAACTCCCTTACTAACAGCACTGTGGGAGTACCTTCACCACACGGACTGCAGCAGTTCAAGAAGGGGGCTCAGCACCACCTTCTCAAGGGCAATTGGGGATGGGCAATAAATGCTGGCCTTGCCAGTAACGCCCACATCCCGTGAATGAATAACCCAAATTAAAAAGCTGCGACGTTGTAAAGCATTGATGTAACGTTATCCTGAACAACTTTTCCATTATCATTATCATTGTCATCTCCTGCCATTGCCTTACTATTAGGCTCACTGACAGCGTGATCAAAGATGTGTGTAGGAGCAGATTTCTGATAAACAATGAGATTTTTGAAGCCTTGCACCTGAACTTCATTCCTTTACATGGTGGATCCAAGCATTAAAGAATACTGTGGAGCTCAAGGCATCGAGGGCTCCAGTTAAAACATGCATGACTGTTAGTGTCAGCCAAGGCTCAGTTGGTAGCACTCTCGCCTCAGAGCCAGAGGGGTTGTGTGGATCACAGTCCCACTTCAGCACAAACATCTAGGCTGACACTCCAGTGCAGTGCTGAGGGAGTGCGGCACTGTCGGAGGTGCCGTCTTTCGGATGAGATGTTAAACTGAGGCCCCCCTCTGCTCTCTCAGGTGGATGTAAAAGATCCTATCGGCACTATTTCGAAGAAGAACAGGGAGATATCCTGGCCAATATTTATCCCTAAATCCACATCACTAAAACAGATTATCTGTTTTTTTAACACATTGCTGTTTGTGGGAGCTTGCTGTGCGCAAATTGGCTGCCACGTTTCCTACATTACAACAGTGACTACACTTCAAAAGTACTTCATTGGGTGTAAAGCTCTTTGGGACGTCCGGTGGTTGTGAAAGGCGCTATATAAATGCAAGTCTTTCTTTTCTTAGGACCTCATCCAAGGAGGCCTCCACTGCTGAATGCTCTGGAATGTACCATCCTTTCAAGGTGGCCTGGACCTCAGTCATCTAGACCTGCAGCACCGCACAAATGTGTGCTGGGGAATTCTATAGACATTACCAAAGTGTACAGGCTACTTGACACTCTCTAAAATGATTGCGGGAGCTACTGATGCTCAGCTACCAAACTGCCTTTGTAGATAGTCCTTGTGATTTGTAGGAGCCCTGTTAGGACGGTATTCGCCGGGTTAGAGCTATCCTGTTGCTGTTGCTTACTGGGCAATCCCCCACGTTATCTTGTCGATGCCAGTGTCAAAATGGTGCTGGAACTGCTTGGCTAAGGGAGCGGCAAAGTAGCACAGGTCTATAGCCGGGGTGGGGGCGGGGGGGGGGATTTTGATTGTTCGTAACAAATTTGCAATTTACTAACTGTTCTGTTACATAATTATGCAATTATCAGAATTATGCGATTAGTTTGTTCAGACAACGTTGTTCCTTGTCCGGGTTGCCTCTTTTTATATTGCTTTATTTATTTTTATAATTTATTCATTAAATAGGAAAATATATAAAAGCAAATCAGAAGTAGCAGCAAGCGCCTCTGAAAGCATCTTTATCAGATTCTCTGCAGAATAAATATTACCACATCTTAATTTGAGTTAAATATGGTATTTTTGGGCTATTGCTATTAGAATATAGTTTGATTATTATATGAATGGATAAAGTGATTATAACGCTAGCAGTGGGATGTATTTTTAGCATGCAACTACCAGTGGTCCACGGGGATTGCCCATAGAATGCAGTTACCTCTATCTCTTTCACCTTCTAACAAGGTCTCTCTCTGTTTTATCCTTACTGCCTCTCTCTCTCTTGAAAACACAATCCCTCTATTTTTCAGAACAGCCACTCCCTCTCTCTCTCTCTCTCTCTCTCATCCTAGTAACAGACGCTCTATTTTCCCTTCAGCAAGCTCCTTCTAAGTGGGATAGCATCTGTAAGAATATGAGCATGTGCCGTAATCTTTTGCTGTAAAAGTTTGCTGCAACATAACCAAACTTAAAAAAGTTGACCAAATTTAATATAGCAGCATGCTTCGGGAGGCTGAGCGGCTGGTTCCTGTGAGAACTTTGTACGAAAACTCTGACAGATAAAGAAGGCCTTGAACAGGAACAGAGACTTTCTGCTCCAAATGTAAAATAGACTGCTACGGTTGTAAGATGTGAAGGCTGCCAGCTGCCTTCTAACAGATAAGGAAAACAGACATTGAGAGTTCTGTAAAGACAAGCTATTGAACTGTGGAACCATTGCAAAAACAGGAACATCTTCTGACTTTGGGATGTAACCGGCCTTGAGGCCCACTGACTGACTGACCACTGATAAGAAGAAGAGAAAACAACTACTGACTATTACTCACATAGTTTGGGACACGTATGCAGTGGGCGGGTTGCCAAGTTTTAAGGTATAAAAGATGCTGTAAAAAGACATTCGGGGCTGCAGTCGGGGGCAACTTGGTCGGTTGCCAGTTAAAGTCATACGTCTAGTCATCGCCGAACTGACCACTCGTGCTAGGCCATATGTAGTGTTGGCTTATTATCACTTGATCTTAAAGTCAGGGAATAAACCTGGGCATGCTTAGATATAATCATGAGTATTATATGCAACAGTTTTGCGTGAGCTTACTTGTAACCTCTTGCTGATTTTAAGTAAAGGAAGTTATTCTTGAATCCTTGGGTTTTGTGTTGTCTGTTCGACGGGTCTCAACTTTGGAAACTGTTTGACGGGTTAAAGGACAAGAGTGAATTTAAACGTCTTACACATCTGTTCCAGCAGGATGTACAAACAGCTGAAAGCAGATTGCAGACTGGAGAATAGAGGAACCGTGTTAATATTACTGGGGGTATATGTGCACAAATCGTTGAAGGCGGCAGGGCGGTTGAGAAAGCGGTTAAAAAAGCATACGGGATCCTATAAATAGTGGCATAGAGTAAAAAAGCAAGGAAGTTATGATGAACCTGTATAAAACACTGGTTCGGCCTCAACTGGAGAATTGTGTCCAATTCTGGGCACCGCACTTTAGGAAGGATGTGAAGGTCTTAGAGAGGCTGCAGAACAGATTTACGAGAATGATTCCAGGGATGAGGGACTTCAGTTACGTGGATAGACTAGAGAAGCTGCGGTTGTTCTCCTTAGAGCAGAGAAGGTTGAGAGGAGATTTGACAGAGGTGTTCAAAATCATGAGGGGTCTGGACAGAGTAGATAGAGAGAAACTGTTCCCATTGACGGAAGGGTCAAGAACTAGAGGACACAGATTTCAGGTGATTGGCAAAAGAACCAAAGGTGACATGAGGAAAACCTTTTTACATAGGGAGGGGTTATGATCTGGAATGCACTGCCTGAAAGGGTGGTGGAGGCAGACTCAATTGTGGCTTTCAAAAGGGAATTGTATAAGTACCTGAAGGAAAAAAATTGCAGGGCTACGGGGAAAGGGCGGGGGAGTGGGACTAGCTGAAGTGCTCTTGCAGAGAGCCGGCACGGGCTCGACGGGCCGAATGGCCTCCTTCTGTGCTGTAACCATTCCATGATTCCATGATTAGAGCCAGTAGTGGGAGAAGCTGGCTAGAAGCGGGCAATAATGAAAGAAAGAAATTAAATATATTGGGAATTGAAACAAAAATAAAAAAAAAGGAACAGAATAAAAGCAGAAACTGGAAAGAGATTTGTCGCTTGCAGACTGTCTTAGTAGTACCGTCACTGTGTTGAGGAACAGGTTCGAACTTTCGACAGTGTTTGAACCAATTGGAACCTGAACTCGGATTCGCTGTTTTGAATTGTCCTCATATTGGCAGGTAGCTATGAGATATTTGGCTAGTCCCAGGTTTGCGGTCTGTCAGCTCATCTTTAAGAGCAAGGCTTCAGCAGAGTTCACCGAAAAGTGCCTCAGCGTTGGTGTCACAGAAGAGACCAATCAGATCACAGAACCTGTATTACATTTTGGTAGGAAGAATAGGGAGGTCACTTGGAGGGTGCGAGTCTAGGTGGGGTAGAGGAACAAAGGGATCTCGGAGTACAAATACACAAATCACTAAAAGTTGCGACACAGGTTAGCAAGGCCATAAAAAAGCAAACCAAGCACTAGGGTTTATTTCTAGAGGGTAGAATTGAAAGGTAGGGAAGTCATGCTAAACCTGTATCGAATCTTGGTTAGACCACACTTAGAGTACTGTGTACAGTTCTGGTTATTATAAAAAGGATATAGAGGCACTGGAGAGGGTGCAGAGAAGATTTCCAAGGATGATACCAGGAATGCGAGGGTATACATATCAGGAAAGGATGAACAGGCTGGGTCTCTTTTCTCTTGAAAAAAGAAGGCTGAGGGGTGACCTAATAGAGGTCTATAGATTTATAAAAGGTTTTGATAGAGTGGATACAGAGAGAATGTTTCCATTTGTGGGGAAGAGCATAACTAGAGGCCATCAATATGAGATAGACACCAAGAAATCCAATAGGGAATTCAGAAGAAACTTCTTTACCCAAAGAGTGGTGAGAATGTGGAACTCGCTACCACAGGGAGTGGTTGAGGCGAATAGTATAGATGCATTTAAGGGGAGGCTAGACAAGCATATGAGGGAGAAGGGGATAGAGGGTTATGCTGATAGATTTAGATGAGAAAGATGGGAGGAGGCTCGAGTGGAGCATAAACGCCGGCATGGACTGGTTGGGCCGAATGGCCTGTTTCTGTGCCGTATATCCTATGTAATCCTATGTAAAAGCTAAAACTCTTTGTCAAGTTTACCCAATGGACCGATGGCATGCAGAAATGGGACTTCATTGTTAAGTTTAGCTGACGGAACAATCTGATCCAGGAAATCGAAACATTTTTTTCTGTTAAAATGAACGGTAATTGTTAAAAAAAAAATTATCCGGAAGAATTAACGTGCCAAGTTTAAAAAAATATTCTATTGTTATGTTCAATGGTCGCAGATGATATTTCAGGCATTACTTTAATTTAACCGTATCACTGTTGGTTGTTTCTACTTCCATGTTATATATTAATAAAATACGAATCACCGGAATCAAAAGAGACTGTAATGTCCAGAGTATGAATATGATTATTACCGCTAGAAAATTAATAATAAAACGCACAAAAAAAACAGAAAACGGTGGAAGCACTCAGCAGGTCAGTCAGAATCCGTGGTGGGAGCAGGATACATCAGCCTTTCTGAAAAGTTAAATCGTGTTCGGTCCCCTCGCAGCTACTGAACCGACCTGTTGAGTGTTGCCAGCATTTTCAGTTTCTGTCACGGATCTCCAGCATCTGCATTTTTCTTTCTTTAGTGGGGGGGGGGGGGGGGGGGGGGGGGGGGGGGGGGGCGGGGGAGCGGGGGCAGAACGTTTCCAGCCCAGACAGACAGACACGTGCGTGGAAAAGGAGAGAGAATAAGTGAGAGAGGCAGTGTAGCAAAGCCAGGGCTAAAAAAAGAGACGGCGACCAAATATATAAGCAACTTCTTCCATTGCATCACATCCTGGGCCGGAGTTATCTTCACACTGAGAGGCAGTGGTCATTTTGTCTGCGTCCTTCCTTTTGAACATCGAATTTACCCGGGTTGCAGGCAGAAATGAATCCGAACATGACGATCTGGGCGGCGATAATTGTATCTGGTAAGGTGTTTTAACTCGTTTTAATCTATGTTCAAGCCTATTGTCCACTATTAGATACCAGGAGGACTCCGTGCAATATAATCATGGGAAAGTTCACTCATTTTGGAAAATAGTATAAAAATGACAGCTGGAAATATCAGTGGAGGAACGCCAATGTGCTCTCCCGTTCGCCCATCACCCCCTGTGCTCGCTGACCGACATTGGCCCCCGGTTAAGCAACGCCTCGATTTTAAAATTCTCATCCTTGTTTTCAAATCCCTCCATGGCCTCGCTCCTCCCTATCTCTGTAATCTCCTTCAGCCCCGCAACCCTCCGAGATAACTGCAGTCTTCCAATTCTGTCCTCTTGAGCATCCCCGATTATAATCGCTCCACCATTGGCGGCCGTGCCTTCAGCTGTCTGGGCCCTAAGCTCTGGAATTCCCTGCCTTAACCTCTCCGCCTCTCTACCTCTCTTCCTTTAAGACGCTCCTTAAAACCTACCCCTTTGACCAAACTTTTGGTCACCTACCCTAATTTCTCCTTATGTGGCTGGGTGTCAAATTTTGTCTTCTAACACTCCTGTGAAGGGCCTTGTGACGTTTTATTACATGAAAGGCGCTGTATAAATACAAGTTGGTGTTGTTGTTGCTGCTATTCCATTCCTGTCTGCTATATTTTAAATCGGTATTTTAATACATATACCACAAACGGGTTAACGTCTCCTTTTAAAGTAGAGGACAGAGGGCAGGAACGCGGGGACGGCTTATCCCTAAAGTAGCCAACAGTAATTTTGGAGCTGTGTTATGTTTAATACCAGATCACATTCTATAACCGCTGTGCCGAAAGGATATTTCAGGATTTGTTTACCACCATTAGACCGACCCTAAGCGGCACTATTTTCATATTTACAGACTGCAATGTTATAAAACAACGTGTCTGCTCCGCTCCGGCGTCATAACCGCCCGTGGAATGTATGCTCCGATATCCTTAAACCCTCAATACTAAATATCAGTAGCATCGTCACTTAAATTTATATGTTTCTCTATGCATTTCCATTTGAACCTAAATATTCACTAAACGGAGGGATGCTGGCTCTGGTTAGTCATTATCAACATCACTCTCGGGCCAGGGACAGTAGGGTTCGAATGCAGAGTAAGGCTGTTTTGCCCTAAAGCTGACTTTGTAAAGTCACAACATTTAAAGTACCTAAATAGACTACAGTTCTAACAGCTACCCCATATTTACAACGTTACCTCTATACATTCTGGTATCCAGAGCATGTTAGGTAGCCCGTGTCTGTGTTATCATAGAATCATAGAACCATAGAATGGTTACAGCACAGAAGGTGGACATTCGGCCCGTCGAGCCCGTGCCGGCTCACTCATAGAAACATAGAAAATATAGAAACATAGAAAAATAGGGGCAGGAGTAGCCCATTCGGCCCTTCGAGCCTGCTCCGCCATTCAATATGATCATGGCTGATCCTCTATCTCAATACCATATTCCTGCTCTCTCCCAATACCCCTTGATGCCTTTTGTGTCTAGAAATCTATCTATCTCCTTCTTAAATATATTCAGTGACTTGGCCTCCACAGCCTTCTGTGGTAGAGAATTCCACAGGTTCACCACCTTCTGAGTGAAGACATTTCTCCCCATCTCAGTCCTAAATGTCCTACCCCGTATCCTGAGACTGTGATCCCTCGTTCGAGACCCCCCAGCCAGGGGAAACATCCTCCCTGCATCCAGTCTGTCTAGCCCTGTCAGAATTGTATACGTTTCAATGAGATTCCCCGTCATTCTTTAAAACTCTAGTGAATACAGGCCTAGTCGACCCAATCTCTCCTCATACGACAGTCCTGCCATCCCAGGAGTCTGGTGAACCTTCGCTGCACTCCCTCTATGGCAAGTATATCCTTTCTTAGGTAAGTAGACCAAAACTGCACAC
This sequence comes from Squalus acanthias, assembly GCA_030390025.1. NCBI lineage: Eukaryota > Metazoa > Chordata > Chondrichthyes > Squaliformes > Squalidae > Squalus > Squalus acanthias. The sequence continues at coordinate 14,947,439 of CM059449.1, forward strand.
AGTACTCCAGGTGTGGTCTCACCAAGGCCCTGTATAACTGTAGTAAGACATCCTTGCTCCTGTACTCAAATCCTCTTGCAATGAAGGCCAACATACCATTTGCCTTCCTAACTGCTTGCTGCACCTGCAAGTTTGCTTTCAATGACTGGTGTACAAGGACAGCCTGGAACCTTTGTACATCAACATTTCCCAATCTATCACCATTTAAATAATACTCTACTTTTCTGTTTTTCCTACCGAAGTAGATAACTTCACATTTATCCACGTTATACTGGATCTATCATGTATTTGCCCACTCACTCAACTTGTCTAAATCGACTTGAAGCCACTTTGCATCCTCCTCACAACTCACAATCCCACCTAATTTCGTGTTGTCAGCAAACTTGGAAATATTACATTTGGTTCCCTCATCCAAATCATTGATATATATTGTGAATATCTGGGGCCCAAGCACTGATCCCTGCGGTACCCCACTAGTCACCGCCTGCCACCCCGAAAAAGACCCATTTGTTCCTACTCTCTGTTTCCTGTCTGTTAACCAATTTTCAATCCATGCCAGTGTATTACCCCCAATCCCATGTGCTTTAATTTTGCACACTAACCTCTTAAGTGGGGCTTTATCAAAGGACTTCTGAAAATCCAAATACACCACATCCACTGGTTCTCCCTCATCTATTCTATCAGTTACATCCTCAAAAAACTCCAGTAGGTTTGTTAAACACAATTTCCCTTTCATAATTTCATGTTGACTTTGTCTAATCCCGTTGATATTTTCTAAGTGTCCTGTTAATACATCCTTTATAATAAACTCTAGCATTTTCCCTACTATAGATGTTAGGCTAACCGGTCTGTAGTTCCCTGTTTTCTCTATCCCTCCTTTTTTAAATAGTGGGGTTACATTTGCCACCCTCCAATCTGCAGGAGCTGTTCCATAATCTATAGAATTTTGGAAGATGACAACCAATGCATCCACTATTTCCATGGCAACCTCTTTTAGTACTCTGGGATGCAGCTTATCAGGCCCTGGGGATTTATCAGCTTTCAGTCCCATTAATTTCTGCAGCACTATTTTTTTTAACTAAAACTAATTTCCTTTAATTCCTCCTTCTCACTAGACCCTTGGTTTCCTCGCATTTCTGGGAAGTTATTTGTGTCCTCTTCCGTGAAGACAGAACCAAAGTATCTGTTTAATTGCTCATCCATTTCCTTGTTCCCCATTATAAATTCTCCCGTTTCTGGCTGTAAGGGACAAAAGCAGCTCAGCTAGTCCCACTCCCCCGCCCTTTCCCCTTAGCCCTGCAATTTTTTTTCCTTCAGGCACTTATCCAATTCCCTTTTGAAAGCTTGATTGGCGCTCCATCCACCACCTCAAACATTCACTCCCTCCACCACCGGCGTACTGTGGCTGCAGTGTGCACCATCTACAAGATGCACTGCAGCAACTCGCCAAGGCTTCTTCGGCAGTACCTCCCGAACCAACGTCCTCAGCAGCCCCATGGGAACAGCACCACCTCCAAGTTCCCCTCCAAGTTACACACCATCCTGACTTGGAAGTGTATCGCCATTCCTTCATTGTCGCTGGGTGAAAATCCTGTAACACCCTCCCTAACAGCACTGTGGCCGTATCTACACCACACGGACTGCAGGGGTTCAAGAAGGTGGCTCACCACCACCTTCGCAAGGGCAATTAGGGATGGGCAATAAATGCTGGCCTTGCCAGCAAAGCCCACATCCCATAAATGAATTAAAAAAAATCTGCCTCCACCATCCTTTCAGGCAGTACATTCCAGATCATAACAACTCGCTGCGTAAAAATGTTTTCCTCATGTCGCCTTTGGTTCTTCTGCCAATCAATTTAAATCTTTGTCCTCTGGTTCTCGACCCTTCCGCCAATGGGAACAGTTTCTATCTATCTACTCTGTCTAGACCCCTCATGATTTTGAAAAACTCTATCAAATCTCCTCTCAACCTTCTCTGCTCTAAGAAGAACAACCCCAGCTTCTCCAGTGTATTCACGTAACTGAAGTCCCTCATCCCTGGAACCATTCTTGTAAATCTGAATTTAGAGTTCATTTGTCCTGGTAATTTATTAATTATTGTAAAGGTTTAGTGATGTCAATAACACACAGGGGCGGGTATGCCCCAGGGCCTGCGCCATCGGCCAGAACTTGCGTGCTATCAAACCAAATGGTGGTAAAACCAAAGATACTGAAATGGCAGAGGATTTGGAGGTTAATTGTCCACACCTACTGGCTGGGGTGGAACCCGATGCGGAATATTAATGGAATGTTTTTAGAACAATATTAAACAGGTGGAAGTCAGGTAAGTGCCCAAAGTCATAAAAAAGGGAGTGTGGTAAGAGAAAAACAAGATGGCTGCCTGGTCAAGTACAAAGGCAAATAAGACGTAAGTAAAAATGTGTTTTTGAATATAAATTAAAGGCACCTAATGCACAACAAGACAAAGGCAGGTACCGGGACCAGGGTAGAAAAGCCATTAAAACAGCTAAACGATTAATGGAAAAGCGGATGGTGGACAACTGTAGTAGTCGTGGAAAATGTCATTCATCTATGTGAAGAGTCAAAGGATCGTCAAAGACTATATTGGGCTTCTGAAAGATTCACAAGAACAGGTTAGAAAGGTCTCTCAGGGTCCGGCGGAGATACTAAATTAATACTTTGCACCAGTCTTCACTCAGACACGGCTAAATGGCGTTGTTAGCAATAACGTTGTTAATATTGATACCGTTTTAGACTGCAATGGAACTGAATATCGGGCGCTGCATATAACGGGCGGCCGATCCGATACCGCCCGTTTTGCGCCACAATCTGAGATGGATTTCTCGGCCAATGAAACAGAATATCAGGTGCTGATGGCCGATTTGATACCGCCCGCTTTGCGTTGCCGCCCAAGATGAATTTCTAGCAACGCGTTTCCCATATTTCTGTTTTTATTTCAGATTTTTATCATTGAAGGTTTTTTTTAAAGTCAGATATTTTCTATTTTATAGCAGGACAAACGTTTGGAAACATCACAGTGATCCAAAGCCCAGCCTCGATTATTACAACTGAAGGCGAGACTGTGGTCCTAAACTGCACGTATAATGGGCCAACCGGGATAGCCGCATACAAATGGTATCGAAACATCCAAGGTGGGACTGAAGTGTCCAACAAAACATCACAGTACACAGGACGTGTGATTCTGGCGGATCAGGAGGCCTTCTTAGCAAGCAAAGACGCTTCACTACAAATAGCAGACACAAAGCTGTACGATTCAGGAACCTATTATTGCAAAGTGGAACACGTGGCATGTGGGGAAGCATATGGCCCGGGGACAAAACTTACTGTAACAAGTGAGTATCGCTCCCTAGTTTTGGCGAAACAATTTGTAAGTGTGAAAGTGACCCCGATCATAATGAAATGCATGATTACACCCAGGTCTTTTTAATTGGAAATAGCTTTGTGATTTTTAAATAGAAAAGAAAAAGAAAGACTTGCATTTATATAGCGCTTTCCACGACCACCGACGTCCAAAGCGCTTTACAGCCAATGAAGTACTTTTTTTTGAAGCGGAGTCACTGTTGTATTGTAGGAAACGCGGCAGCCAATTTGCGCACAGCAAGCTCCCACAAACAGCAATGTGATAATGATCAGGTAATCTGTTTTAGTGATGTTGATTGAGGGATAAATATTGGCCCAGGACACCAGGGAGAACGCCCCTGCTCTTCTTTGAAATAGTGCTATTGGATCTTCTATGTCCACCTGAGAGAGCAGACGGGGTCCTCGGTTTAACATCGCATCCGAAAGACGGTACCTCCGACAGTGCAGCGCTCCCTCAGTACTCCACTGAAGTGTCAGCCTAGATTTTTGTGCTGAAGTCTCTGGAGTGAGAATATGAATCCACAATTTTCTGACTCAGAGGTGAGGGTGCTACCAACTGAGCCACTGGCTGACCTAAAATGCTAAAACTATTTGTTACACCAACACCTACAGTGCAGAAGCGTCCCAACATCGGACTGAGGAAGATGGAAGACGGGATGAATTAAGCAGTATTGAAGGACTACTTCCAAGCTTGGGCTTTAACAGTCTGTCGATTGTAGGGGAAAATGGACTGGATGGAGTGAGCAGTTCCTCATTTGTAACGTCTTGCATAGGAATGAGGTGGATTAGGGCACTATGGATGGAGATTTGATTTCAACGCAGTTACACTGGAGGGAAGAGCCATAGCTGATAGGCAGACGTGCTTGGAGCTTAGAAGAAAGAAGGAGAAAGTTAATCACCATGGCAGTCGAGATAAATATAAAATAAAGTTGGAAAGTAGAGAGAGGTGTTAGAGGCCATTGTGGGGATGGGGTTGGTGAAGAATGGCGTATCTGACGACAAGCTTCTTGCATGTTAAATTGTTCATCTGCAGAAAGAAATGTGCCAGTAAAGCGGCGGACAGGGAACCGCAGAGGAAATCCACATTAGTGATGATACCATGCAGACATGCGGCGCAGGGTCCGGATCACTTTGCAGATTGACAAGGGATTACCAAGAAAAAGGAATATTACAATTACCTTGAGTTAAAACATAGATCATGGGAACCGGTGAACTAGAGCAATGTTAGGAAGCAAACGAGAGTTAGAAAAAGCGCGAGACTTGCAAGCAGCGACAGTTAACTAAATAAGTACTTTATTGGCTTAGAGAAAGAACTGAGCTAAAAATAGCGTTTATATAACCTCATGACGTTGATCAGAAACGGCTCAAAGCGCCTCACGCCCGATGAGTTACTTAGAAGTGCAGTGGTTGCTGTGACGTAGGGACACCCTGCAGCCAATCTGCGCACAGCAAAAAAAAACCCCGAACTGCGATGAGATGGGACTTTTGCCATTAGCTGAGGAAGGCTAGGAACCTCCTTCTAATCGAGCAGTGCTACAAACAGGCAGTGAATCAAGGCAATGCCCCTAGTGTAGGGCCTTCATGTTCAATGTCTCATCCCAAGGATACCACCTGCGACAGTGCACCTCGCCTTGATTACCACATGCCAGTGTAAACCCACATAATATCCTTCCGTTCCGATGTTTTGGCCCAAACATTCATGACTCGGAGGCAAGCTGACAAATAGAACAACTGACAAATGGACAGCAATGCGATTTCTGGGGAATGAACAAAGAAAATAGCTCTTTCAAGTCTTCAAGTTAAATTAATTATACGAACTTCATTAACGTTTTTTCAAACAGTGCGAGTTCGATATTCACCAAATCACAGAAATGACAGAGAAGCATGGCTTGTAGAAGTACAAAGAATAATTATTTTTTTCAAATCTCCTCAGCTCGAGGATACGCCACGAGGAACTCGCGGATTCTTTGGTACATCAGAACGTGGATAATCGTTGCACTCATCCTTACGGGGATCGTCCTCTCTCAGCGCATCTGCCCCATCAGAGGTACTGACATTGAAGTTAAATTTACAGCATTTCACATACATAAAAGATGAAATCATAGAATTGCACTTGCAATGCGCACATCCTCATTTTATATATAAGTATTGATTACAGAAGTAGATGCTTTCAGAATATCAAACTATGCCTTAAATTCAGTTTAATCTTTTTTTTCTCTCTTTCTACTGTCAGTTCATTGCACATTTGGCCCACTTCCAGAGTCAAGGTTGGTAAATGGAAACATTACCGATTTTAAGTGAAGTCTATTTCATCCCTCAAACACTTGCAAGTGATTAATTTATCTTCTTCTGGTTTTTCCCCCGGAAGGGTCGAGTCCATCTACGAAGACATTGATTTTACTGGTGGGTGACCAATCCTCAGGTCAAGTTTGCTTCCTTTAGCTTTCGTTAAAGTTACTACATTTTGCTTCGTTACACCAGGAACGTCTCCTTGATTTATTGTTCCCTTCAATGTTTTTGTATCTGTTACTAAACGCTAATTATATACAGGAATAAGTTTGGAGTTGAGACACATTTTCGGGGAGGCGGCATTTCTCTGTATTTAATCCGCTGCATATCCGCCCTCTGAATAATTGATGGGTCATTGCAGAGTGTTACTTTTTGCCTACCTATTCTACACCTGGCATGACAATATTTATAGGAACGTAGGAACAGAATGAGGCCATTCAGCCCCCCAGCCCATTCTGCCATTCAATTAGATCGTGGCTTATCTGTATCATAACCCCATTTACCCGCCTTGGTTCCGTAACCCTTAATACCCTTACCCAACAATAATCTATCAATCTCAGTACTGACGTTTTCAATTGACCCCCCAGTCTCAGCAGCTTTTTGGGGGAGAGAGTTCCAGATTTCCACTATCGTTTGTGTGAAGAAGTGCTTCCTGACATCACCCCTGAACGGCCTAGCTCTAATTTTAAGGTTATGCCCCCTTGTTCTGGACTCCACCACCAGAGGGAATAGTTTATCTCTATCTATCCTATCAAATACTTTAATAATCTTAAACACCTCGATGAAATCACCCCTTATTCTTCTATATTCAAGGGAATAGAAGCCTAGTCTAAGCAACCTGTCCTCATAATTTAACCCTTTTTGCGCCGGTATTATTCTGGTCAATCTGCGCTGCTCCCCCTCCAAGGCCGATATATCCTTCCTGAGGTGCGGTGCCCAGATCTGAATACAGTTCTCCTGATGGGGTCTAACCACAGCTCTGTACAGCCCAGATTTTGTGCTCCAGTCTCTGGGATGGGAATTAAACCCACAACCTCCTGACTCAGAGGCGAGAGGGCTACCAACTGAGCCTTGGCTGAGACTGTGAGCAGAGATATAGGTCTTTATGTATTGTCGTATGAGGAGAGATTGGGTCGACTAGGCCTGTATTCACTAGAGTTTAAAAGAATGAGAGGGGACCTAATTGAAACGTATAACATTCTGACAGGGCTAGACAGACTGGATGCAGGGAGGATGTTTCCCCTGGCTGGGGGTCTAGAACGAGGGGTCACCGTCTCAGGATATGGGGTAGGACATTTAGGACTGAGATGAGGAGAAATTTCTTCACTCAGAGGGTGGTGAACCTGTGGAATTCTCTACCACAGAAGGCTGTGAATATATTTAAGAAGGAGATAGATAGATTTCTAGACACAAAAGGCATCAAGGGGTGTGGGGAGAGAGCGGGAATATGGTACTGAGATAGAGGATCAGCCATGATCATATTGAATGGCGGAGCAGGCTCGAAGGGCCGAATGGCCTACTCCTGCTCCTATTTTTCTATGTTTCTCTGTGTTTCTTATAACTATTTATTGTTAATCAATATTAAACTTCCTCGAATCTGGAGACTGCGTCTGTGCCATTCAACTAATCAAAATCAGTCTTACTGAAATATTTTAACAATATATGTTCTAATGTACATATTTTTATTGAATTAGAAACAGGAGGAAGGTGGCAACTGTTCAGCATAGGAACTGTTGAAGTCGAATTAATAAAAATAGAGGACACCTCCAGACAAACAGCCGCGTGGAACCAGTGTGCTCCCGACGTTACTGAAGGCAGCGCTTAGCAATTCTGCAAACTCTGCTGAATACAAAGTTGTGGCTGCAGATGTCCTCGTTCCCGGGCACCAATGGAGCCGCACAGGCAGCCAACCACTATTTGGAACGTCACTGATACACTGACAAAGCTTTTCTGTCCGTTGGGTCTCGTGATTTTCCGGTAAACCAGCCATTAGGTGGCAGAGGGCCATGTTAAATTCCGCCCCTATTTCCGACAAACACACAAAAGAATAACGGTTGTATGCGAATATTAGGGTAGGGAAGCTTATTGGTAAATTCTGTTATTTTAAAGAGTCCATTATGTTTGCAAAGACAAGGGCCTAGAAATTCCTCTCGGATGGTGGCGCAGAACGGGCGGTATCAGATCGGCCACGCGGCACCTGATATTCAATTCCGTTGCAGTCAAGGGCCCCAAACACTCCTTCCAGGTGAAACATTGATTTACTTGCACTTCTTTCAAACTATTAAACTTTATTTGCTGCTCACAATGCAGTTTCCTCTACATTGGGGAGTCCAAACGCAGATTGGGTGATCACTTTGCAGAACACCTCTGTTCAGTCCGTAAGTGTGATCCCGAGCTTCTGGTCACCTGTCACTTTAATTCTCCGCTCCACTCCCCCTCTGACGTCTCTGTCCTCGGCTTCCTACACTATTCCAATGAAACTCAGTATAAGCTCAAGGAACAGCACCTCATCTTTCGATTAGGCACTTTACAGCCTTCTGGAATCAACAATGAGTTCAACAATTTCAGATCATAACCTCTGTCCCCATTTTTTCCGATGGCAGCAGTTGATGATTCTGCTATTCCCATTTACACCTATCCTAGAACCATATTTTGTTTCTTTACTCGTCCCATTACCATCTCCTTTCGCTTTGCACCATCATCCCTTTTGTCATTTAATCTCTCCTGCCCTCCACCCTATCACAGACCTTCCCTTTTGTTCTTTGCTCCCCTCTCCCCTTTCCCTGCCTCTGTCCGTGCTTAAAATCGATTACATCTCCAGCTTTTTCCAGTTCTGATGAAAGGTCATCGACCTGAAACGTTAACTCAGTTTCTCTCTTCACTGATGCTGCCTGACCTGCTGAGTATTTCCAGCATTTTCTGTTTTTATTTAACATTATATTTCATATCACATAATCTGATATTTAATTAGTATCAGGATAACATCCCTAAAGTCACAACGTATTTATATTTAATTGAGTATTGACGTATTTAGTTAATGCACATTTGATACCCTTGTGGCGGATCGCCACCTAAAACGGGCATAATCCACTCTTCCGTCTGTGGACAAATTTCCAGCCCCTTCCCTTTAAGGCAGAAGGGGGCGGGGCCTCAGGTTTTACCCAGAGAATTCTGGGAGTTTACCCAGAGAATTCTGGGAGCAGCTTTCTCAGACATTTTGTTTTGACATGCAGTGAATAAAAGCTTCCTGTTTTCCACATATGGATTCAGCCTCCATTCGTGTTTCGCGGCAGCCTCAACATTGGTGACCCCGACGCTCAGAACGTATTCCGAGCACTGCAATGGTGGACACGAACGCAGTTTCCGTGAAACTGCCGGAGTTTTGGGAAAACCAGCCCGAAGCCTGGTTTCTCCAAGCTGAATCTCGCTTCCGGCTGCGAAATATCACCACAGAGGGGACGAAGTACGACTACCTCGTCACATCACTCAGCAGCATCACAGTTTCCAAGGTTTGGACAACGCTGCAGAACCCACCAGAGGAAGGCAAGTACGCACATCTCAGAACAGCGCTCCTTAAAAAATTTACGGCCTCGGCATATCAGCGAAACTGCCACCTCCTCGACCTTCCAGGCCTCGGTGATGCCTCACCATCAGACCTCCTCTCCCACATGCTCTCCCTCACCGACGAGAGCCCACCCGGATCCCTCTTCCGCACGCTGTTCATCCGCCAGCTCCCTCTCAGCATCCGCCCAGCGATCGTGGCGTCCGGCCTCACGAACCTGGAAGCCCTGGCCGATGAGGCCGACAAGCTGCTGTCCGCTCACTCCAGCCGTGACATCACTCCGGACCTGGCAGCCAATGCCTGGGCGCGCCCCTCACCATCCAGCCCGCGGCCACAAGGGCCTGTCACCAGGCCCACGGGGCCTTCACACCCCACTAACCCGGGCCACTGTTACTACCATGCACGGTTCGGCGCCAGGGCACAACGGTGCACACCTCCTTGCTCTTTCAAGTCCGCCCCCGTTCCAGCCCCCGCGATGGCTGTGGGCCACACGGGCTCCCTGCTGTTCGTCACGGATGACAAAACCGGCCGCCGGTTCCTGTGTGACACTAGGGCTCAGCACAGCATCATCCCCGCCTCCTCCCTCGAAATCCAAAAGGGCGAACGAGGACCGGCGCTGGCTGCTGCTAACGGCTCGGAAATCTGGACGTATGGCACCCGGACAGTCACCCTCGACCTCGCTGGTCACCGCTACTGATGGGAGTTCATCACTGCCAAGGTGCTCTCCCCCCTCATCGGCGCAGATTTACTGTGTGCCCACGGCTTACTGGTAGACATCCCTCGTCACCGCCTCGTGGACATGAACACCATGTCCCCCATCCTGGGTGCCATGGCCCCCCGTCAACCCGCCGACATGGCGTCACAGTGCCATGCCCGGGCCACGGATGACTACTCGGCACTCCTGGCCGAATTCCCAGCCCTTACCAATCCGACCTTCTCCGCGGAGGCCGCCAAACACAGGGTGGAACACTTCATCCCCACCACAGGCCCCCCAGTGTACACCCACGCCCGCAGGCTGGACCCGGCCAAACTGGAGATCGCGCGGACCGAATTTGCCACCATGGAACAGCTCGGCATCATCCGCCGCTCCAACAGTCCCTGGGCCTCCCCACTCCACATCGCCCCCAAACCAGGCGGGGGTTAGCGCCCCTGCGGGGATTACCGCCGCCTCAATGACGCCACCACCCCTGATTGGTACACCGTGCCGCACATTCAGGACTTCTCGACTAGACTGGCCGGCCGCTCAGTCTTTTCCAAGGTCGACCTGGTGCGCGGCTACCACCAAGTCCCCGTCCACCCCGCAGACGTCCCCAAGACGGCCGTAATCACCCCTTCGGCCTGTTCGAGTTCCTGCAGATGCCCTTCGGCCTCAAAAACGCGGCCCAGGCATTCCAACGGCTCATGGACTCGGTCCTTCGGGACCTGAAGTTCCTGTTCGTCTAACTGGACGACATCCTGGTAGCCAGTTCCTCCAAGCAGGAACACCTTGAACACCTTCGCATCCTGTTCGGACGCCTCAGCGACCACGGGCTCATCCTCAGCCCAGCCAAATGCCAGTTCGGCCTGGACAAGATCGACTTCCTCGGCCACCACATCACTCATGCTGGGGCCATTCCCCTGCCCACCAAGGTGCAGGCCGTCCAACAATTTCCTCGCCCCACCACCATCAAAGGCCTCCAGGAGTTCCTCAGGATGGTGAATTTCTATAACCGCTTCATCCCCAAAGCGGAGTCCCTCATGAGGCCTCTGTATGAAGCCCTCCAGGGCAGGAGCGGCAAGATGGCGGTCGAATGGACGGCAGATGCGTCCGCCGCCTTCGATTCCACCAAGACCGCGCTCGCCAACGCCACCCTGCTCGTGCACCCACGGCCCAATGCCAGGGTAGCGCTCACCACGGATGCCTCCGACCACGCGGTCGGCGCCGTGTATGAGCAGTGGGTCGACAGCGCCTGGCAACCACTTGCCTTCTTCAGCCGCCAACTACGCCCCCCCGGAGGTCAAGTACAGCACCTTCGACCGCGAGCTCCTCGCGCTGTTCCTGGCGGTCCGCCATTTCCGGTTTTTTGCTTGAGGGCCACCCCTTCACTGCGTTTGTCGACCACAAGCCCCTGACATTCGCAATGGCAAAGACAACCCACCCCTGGTTCGCCAGGCAGCAGCGCCAGCTCGCGGCAGTGTCCGAATTCACCACGGACATCCAACACGTCTCCGGCCGAGACAATGTGGTAGCCGACTGCCTCTCCTGCCCCGCCATCCACGCCGCACACCTAGCAGTCGACTATGCTCAACTTGAAGCAGACCAGATCACCGACCCGGATCTGCTCTCCGCACCCACCAACCTACCAGGGCTACGCCTGACCGACGTCGCCTGTGGCCCGACCGCAGTCACGGTCAAGTGCGATTTATCCCTATGTCAACCTCGGCCCGTCGTCCCAGCGTCCTGGCGCCGCCGGATATTCGACATTCTCCACAACCTCTCCCACCCCGGCGCCCGCGCATCCATCAAATTGGTAGCCAACCGCTTTGTCTGGCGCGGCCTTCGCAAGGATGTGCTTACTTGGGCCAACTCCTGCCTATCCTGTCAACGTGCCAAGGTACAGCAACACACGAAAGCACCCCTCGAGGAGTTTACCGTCCCCTCGCGGAGATTCGACCACATCCACGTGGACATCGTCGGGCCCCTGCCGCCATCGCAAGGCCACACGCACTTGCTGACCATTGTTGACCGCACCACACGCTGGCCTGAGGCAATTCCACTGACCTCTACCACCACCGCCGACATCGCCAGAGCCTTCGTCAGCACCTGGGTCGCACGGTTCGGCGTCCCCTCCGACATGACGTCGGACAGAGGTCCGCAATTTACCTCTGAACTCTGGACCGCCGTTGCACGCAATCTCGGGGTGACCATCCACCGCACCACAGCGTACCACCCCCAAGCCAACGGACTGTGTGAGCGGTTCCACAGATCCTTGAAGGCATCTCTTTGAGCCAGCCTCCAAGATGGTGCCTGGACTGACCGACTTCCGCGGGTCCTCCTTGGCCTGTGCACCGCGGTTAAAGAAGACCTCCACGCATCGGCAGCAGAGCTCGTGTACGGTCAGCCGCTGCGCGTACCCGGCGAGTTCCTGCCCACCGCCACGACACCCTGGTCAGCCGACCAGAACGCCACAACTTCGCCTCACTGGCGCTGCAGTTCACCCCGGTGCCCATTGCCCGACACGGTGAATCCATGTCACACGTCCCACTAAGCCTGCACCAGGCACGGTTTGTTTTCATCCGGCACGACGCCCACCGCGGACCCCTTCAACCCCCGTATGACGGGCCCTACAAGGTGCTACAGGCTGGGGACAAATTTTTCACCCTGCAAGTGGGCGACAGGACCGAAAAAGTGTCGGTGGACCGACTCAAGCCAGCACACTCGGAGCCCGGGGAGCAGGTCCCTGTAGCTCGTCCACCTCCACGCGGCCGACCTGCCCTCAAGCCGGTTCACCCGGCTGCTCCACGCCCGGCCGTCCCACGTCCACCGGCGTCCTACAAGAGCCGCTCCGGCCGGCCCATCAGACCGCCGCACCGTCTCGTCCACACCTCCTAAGCGGATTCTGGGGGGAGCTGTGTGGCGGATCGCCACCTAAAACGGGCATAATCCACTCTTCCATCTGTGGACAAATTTCCAGCCCCTTCCCTTTAAGGCAGAAGGGGGCGGGGCCTCAGGTTTTACCCAGAGAATTCTGGGAGTTTACCCAGTGAATTCTGGGAGCAGCTTTCTCAGACATTTTGTTTTGCCATGCAGTGAATAAAAGCTTCTTGTTTTCCACAAATGGATTCAGCCTCCATTCGTGTTTCGCGGCAGCCTCAACACCCTAATATTAATGATGTAATTAAAAGTGGCCTTTCACTACTGGAACCTAGATTCAAACGCAACCCGCCTAATGGCACGATCACCTCATCTATCACCTGGCTGTAAGCATTCTATGCAACATTTAGGTACCGGTGGTCAGGGGCCAGTAGCAGAAGTATGCCCAAAATCAGCACACCATATTTTTTGTAACAATATAGAGCGGAATTGACACTGGTGGAACAAATCGATTAAAATATGTATGGGCTGGAAGATTTGTCATCATCTATATAAGGAGAGGTAAGAACACGACTTTCTACAGCGAGCAATGGAACTAAGTGACTGCATGTAAAATGTGAAAAGAATAAAATTAGGTTGCAGTGGGATCTCCCGGTCCATGTTCTTGTGCCGATAAGCTGTGCATAGACTTTGTAGTTAATAAGTAACATCTTCTTAATATTAAACCAATCTGTTGCATTTTATTCAATATACACGATGTCATCCTGAAGTTGATATACGTTTGAAATGATGACCACCACACAGGCAATAGTCACATTTTTCCATTAAATTGGGGCTTCCCAAAATAATAGGGTCCCGCCCTCACCCGACGTGAGCATTGGTGCCCTTTTCACTAGAGGTCATCCGGTAGCCACCAGGAGTGTCAGATTTAGCATATTGCTCATTCCTCGTCCGGGGTTTCCAACATCAATTATAGTGACACTTGTTCATCCGGCACAGAGCGGGGCTCCAAACAGGGAATTTATAGCCCGGATGGCTCAATATATCTCGATCTTTGTCCAAAGGAAGATTCCAATAATTCCGGTCATTTCCAATGCGTTGTCAAAAGCGAGAAGACAGTCAGCACACTGAATGCTGCTCACGTGGTGGTTAAACCATGACTTTCATGTGATTGTTATACAGTTCTTTTAAAGTCAATCGGCACTGCAAATTGTCACTCTGAAACAGACAATTGTCACTTAAATGCAAGCATAACATTAATAGTCCGATATTGGCATTCTGTATTGGGTTTGTTTTCTGCGTCGCTGATCTGAAGGGTTTGAAGTAGAGGCTCAGCAGTGAACTACAGTCCGAAATAAAGCTTTGCCAACATGAAATTCCACAACAGATATTGTAGAGTCTTGCTCCAAGCATTTCCCTCCGTGATATTTAGAACACATTTCATTCGACTCCAAATAAACATAACAGAACTTCAATTAAAACAGAACGCTCTCTAAATATGATACTATTAGGCTGTCAGCGGTCTATGTTATTAAGCAGCAAATCGGACACCAACTTCCGGCGACCGCACAGGCGCAGTTAAAGCGGAAATTGGAAACTTGCTGTCCGAGTTTTCCTTCTCCGACTGTTTGCTATAACAGGGCCTCGCCGAGAGACTCGGCGTTCACGTACATTGTCGTAAAAAGCGATCTGGTTCAATAAATTCCTTTAGGCTCGAAGAGTGGTGTGGGAGGAAGGGGTTTCAGTTCATGGGGCACTGGCACCGGTACTGGGGAAAGAGGGAGCTGTTCCGTTGGGACGGGCTCCACTCAAACCGGGCTGGGACCAGTGTCCCAGCGAACTGAATAACTAGGGCAGTAGACAGGGCTTTAAACTAATGAAGGGGGGGGGGGGGGGTTGTGGGAGGATTCAGGAAAGAGTACATTTAAAAGCAATGAGAGAAATGTCAAGGTTCTAGAGCAGAGTAGAGTTTTGGGTAAAAATAAGCAGAGTGGGTCAGGAAGGGGCAGAGAGTGACAAAGGTAATAAGGCATCAGTGACTAAGATGACATCAGGGAAAAAGAGAAATAAGTCAAAGGTGAAGGCACTATATCTGAATGCGCAAAGCATTTGCAACAAAATAGATGAATTAATAGCGCAGATAGAAATTAACAGGTTTGATCTGATAGCCATAATGGAGACGTAGTTTCGAAGTGGCCAAGGTTGGGAACTAAATATTCCAGGATACATAGCTTTTAGAAAGGATAGGCAAAACGGAAAAGGAGGAGGGGTAGCCCTGATATTAAAGGATGGGATAAAGACAGCAGAGAGAATGTATCTTAGCTCTGAAAATCAAGAAGTAGAATCAGTTTGGGTGGAGATAAACAACAACAAGGGGCAGAAAACATTGTTGGGAATTGTTTATAGGCCCCTAAACAATAGTTGTAATGTAGGGCAGAGTATAAATCAGGAAGTTATAGGCACATGTAACAAGGGTAATACAGTAATCATGGGCGACTTTGATCTAAATATAGAGTGGGCAAACCAAATTTGCAGTAATAGTGTGGAGGACGATTTCATGGAATGTATGCAAGATAGTTTTCTAGATCAGCATGTTAAGGAACCAACTAGGGAAGAGGCTATTTTAGGTCTAGAACTGTGCAACGAGCAAGGGTTAATTAATAACCTTGTCGTAAAGGGGCCTTTAGGGAAGAGTGACCGTAATATGGTAGAATTTTATATTGAGTTTGAAAGTGACTTAGTTAAATCCGAAACTAGTGTCTTAAATCAAACAAAGCAAACTACATAGGTATGAGGGGCGAGTTGGCTAAGGTAGATTGGGAAACTACATTAAAATGTATGACTGTGGACGAGCAATGGCTAGCATTTAAAGAATTAATACATAATTTACAACAGATATACATTCCTTTAAGGCACAAAAACCCCACAGGAAAAGTGGTCCAACCGTGGCTAACAAGAGAATTTAAAGATAGTATTAGATCAAAGGAAGAGGCTTATAATGCTGCCAAAAAGAATAGTATGCCTGAGGATTGGGAGAATTTTAGAATTCAGCAAAGGAGGACCAAGAAATTGATACAGAAAGGGAAAATATAATATGGGAGTAAACTAGCGAGAGACATAAAAACAGACTGTAAAAGCTTCCATAAGTAAGTAAAAGGAAAAGATTAGTGAAAGTAAATTGGGTCTCTTACAGGCTGAGACAGGAGAAATTATAATGGGGAATAAGGAAATGGCAGGGAAATTAAACAAATATAAGTGTCTGTCTTCATGGAAATAGACACAAACAATTTCCTGGAAATAGTGGAAAACCAAACGTCTAGCGAGAATGAGGAACTGAAAGATATTAGTATTAATAAAAATGTAGTACTGGAGAAATTAATGGGACTGAAAGCCACTAAATCCCTTGGACCTGATGGCCTACATTCTAGGGTTTTGAAAGAGTTGGCTATACAGGTAGTGGATGAATTGGTTGTCATTTTCTGAAATTCCATAGATTCTAGAACGGTTCCTGCGGATTGGAAGGTAGGAAATGTAACCACACTATTTAAGAAAGGTGGGAGAGAGAAAATAGGGAACTACAGACCAGTTAGCCTGACATCAGTAGTAGGGAAAATGCTAGAATCTATTATTAAAGACGTGGTAATAGGGCACTTAGAAAATAATAATAGGATTGGGCAGAGTCAACACGGATTTATGAAAGGAAAATCGTGTTTGAGAAATTTATTAGAGTTTTTTGAGGTTGTATCTAGCAGACTAGATAAGGTGGGACCAGTGGACGTGGTGTATTTGGATTATCAGAAGGCATTCAAGAAGGTGCAACACAAGAGGTTATAAACAAAATTAGGGCTCATGGGATTGGCAGTAATATACAAGGATGGACTGAGAATTGGTTAACGGACAGAAAACAGAGAGTAGGAATAAACGGGTCATTTTCGGGTTCGCAAGCTGTAACTAGTGGGGTACCACAAGGATCAATGCTTGGGCCTCAGCTATTCACAATCTACATCAATGATTTGGATGAGGGTCCAAATGTAATATATCAAAGTTTGCTGATGATACAAAGCTGGGCGGGAATGTAAGTTATGAGGAGGATGCAAGGAAGCTTCAAGGGGATATAGACAGGTTAAATGAATGGGCAAGAACATGACAAATGGAATATAATGTGGAGAAATGTGAAGTTATCCACATAGTAGGAAAAACAGAAAAGCAGAGTATTTTTTAAATGGTGAGAGATTGGGAAATGTTGGTGTTCAGAGGGACCAGGATGTCCGTGTATACGAAAGTTAACATGCAGGTACAGCATGAAACTAAGAAAGCAAATGTCGGCCGTTATTACACGATGATTTGAGTATAAGAGTAAAGACCTCTTTCTGCAATTATATAGGGCCCTGGTGAGGCCAGACCTGGAGTATTGTGTACAGTTTTCGTCTCCTTAACTAAGGAAGGATATACTTGCCATACAGGGAATGCAACGAAGGTTCACCAGACTCGTTCCTGGGTCGGGGGGATTGTCCTATGAGGACAGATTGAGTAGACTAGGCCTATATTCTCTGGAGTTTAGAAGAATGAGAGGTGATCTCATTGAAACATACAACATTCTTACAGGGCTTGACAGGGTAGAACGAGGGATGGATGTTTCCCCTGGCTGGGGAGTCTAGAACTAGGGGTCACAGTCTCAGAACATAAGGTCGGCCATTTAGGACTGAGATGAGGAGAAATTTCTTCACTCAGAGGGTGGTGAATCTTTGGAATTCTCTACCCCCAGAGGACAGCGGAGGCTCAGTCGTTGAGTATATTCAAGACAGAGATCGATAGATTTTTGAATATCAAGGGTGTGAAGGGATATGGGTATAGTTCAGGAAAGTGGAGATGAGGTAGAAGATCAGCCATGATCGTATTGAATGGCGGAGTAGGCTGGAAGGGCCAAATGGCTTACTGCTGCTCCTATTTCTTATGTTCTTATGTTCTTATG
The DNA here is from genome assembly GCA_030390025.1 of Squalus acanthias. NCBI lineage: Eukaryota > Metazoa > Chordata > Chondrichthyes > Squaliformes > Squalidae > Squalus > Squalus acanthias. The sequence continues at coordinate 14,965,216 of CM059449.1, forward strand.
AAATCTGCCGTCCTTACCCGGTCTGGCCTACATGTGACTGCAGGCCCACAGCAATGTGGTTGACTCTTAACTGCCCCTCTGAAATGGCCTAGCAAGCCACTCAGCTATATTCAAGAAGACGGCTCACCACCACCTTCTCGAGGGCAATTTGAGATGGGCAATAAATGGTGGCCTTGCCAGCGATGCCCACATCCCAGGAACGAATAAAAAAAAATACATGCAACGACGTGAAGCTGTGGTACTTACCCACTCCATCTCTCGTTTAAGGTTTCCAGTTCTAAGTATTATTAATAATCAACAAATATCTCCAAATTGCATGATTAAATTGCATTTTGTGAAGCAAAGCACTCTGGTGGATTGCGGATTTGATGCAGCCGATTCTCGTTTCTTCATTTACCGGTTTCTGCCGGACGGTACCGATCGGAAATGCAGCGGGATTGGACCCTACGCACTTAACGTCGTTTCCCGGAGGCCAGAGTGATTATCCAGTGGCAGGGAGCTCAGGATATGGATATGGCGCTGTCCTTAGATGGGCACAGAGGACTGGATTTATCGTGGGATGACTTCTAACAGTCCATGGGCATGACATTGTTCCTGGGCGATAGGGCAAAATGGGCTCTAGTGGATGGAAAGCACATTTTACACCCCGCCGAATTTCCTATTCCATTTATGGCTGTTTCACTATCGCCCATTCTGCGCTAGCGCTCATGCTCTCTTTGGCTTTCACCAGCCCTTTGTCCACATTTATGCTGTTTTTACACCGACTTTTATTTATTGGCACCGGGAGTTTGGCAATAAATATCTCAGAGCTGGCATCTGGGGGAAAGGTTGGAAATTGGTCTTCATTACGCCCATTTTCTGCGCGGAAAATGGGGGCAAAAATTACCAGTTTCGCAGGACTATGCCCTGCGCCCCAACGACAGCTGAAATATGTCCAGAGCCATATTGGCCTCATGGTTTTTCCGGCGTCCTGGGTGGCCAACTTGAACAGGCGTTAGCTACCTTGAATATCTTTATACCCTTTTCTCCAATGTTTCCTTCGAAGTCACGGTGGATGATCAGGTCAACCCTCATAGAAATTCAACCCCTAACTGTATAATGAATAGTTCGGAGGCAAGAAACAACGTGTTAAAATAACACTATTTAATTGAAATCGATTAGTAATTAACCTTAAAGTATTTCTCCATCGAACGCTGGACAGGGAAGTAAGGAATATAACAAAGCTATAAGGCTCCTGAGCTATTGCAGAGATCTGTCTTCTGTGTCTTTGAGCTTACTTATTTTCAGAGAGGCCTACATAAGATGCTTTTGGAAAATATGGCATACGGTGCGGGGAGTCTATGCCATGGTGTACTCCTTTGTGTTGAGGATCCCGACCGCACGGTGTAAAGCTGTTTGCAATGTTTTCATTCATATTTAACATGATTGTTTTGACAGTAAAGTGAAATTCTACAACTAATGTTAATTTACTGCGTAGTCCCAAATATTTCCTTGGGAATGCAAGGAAAGTTTAGCAAGTTATCAAAGGCAAACATATTTACTTCAGAAACTGAAACATAACAACAACAACAACTTGTATTTAAACAGCGCCTTTAACGTAGTAAAACGTCACAAGGCGCTTCACAGGAGCGATTATTAAACACAATTTGACTCCGAGCCACATAAGGAGATATTAGGACAGGTGATCAAAAACTTGGTCGAAGAGGTAGGTTTTAAGGAGCGTCTTTAAGGAGGAAAGAGAGGTAGCGAGGTGGAGAGGTTTAGGGAGGGAATTCCAGAGCTTAGGGCCCAGGCAGCTGAAGGCACGGCCACCAATGGTTGAGCGATTGAAATCGGGGATACTCAAGAGGGCAGAATTAGAGGAGCGCAGATATCTTGGGGCTGGAGGAGATTACAGAGATAGGGAGGGGCGAGGCCATGGAGGGATTTGAAGACAAGGATGACTATTTAAAGAACACATTTTCAAATCTAAGACGGACCGAAGTAATTAAACAGCAGGATAACCAATGGTCCACACTGCAGCTATTTAAGGCAGCAGCTCACCAACATGAAAATATTAAAGAGTCTTCGTGCTAAAGGTCTATAATGTAAGTGTCTTTGAATGTTTCGCAAATATGGAACTGCCAACTTGATCAAGTTGCCGCACTGAGACTTGTGTATTGCCAAGAATGACTTGCAGGGACGTGGTCTGGACGGAAGGTAATTTAACACGGCAGTGTTCGTATTACAGTGAGTTTTTGTATCGGAGTGAGTCTGTGCTTTCCATCCATCCGCCCAGCTTCACTGTGCCATCATTATCTTCTTCCTGCTGAAGTCAAAAGAAGTGAAGGCACATGCCGAATTAGTAAAACATAATTTGGGAAATCTCCGAACGGTTATTCATTAAGCAGTAGTTCCAGATTGGTGGAGAATAGAATTCACTTTAGTATCAGGAATAGGATTTTTGGCAAGTCAAGCTCTTCACTTTATGAAGGAAACATTGAAGATTTTAAAACCTGTTCTAAATTCCGAGAGACTTGAAGTAAATGAGCAGAGGAAAATGTGCTATTCCAAACACAATCCTAAATTCTTCTGATCAATAACCAGTGTCTCTTCTTCCTCCTGTTTATTTTAATTTCACTCCAGATGTTTTGACTTAACGGGACTCTTGAAACTTCTATACGAACTGTTGCCAATGTTTTATCTTGAAATGCGTGATACAGTGGTTTTTTGACCACCAGTTAATGAGCAAAATGCTTGATTCGCTTTATTTTACTTGACTAAATGAGTATGACTCCCAATTGGGCATAGAAATAAGTAGTTATGTACAATTTAATCTTACTCAAGCGCGCTACATAGAGTAGAACAAGGCAGCACCTACTGGAACATAACATAGCTTAACATTGTTTTTCCTACGGACCAAGATGGGGAGGCTAATTGTTCATCGTACTGATCACTGTGAGGTGGATGGTGTTTATTTTACAAGGACACAAGCGTTATGCCATGTAAGACACGGTATATTATTCTGCTACTAAGGTAGGAAAGCATCTCCTTAAAGCCACACAATACTATTATTGCTAAGTAAACACAGACTCAGGTCAATCTGAAAATGTCCAACATCAAACAATTAAACTCCGATGGAAATGTAGTCAGTAGGAACAGCCGAGGTGCATGGGAGCAGCATCACCTCCAAGTTCCCCTCCAAGTCACACGCCATCCCAAATTGGACATATATCGTCTTTCCTTCAATGTCGCTGGGTCAAAAATCCTGGAACTCTCTACCTCACAGCATTTTGGGAGTACCTTCACCCCACGGACTGCAGTGACTCAAGGAGGGGGCCCACCCCAACTTCTCAAGGGCAACTAGGGATGAAATAGCGGCGCCCACTTCCCCAGAACGAATAAAATAAAAGTTTGCATGCATCCCATGGGGAAACCTTATTTCTCCTGAATGCATTAAGTCGAAAGATGGCCCTGCGAGAAGACCGTAAGGAAATGGAAAATCACTATTATCATAGGAAGTGGGCAGTCTGAGGTCGGCGTTACATACAGTGTTTGGGGGAAGAGAAAAAGGTCCCACATGGCTTGAATGTTAAATACTTCCATTGCCTCCTTGATGAGGAAACAGATTCACCAAAATAAAATTTAAAAAGTTAATTTCAGTAGTAAAAGAGGTAGCTTGCAATCACATTTATTGTACATCACAATCATAGTGTAAAAATCTGGTGCGTTTGTAACCACGTTATTCCGATTTCCAGTTCGAGTATTACCATGGTTTAGCCTTTCAGCAATAATACCAGATATTCATCTTTGCTGCCACTATTATGACCTCAAATGAGATGTAAATGACGGAAACAATTATTTATTTTATGCAAATTTGTGCCAGATTAGAATGATTGAAACATAACATATGGGCTCCACTGCTTTACCCGAAAATATTGCATTTTTTGATGGTTTTATGCGTGGATACTTGACAAAAGCAAGACATTACGCTGTCGGAGACGAGGATACCAGCTCTTTACATGTTTACCTGAAAATGTGCTCTTTGTTTTAGCTTTATATAAAAAGCGGGTTAGTTCTTCCACAAAAATAACAGAGAAATGAATTTCAGAGCAAGTTATTACCATTTGTAGATTACTTGTCAACTGATGGATTTGGGTGTTGGTGACGATGGGGCATGGGCACCGTACACTTATTTCCCGTGAGGAGATATCGCATATGGACAGTTTACAGGGGGAGAAACACCCGTTCTGGTTTTCGGTACAATGCTGAATAGCAACATTTACAGCAGTTCACGATGCTCAATGATAAACATGTATTAGAAAATGAAATAATGAAACACAGTGACAAATCTCATCACAAGGAAAATAGAAAGTGTGAGGATAAATAGGGCAATGGGAAAAAGACCAGCATTTAATGAAGCATCATACCCTTACATGGGGAACAGTACCTTAACTGTACCGCAATTAATACAACAGTGAATTGGTAGAGTTTCCGACAGAAATGGGTTAAAGATTGCATAAATTATGGGCTGTACATAATGTTTGTGCTACGCTACATACCCTATTTTAAACATTCGATCGAGACCTTTGATCATGTAGTTCTGTACAACACGATTTAAGAGAAATATATCCTAGAATGTCCAAAACAATCTTGGGCTACAGAGTAAAAATCAAATAACAATTGATATCATATCGGCGTCAGCCATGGCTCAGTTAGTAGCACTCTCGCTTCTGAGTGAGAAGATTGTGGGTTCATGTCCCACTCCAGAGACTTGAGCACAAAAATCTAGGCTGACACTCCAGTGTCCTACTGAGGGGGTGCTGCCTGTCGGAGGTGCCGTCTTTCGGATGAGATGTTAAACCGAGGCCCCGTCTGCTCTCTCAGGTGGCGGTAAAAGATCCCATGGCACTATTGCGAAGAAGAGCAGGGGAGTTATCCCCGGTGTCCTGGCCAATATTGATCCCTCAATCAACATCACTAAAGCAGATAATCTGGTCATTATCACATTGCTGCTTGTGGGAGCTTGCTGTGCAGAAATTGGCTGCTGCGTTTCTTACATTACAACAGTGACTCCACTTCATAAGTTCTTCATTGGTTGTAAAGCGCTTTGGATGTCCGGTGGTCGTGAAATGCGCTATATAAATGCAAGTCTTTTTTGTAGTTTAGACTGGTTTATAAACCTTTGGATCATTTATTTCTGCTAATTTGTCACTGTCCTTCAATTATATAACTGACTATTGCAGGATTCTCAAAGAATTCCCATGCGGGAAACACGACTGTGTTATCTGTTGCGTCCGTAGCAGTTTAATTAAATAACTCTGAACTGCAGGTTACAAACACTAGGGGAGAATTTTTGCTGGGGTATCTCCCGCCGTAACGTCGGCAGAAGTCGGCAGAAATCCCAGGCGACCCGGCAGAAACTATCAAGCGGTGTCAATCCAGCTCTGCTTCATTTTTTTTTAATTGCGGTATTTCAAAATTGTTAATATCACCCTTCTGAGACTCGGAAAGTGTATTAGTCCTGCTGTCATGTGTTAAGTAGTAATTAATTATGGTAGCACTTAATTGGACTTTGCAAGAACTGATGAATATAAATATCCCTCAACACAAAGATGCAGTATTGCGTTTACGGCCTTCTTTAAGAATGGCCAAATTAATTATTTGGAAATGTGCTATGGAGCTCAAAGTAGACTCAGTTTTCAGACACACAATAAGTTAGTTACCGCACGATACAATCCTACAATTTTTCCCTTGTAAGTGGAATCGCCTAGAATTTCCGCGGAGGTGCAGAGAAATCTTGGGAAAGCAGCGATAGTGTACAGCGAAAGCTCAAACTGAAACTGCTTTACAGTCAGCAGTTTTCAGTAAAATAACAGATAACAAATAAAGTATACATATCAGGAAAGGATGAGCAGGCTGGGTCTCTTTTCTCTTGAAAACAAAAAGGCTGAGGGCTGAACTAACAGAGGTCTTTAAAATTATGAAAGGTTTTGATCGAGTGGGTACAGAGAGAATGTTTCCACTTGTTGGAAAGAGCAAAACGAGAGGACATCAATATGAGATAGTCACCAAGAAATCCAATAGGGAATTCAGAAGAAACTTCTTCAGCCAGAGAGTGGTGAAAATGTGGAACTCGCTACCACAGGGAGTGGCTGAGGCGAATAGTACAGATGCATTTAAGGGGAGGCTAGAGAAGCATATGAGGGAAAAGGGTATAGAGGTTTATGCTGATAGATTTAGATGAGGAAAGACGGGAGGAGGCTCGAGTGGAGCATAAATGCCGGCATGGACTGGTTGGGCCGAATGACCTGTTTCTGTGCCTTATGTCCTATTTAACTGGATGCTTTGGAGGAATTATCTTCCCCTGTGTTTCCTTGGACATCCTGAGCAGTTTGCAAACCCATATCATCTCAATTTATGTGTTTTGAGAGTAGGTGTTCTCCTCTCCCGGCTTTAGAAACACTTAACGTTGGGGGAGAGGGAGCGAGCCTTTATCAAACGTGCTCGCAGCTCAGTCTTGAACTAAGACTGTTACAGAGCCAGACTTAAAGAAGCCAGACATTGTCTGTGCGGTTCTGCTTGGCTGGAAACCAAGTGCAGCTACTGGTATCCTCAGTGTGACTGCATTCTACATTCGTTAAACAATAAACTTTTCTTTTTCTTCATTCACGGGATGTGGGCATCGCTGGCAAGGCCCGCATTTATTGCCCATCCATAATTGCCCTTGAGTGGCTTTCCAGGCCATTTCAGAGGGCAGTTAAGAGTCAACCACATTGCTCTGGGTCTGGAGTCAAATATAGGCCAGACCGGGTAAGCGCAGCAGATTTCCTTCCCTAAAGGACATCAGTGAACCAGATGGTTTTTTACGACAATCCGGTAGTTACATGCTCACCATTACTGATGCTGGCTTTTTATTCCAGATTTATTTAACTGAATTCAAATTCCCCAGCTGCCGTGGTGGGATTTAAACTCTTGTCCTCGGATAATTAGTCCAGGCCTCTGGATTACCAGTCCAGTAACATTACCACTATGCTACCGTTCGCTCATTTTATGGAACCAGAGTGTAACCGTTGTGCTAAATAATTATAAAATAGTTTTACATGCGTCCCAAACAGTAAATAATACATGTATTGACATTCACTACCAGTACCTCTTCTGACGGAAGCAGATAGCGACGATGATTCCAAAAACGACCAGTAAAGCTATCACTGCAGCACGGACACACCATAGTGTCCGGACGTCGCTGAAGAAGCTTGTAGTCTCTTCGTTGCTCGTTATCTTAAATTCCGTTTCGGCACCTATGGAATAACAGGTCTAAAAAATCTCCATATCGCTTTCTGGACCAAGGCAACGAGTAAGGCAAGGGGGCTGAGACGCCTTCCGGGCTGGATGTTCGTCTTCACCAGCCTGGGCGGTAAACTGGCAGGGCACACCTCTCGCACTTTAAATAACCCGTCTACTTTTCATTCAATTAATTACCGCCCAGGCGGTAAAAGCGAAAATCTGTCCCATTTATTTTATTACCACAGGTCACTTTTTCACAAGAGTACTCAAATATGAAGACTTCTTTCTTGGTGCCTTGTTTATTGTCCCACTCTTTGCAGTTTCCTCTTCCCTTCACCCCTTCCCGCTGTCTCTCACGAACACTACCCATACATCAGAGATAGACAGAAACATCTGCGCCAGTACCTGTTCAGATTAACAACGGACAAAGTAAAGGCAATTGCACAACTTCATATCAGTCACCTATGGTGGAAAATAAACAACCTTATGTTTGCAGATGATGTGATCTACGCATCGAGCGAGATTATTGGGTGCAATTCTGGCACTACACTTTAGAAGTTGCGCCAGGGTCTTGGAGCGGATGCAGAGGAGATTTATTAGAAATGTACCAGGAATTAGGCTATTTCGGTTATCAGGAGAGACTTGAGAAGCTGGGATTAGATCAGAGCAGATAAGGTTCTGGGTAGATTTAATAGAGGTGTTCAAAATTATTTAAAGGTTTTGATAGAAAAGATAGGGAGGATCTATTTCCAATGGCAGGAGGGTTGGTAACCAGAGGACACAGATTTAAGGTAATTGACAAAAAAGCCAGGCATGAGATTGGGAGCATTTTTTGTTATGATGTGGAATGCACTGAGTGAAAGGGCGATGGAAGCAGATTCAATAGTAACTTTCAAAAGGGAGTTTGATAAATACTTAAAAATAAAGCTTTGGGCTGTTTATAATAACCAGGCTAAGACTCGTGCTCAGCAATCTCACCAACAACGCGGTCAGGGTTCGCAGGTTAATGCCGCCAAGAGAAGCTTCTAGACTATAAATGTTCAGTATCAAACTTACCCCGTTTCACGGTCACTGTTGTCCCGGGTCCGTCTGCTGCAGCGAATCCCACGAGCTGCACTTTGCAGAAATAGAACCCGGTATCTTCCGGTTTCAGCTGGATTATTCTAATGGACGCGTCTCTCCTCTGTCTGAAATCCTCTTCACTTGCACCGAACACCCTGCCTCTGTATTCCGCTGTATTGTTGGAAACTTCATTTCCCTGTTTGGTGCCTCGGTGCCACGTGTAGCTGCCGATTCCTGTGGGACCCTCATATCTGCAGAGCAGGTCCGCTGTCTGTCCCGCGGTTTTGGTGAGTGATAGCGGGCTCTGAATTACGGTGATGTTTCCAACAGTAACTGCTGTAGATGGGTGAAGTCAATACAATACACAGTGGGGTGAGATCTTTTGCCCTGGAAAGTACTGCTTCCTATATTAGGCATGAATGCTCAGCCTTTAAAGGAGTCCTTAACCCTTTAAAAATTATCAGTATTGTTACAGTTGAGCGAGGCGTGCGCGCCGCCACTCTGCCGAATGGCAATTTTCAGGATACATTGTTCAAATATATTCAGAAAAAAATCGGATATTAATGCAGTGACATTGACTGTATATAGCCCGTGTTGTTAGTTGGTGCAATAAAACATAGCACTAAAGGGAGTTAAAAAAGCCTGTGACGAGAAAATGTCCCTCAACCCATCAAAGATCAACACTAACTCCCACCACGGCATTTAATTGTATTTTGAGTAGCCCTAATATTTACCTCAATTGCTCGCTGTATACATTCCTCCAAGTTTTAGACAAACACGTTGTTCTTGCTTTTAGTTTAAAATGTCATTTTTCGCTAATTTCCATTGATGGATCTGATTCTACTTTCATGGCTTCGAAGGAATAATTGGGGCGCACTTTATCTATACCATTTATGATGGAGTTCTCCCCCCCCCCCCCCCACCCCCGCGCCCCGCCGCTCCCGGCACTTAACTGCCTTATTTAAGATTGAAACACTTACGCTTCGCTTATCTTTTCTCACGTCTCATCTCTTTACACTTCGGAAGGGTTTTGCTGCTCCTCTATGCACTCTTTCCAGTCCAGATATATTTTTGTGTCATCGATAGGAAAGCTGAAGTTCGGATTCTAAGAATGGTTGACCCGTGCATTTAGAAGCTTAGCTCAGTTCTCTGACACTATCATGTCTTTATATTCTAACACACTGTGAGCGCTTTTTAAAAAACTGCTTCGTTACATCCTTTATATATCGGCTGTTAATCATCTTATTATCACGTCAGAACTAAGAAATAAAAGGATTGGGAATAAATTATATTAGGAAATTGCTCGGATCTGTATTATTTCAAAATGTTGATTCAATTCCTTGCAATTTTGGGCCATTGACTTAAGATGGGCTCCAGGTTTGATTGTCGGCGGGGGTTGCTAAACAATACTGGATCAGTGATCATTGCGCGTGTATGTATTTGAAATCGGCACATTTCTCAGTCACGTCAACCATTTCAAGTTTGGAAAGATGTCCTTTCGGTACCATTGATTTTTTTTTAATGCTCAACGCCCTATTTATTTATCCGCGTGCGCATCATAAATATCTAAGAGTACTTGAATTTAACAAATGAAACAATATAAGAATGCGCTACAAGAGGAGGTTGCTATCTTTCCGGTTTGTACTCTCATCTTGCAATTGGAAACCGACATAACATAAAATAGTTCCTTACCGGCGATCATGGCCGTTACCCAGATTGTTCCAATAACATGGCTAAAGTTCATGGTGTCGGCACAGTTCTGGGCATGAAGTCAGTTGAGGAACAGCAGTTCAGGATCAGAGAAAAGTAACAATCGAATTCTACTTGTGGAGACGCGCATGATACAGTATGTGACGTAACGGACCCAATCGCCCAATTAACATTCTCTGTTTTCATTTCTTCCCGCCTCTGCAGGGACATAGATGCCAGAATACCAGGCACAAGCTGTGGTTTCGAATCCACTTCAGTTGTACTTCAGTGTCCTTTAGTATACCTCGGTACCATGATAACTGAAATTAACTGCGCGGAGAACTTGCAAAATCAAATTCTTTCAAACTCTTCCGCAGAAAAGGAATGCGTGGAAGACACTTCTGGCTTAAAGCTGCTAAACCAGATGTCTGGCCGACCTATTAATGAAGAGACTGCGCATTCGGAGATAAATCAGAACAGGTCAGGCGTGATAGATATAGAGACAGCAATGAAGAATGCGGGGTTTATCGCGAACTGTTGACTAAGTATTGTTTTATTAAAATGCGGAGGAAAAGATAAAGAACTTCAGATTTTTATTTCACGGCCTTGCTTTCAGGCAGATCTCCAAAGTAATCTTTTCACTCGGCACGTTGTATAGGATTGGAAAAAAATACAAAAGAACACAGCTGCCGCACCGAATCTTTGGTGGACTGCATATTACTGTCAGGATGATAGGAACATAGAAACAAAGAAACATAGGAGCAGGAGTAGGCCATTCGGCCCTTCGAGCCTGCTCCGCCATTCAATATGATCATGGCTGATCCTTTATCTCAATACCATATTCCCGCTCTCTCCCCATACCCCTTGATGCCTTTTGTTTCTAGAAATCTATCTATCTCCTTCTTAAATATATTCAGAGACTTGGCATCCACAGCTTTCTGTGGTAGAGAATTCCACAGGTTCACCACCCTCTGAGTGAAGAAATGTCTCCTCATCTCAGTCCTAAATGTCCTACCCCTATCCGGAGACTGTGACCCCTCATTCAAGACCCCCAGCCAGGGGAAACATCCTCCCTGCATCCAGTCTGTCTAGCCCTGTCAGAATTTTATACGTTTCAATGAGACCCCCTCTCATTCTTCTAAACTGAAGTGAATACAGGCCTAGTCGACACAATCTCTCCTCATACGACAGTCCTGCCACCCCAGGAATTAGTCTGGTGAACCTTCGCTGCACTCCCTCTATGGCAAGTATATCCTTTCTTAGGCAAGGAGACCAAAAATGCACACAGTACTCCAGGTGTGATCTCACCAAGGCCCTGTATAACTGTAGTAAGACATCCTTGCTCCTGTACTCAATTCCTCTTGTAATGAAGACCAGCATACCATTTGCCTTCCTAACTGCTTGCTGCACCTGCATGTTTGCTTTCAGTGACCATTTAAATAATACTCTGCCTTTCTGTTTTTCCTACCGAAGTGGATAACTTCACATTTATCCTCGTTATAATGCATCTGCCATGTATTTGTTCACTCACTGAACTTGTCTAAAACTCCTTGAAGCCTCTTTGCATCCTCCTCACAACTCACAATCCCACCTAGTTTCGTGTCGTCAGCAAACTTGGAAATATTACATTTGGTTCCCTCATCCAAATCATTGATATATATTGTGAATTACTGGGGCCCAAGCACTTATCCCTGCGGTACCCCACTAGTCACCGCCTGCCACCCCGAAAAAGACCCATTTATTCCTACTCTCTGTTTCCTGTCTGTTAACCAATTTTCAATCCATGTCAGTATATTACGCCCAATCCCATGTGCTTTAATTTTGCACACTAATCTCTTATGTGGGACTTTATCAAAGGCCTTCTGAAAATCCAAATACACCACATCAACTGGTTCTCCCTTATCTCGTCTACCAGTTACATCCTCAAAAAACTCCAGTAGGTTTGTTAAACACGATTTTCCTTTCATAAATCCATGTTGACTTTGTCTAATCCCGATTGGGGATTAGATGGTAATCTCTTTATCACAATGACAAGTGTCTGCACCAGAAGGGAGGAAGAATACAGCATTTAATAAATATATGCTACCGCAGGTCTGTCTAATTGCACTATCTTAACACAACCGTGGTACCTCTTGGCAACTGAGGTCCATTTCAATCAATTTAGTTTTCGAAACGCGCAGATTGTGTGTCATGCTACTGGTTGAACACCCAACAAATGCTTCCGAAAAGTACTCCTTCAGTATGTAAAGCAAACTGAGACTGCTCAATCGAATTTCGTACACGAATTTGCAACCATGAAGCAGAGGAAACCTCCATAGAAATAGAGTGGGAAATGTTGACGACAAATTGTGAAACGATGAGCGAGGTGCAGCAGGGTCCGCTCAAAAGCTGAGACCCGGGCTGAATTGTAACCAGCGTTGACAGGACGGAAATCTTCCTTTTTTAAATGGGCGAGTTTAGCAAAATACTCGTGCAAACTCCCAATCACTATTCAACAGAATAGTTTGAATTGAAATTGCAGAGACTGTGATGCCGAACCACACACTTACAAATGCACATTTATAAATGGAGGCGTATAAAAAAAATATTCCAACATATGCGTCAGAAGTAATATAAAAGAGCAACTTGCAGTTTCCGTCGATCTCAGCTGAAGTTACGGTGAAATTTCGGCCGCGTTAGAAATATTGAGCTAATATTTTGCAACTGTTTGCGATAGATTTGATCAAAATAAAGCACATTATTGTCTGCTATTTTCCTCTTACGCGCAAGATTTTAGAACTCGTTGCAACTGGCCCACGGGAGAAAATATATGGGCTTGTATGACAAATGGCTTGCGTTATACCTACGGGTTGGAGGTGAAATCATTTTCAACTGTATTGCAGTATGGGCAACGCTGCATTCAAGGACATTTTAGCCGCTGGCTCTATGTGTCCGACTCTTCTGTGTCTGTGCTCTACATCTACATGTACTATGTATATTTATATATATATGTGTGTGTACATTTATCTATATGTGTGTGTGCGTGTGTGTGTGTGCGTGAATTCGCAAATCGTCCGTTTCTATATCAAATAGAATTACACATGGTAACTTCTATTCCGCTTCTGCCTTTATATCTTGACAGGATCACTGCTGGAAGCACCACTACAGTTCAAAACTCACCCTTCACAGCCGCAACTGAAGGGCATACTCCAGCCTTTAGGGGTCGGAAGATGCAAATGGCGCGAATGCATTAAAAACATAAGATACAGGACATGGCGGACGGATGTTACGCGAAGTACAGAGGATTTAATCAGAAATGTTGATGTTTTGCTTAGTTAAGGCTTTTTCGGCAGCACCTCCCAAACCCGCGACCTCTTCCACCTAGAAGGACAAGGGCAGCAGGCGCATGGGAACACCACCACCTCCAAGTTCTTCTCCAAGTCACACACCATCCTGACTTAGATGTATATCGGCCGTTTCTTCATTGTCGCTGGGTCAAAATCCTGGACCTCCCTCCCTAACAGCACTGTGGGAGTACCTTCACCACACGGGCTGCAGCGGTTCAAGAAGGCGGCTCACCACCACCTTCTCAAGGGCAATTAGGAATGGCCAATAAATGCTGGCATTGCCAGCGACGCGCACATCCCATGAATGAATTAAAAATAAGTATGTGGCTGATTCTCCTGTTGCTGCGCATGGGACTATTGAAACCCCTGAGCGCAGCGAATGCAGCAACATCGGACAGGATGCGGTTCGGGGCGTCTGCTGCTGTCCGCCCGATTTTCCTGCATTGGCTGCGCCTAGGAGATTCAAGAGTCCAGGCACAGGAACGGGGAAAGCCTGCCCCTTAAACTTTTATGCGTTCACTCTCATTTCCACCGAATCGCTCCACAATTCCAACTGCTGGTTTATGTCCAAATGAATTAGTTGTTTTCTTCTTTTATATGCCTGGTTCATTTTTAAACCATTCGATAAAGTTTTGGATGCTTTCATACTGTACAACCTGCCTGAGAGTGGCAGCGACACAATATGGGTGCAGGCAGTTAGAATCTTGTCTATACCATTTGGCTCCAAGTCGAATTCACCTCACCAAAAGTGAGCTCAGAACTGCATACTTATGGGCCCAGGTAAAAGACTAAAATAAAGACTTGCATTTATAGAGCGCCTTTCACGACCACCCGACGTCCCAAAGTGCTTTACAGCCAATGAAGTACGTAAGAACATAAGAACATAAGAAATGGGAGCAGGATAAGGCCATTCGGCCCTTCGAGCCTGCTCCGCCATTCAATGAGATCATGGCTGATCTTCTGCCTCAACTCCATTCACCGGCCCTATCGCCATATCCCTTGATGCCCTTACTAGTCAGAAATCTATCGACTTCTGTTTTGAATATACCCAATGACTGAGCCTCCACAGCCCTCTGGGGTAGAGAATTCCAAAGATTCACCACCCTCTGTGTGAAGAAATTTCTTCTCATCTCAGTCCTGAATGGCCTACCCTTTATCTTGAGGCTATGGCCCCTGGTTCTAGACTCCCCAGCTAAGGGAAACATTCTCCCAGCATCCATCCTATCAAGCCCTGTAATAATTTTGTATGCTTCAATCAGATCCCCTCTCATTCTTCTGAATTCAAGAGAATACAGGCCTAGTTTACTCAATCTCTTCTCATACGACAGTCCCGCCATCCCAGGAATCAATCTCGTGAACCTTCGTTGCCCTCCCTCTATGACAAGTATATCCTTCCTTAGGTAAGGAGACCAAAATTGTACACAGTACTCCAGGTGTGGTCTCACCAAGGTCCTATATAATTGGATTAAGAATTCTTTACTCCTGTACTCAAATCCTCTTGTAATGAAGGCCAGCATACTATTTGCCTTCCTAATGGCTTGCTGCACCTGCACATTCACTTTCAGTGACTCATGTACAAGGACACCCATATCCTTTGAGCATCTGCATTCCCCAATCTTTCACCATTTAGGAAATACTCTGCCTTTCTGTTTTTACTAGCAAATTGGATAACTTCACATTTAACCACATTATATTCCATCTGCCATGTTCTCGCCCACTCACTGGGCCTGTCGAGATCCCCTTGAAGCCTCTTCACATCCTCTTCGCAACTGACACTGCCACCTAGCTTTGTATCATCAGCAAATTTGGAAATGTTACATTTAGTTCCCTCATCCAAATCATTGATATAGATTGTGAATAGCTGGGGCCCAAGCACCGATCCTTGCAGTATCCCACTAGTCACAGCCTGCCATCCTGAAAAAGACCCGTTTATCCCTACTCTTTGTTTTCTGTCTGTTAACCAATTCTCAATCCATGCTAGTATATTACCCCCAATTCTATGTGCCCTAATCTTGTGTGGGACCTTATCGAAGTCTTTCTGAAAATCCAGATACACCACATATACCGGTTCCCCTTTGTCTACTCCAACAATTACATCCTCAAAGAACTCCAATAGGTTTGCCAAACAGGATTTCCCTTTCATAAATCCATGTTGACTCTGCCCAATCTTACTATTAGTTTCTAAGTGCCCAGTTATTGAATCCTTTATAATTTTTTGAAGTGTAGTCACTGTTGTAATGTGGGAAATGCGCCAGCCAATTTGCACACAGCAAGCTCCCTCAAAAAGCAATGTGATAATGACCAGATAATCTGTTTTAGTGATGTTGATTTGAGATATAAATATTGGCCAGGACACTGGGGAGAACTCCCCCCTGCTCTTCTTCAAAATAGTGCCATGGGATCTTTTAAGCCCACCTGAGAGAGCAGACTGGACCTCGGTTTAACGTCTAACCCGAAAGACGGCACCTCCAACAGTGCAGCACTCCCTCAGTACTACACTGGAGTGTCAGCCTAGATTTTTGTGCTCAAGTGTCTGGAGTGGCACTTGAATCCAAAACCTTCTGACTGAGGCGAGGGTGCTACCCACAGAGCTGGCACACATTTGACGACTGTCCTCGATATACTTTGAACCAGGGCCAAAGAAATGACCTTGGTGAATACCCGCGGGTGTTCTCCCGATCGTCCGCAGTAATTTCCTCTTACATTCTCATAAGAAACAGAAGCAGGGGTTGGCCATTCGGGCTCAAAGTACTAATGAACAACAGAATAGATTAGATTGAGTTTATAATGTAACATATGATTTTTTCTGAGAGTGTAAGAACCAACATAATTAACAGGAGGAAAGACAGTTCGGGGATAATTGAAAGTATGGAGAATGAAGAGACGAGCAGCTGAGCGACTAAGGAGCAGAATGTAATGAACTTGGGGGTGGATCAGACTGTGGCCCGAGTAACTCACAGGCATGAATCGAAGTCTGCCAGGAGTTGGTGTCTTATGGGTATAACTATGCGAACTCCATTGTGCTCTGTTACTTCGGCGAATGCGGTTCATTCCCTATTGATTGCCTGGGCCAGCAGAGGTCTCCCGGATCTTTCTTTATGATCTGTTACGAGTGGGTTGCATCGCTTTAGTATATCGCTGCATACGTACTTTCCTGTAGGTTATGTGGACTTTGGACTTAAATAAAGTGATACAAAAATATATAATGTGTTGAGATACCTTGAACACTTTTTAAATTCGTTTTTAAGAGACGTGGGCGTCGCTGGCAAGGCCAGCATTTATTGCTCATCCCTAATTGCCCTTGAAGGTAGTGGTGAGACGCCTTCTTGAACCACTGCAGTCCGTGTGGTGAAGGTACTCCCACAGTGCTGTTAGGGAGGGAGTTCCAGGATTTTGACCCAGCGACGATCAAGGATGGGGTGTGACTTGGAGGGGAACTTGGAGGTTCCCATGCGCCTGCTGCCCTTGTCCTAGGTGGAAGAGGTCGTGAGTTTGGGAGGTGCTGCTGAAGAAGCCTTGGCGAGTTGCTGCAGCGCATCTTGTAGATGGTACAGACTGCAGCCACGGTACACCGGTGGTGGAGGGAGTGAATGTTTAAGGTGGTGGATGGGGAGCCAATCAAGCGGGCTGCTTTGTCCTGGATGGTGTCGAGCTTCTTGAGTGTTGTTGGAGCTGCACTCATCCAGGCAAGTGGAGAGTATTCCATCACACTCCTGACTTGTGCCTTGTAGATGGTGGAAAGGCTTTGGGGAGTCAGGAGGTGAGACACTCGCCGCAGAATACCTAGCGTCTGACCTGATCTTTTTGCCACCGTATTTAGGTGGCTGGTCCAGTTAAGTTTCTGGTCAATGGTGACCCCCAGGATGTTGATGGTGGCTGATTCGGCGATGGTAATGCCATTGAATGTCAAGGGGCGGTGGTTAGACGATCGCTTGTTGGAGATTGTCATTGCCTGGCACTTGTGTGGCGCGAATGTTACCTGCCACTTATCAGCGCAAGCCTGAACGTCGTCCACCGGGTCTTGTTGCATGCGGGCACGGACATACCGGCTGAACACACGCACTCAGGCCAAACACTTACCAAACTGTTTCCTAAAGAAATCAAGTGGCATTAAGATAATAATGAAACAGCGACCGCACTGGAACAAAAACGCAAAAACAAAGCGCTGCGGATTGTTAGAAATCTGAAATAAAACAGGAAATGGTGTGGAAACGCTCAGCGGGTCAGGCAGCATCTGTGGAGAGAGAGAAGGAGAAACAGAGTTAATGTTTCAGGTCGATGAGCTTTCATTAGAACTGGTTGATTTTCGAGCTGAATAGCATATAAGCAAGTACAGAGCCAGGGAAATTTAAAAAAATGGTGAAATGTCTGTGATAGGGTGGCGGGCACCCAGTGGAGGGCACCAAGTGTACTAGATTGGGACTTGTGAGATTCATGACAATATATGATTGACCACGACTTTCAACGCCAGCAACTGCATGACCATTCTTTTCGTTGGAGCCTCATCACGAGACATATTACTGGCTACACCGCCGATGATGCTATCTGATGGACTGCACTGATACATTTTTGACTGTGCCAAGATGTCTCCTTCATTTTGGTTACATGCTGGAATGAATGAACTGATTTATTCGAAATGCACCCTTTCGGTTTAGTGTACGTTGCCTGAATTTGAACCTGTAAATATATGCCTTTCCTGGAAGGGACGGAACGCTGCTTTAAAGGCATATCTCCTATTGGAGATGGTAAATAGATTCTGCAATGAGATTCGAATGATCACCTGGCGTTTCTTAACATGCACACCGAAAAAGACAACAGCAGCGCCGCATAAATAGAATCTACAACAAAAACACCTGAACATTCTGCAAATAGACAGCAGGTCAGTCAGCATCTGTGGAGAGAGAATATGGGTGAACATTTCGAGCGGGAGCGTTCTTCAGAATTGAAAAAATGAGAGGGGTTGGAAAAATAGTTGCCGATACCTCAATACGCGGAGGCTAATGGGTTGGATGATCTGTTAGCTGCTCCAAACAAGAATAGGGGATTGTTAGATGCTACAAAGCATTGAAATGTTAGAAGCACGCAAACATTGCCTCAAGGGGAAAAAACACAAAATAGGCCGTCATTAAAGATCCAGTCCTGTCCCTCCAGAGCTGTGTTCCGACTAGAAGTCAACCCGCCACTTCAGAACTCTCACAGCAACATTAGCTTGTATCTGCATAGCACCTTCAATGTAAAAAAAATAGTCCCAAGGTGCTTCATAATGGTACAAGGAAAGATCCACGCCAAGCCTGAGAAGGAGTTCTTAGAAATGACCAAACGCTTGATGAAAGTGGCGGGTTTTAAGGAAAGTCTAAAAGGAGAAGATGGTGGAAAGGCGGAGGGGTTTGGGGAAGAGGTTCCAGAGAATGAGGCCTGTATGGCTGAAAGCACAGCCAATGATGGTGATGTAGAGGGGGGAAACACAAGGTGGGAATCAGAGAAACCGAGGTCTAGGGCTGGGGGGGCTTTGTACGGATGGAGGCGCTTCGAGGCCATGCAGGACTAGCATGTGTGTTTTTCCAACATTTCACTTTTCATTTTAGGCCCACATCTGCCGGAAGTCTCTCTTTTTTGTAAGTTCCTCCATTTTCTAATTACCTAATGGCCCGTTGGTTTGTTTCTTTCATAACTTCCTGACTGAGATGCTCTTACAATCGCCTGACAATCTCCTACTTTTCTATTCAGCAGGATTGTCATTCCATTAACTTGCTCTGGAGCATCTGTCGTTTCCTCTTCTCCCTTTTGCTGATTCTATTAAGATGATTAGTTATCTTTTATCTCGGTTCTGCAGAAGAGTTCGGTACGAAATGTTCATCTCTCTTTTTATTTCTACAGATGTTGACTGCCCTGCTGTGCACTTTCAACATTTCCTGTTTATGTTTCGCAATAGCAGCACTCCTCTGTAAGGAAGTGTAGCACTTGGATTCAAGTCAAGAATGATCGTCCTGCAGCTCGTTAAAAATCGATGTGCTTGACATAATCAGGACCATCCCTCCTCCTTCGCAAACATAGGCTTCTTATAATCATAGACGTTTATGGCACAGAAGGAGGCCATTCGGCCCATCGCGTCCGTGCTATCCAGCCTAATCCCACTTTCCAACTCTTGGTCCGTAGCCTTGTAGGTTACAGCACTTCTAGTGCATATCCAAATACTTTTTAAATGCGATTAAGTTTTCTGCCTCTACCACCCTTTCAGGCAGCGAGTTCCAGATCCCCACCACCCTCTGGTTGAATACGTTTTCCTCAACTCCCCTCTAATCCTTCTACCAATTACTTTAAATCTATGCCCCCTGGTTCTTGACCTCTTCGCTAAGGGAAACAGGTCCTTCCTATCCCTCTATCTAGGCCCCTCATAATTTTATGCACCTTGATGAAGAGAATGTTAATCAATTACTTGGAAAGAATTACAGTCTTGCAGCGATATTACATTAAAAGATGTCATCGATATAGACTTCAATGTAGGGGGCATTATTAAGAAGTTTGCAGATGATACAAAAATTGGCCGTTTGGTTGATAATGAGGATGAAAGCTGTAGAATGCAGGAATATATCAATGGAGTGGTCAGCTGGGCAGAAAAGTGGCAAATGGAATTAGGGGTACAGTAGCATAGTGGTTATGTTACTGGCCTAGTAATTCAGGGGCCTGGACTAATGATTTGGAGACTATGAGTTCAAATCACCACCACTGCAGCTGGAGAATTTAAATTCAATTACTTAAATAAATCTGCAATAAAAAGCTAGTATTGTTGTGGCTGCCGCGAAACACAAATTAAGGCCGAGTCCATGTGTGGAACACAAAGCTTTTAATTACATCTGCCTGGTAAAATGGCTGCTAACCAACTGAACTGAAAACTCTGAGGCCACGCCCACTCCTTTTCTCCTGCCTTAAAGGCAGCATGCCTTAAAGGCAAGGTGCCCGATTTATTGTCCACGGATGGAAAAGTGGATTGCGCCCGTTTAAGTGGCGATCCGCCACACAGCTCCCCCCAGAACCCGCTTAGGAGGTGTGGACGAGATGGTGCGGCCGTCTGATGGGCCGGCCGGAGCGGCTGTTGTAGGACGCCGGTGGACTTGGAACGGCCGGGCGTGGAGCAGCCGGGTGAACTGGCTTGAGGGCAGGTCGGCTGCGTGGTGGTGGACGAGCTACAGGGACCTGCTCACTGGGCTCCGACTGTGCTGGCTTGAGTTGGTCAACCGGCACATTTTCGGTCCTGTCGCCCACTTGCAGGGTGAAAAATTTGTCCCCAGCCTTTAGCACCTTGTAGGGCCAGTTGTACGGGGTTTGAAGGGGTCCGCGGTGGGCGTCGTGCCGGACGAAAATGAACCGTGCCTGGTGCAGGCTTAGTGGGACGTGTGAGGTGGATTCGCTCTTTGGGCAATGGGCACCGGGGCAAACTGTAGCGTCGGTGAGGCGAAGTCGTGGCGTTGCTGGTCGGCTGACCAGGGTGTCGTGGCGGTGGGCAAGAACTCGCCGGGTATGCGCAGCGGCTGACCGTACATGAGCTCTGCTGCCGATGTGTGGATGTCTTCTTTAACCGCGGTGCGCAGGCCGAGGAGGACCCATGGAAGTCGGTCAGTCCAGGCACCGTCCTGGAGACTGGCTCGAAGAGATGCCTTCAAGGATCTGTGGAACCGCTCACACAGTCCGTTGGCTTGGGGGTGGTACGCTGTGGTGCGGTGAATGGTCAACCAGAGTTTGCGTGCGACGGCGGTCCAGAGTTCACAGGTAAATTGCGGACGTCTGTCCGACGTCATGTCGGAGGGGACGCCGAACCGTGTGACCCAGGTGCTGACGAAGGCTCTGGCGATGTCGGCGGTGGTGGTAAAGGTCAGTGGAATTAACTCAGGCCAGCGTGTGGTGCGGTCAACGATCGTCAGCAAGTGCGTGTGGCCTTGCGACGGCGGCAGGGGACCGACGATGTCCACGTGGATGTGGTCGAATCTCCGCGAAGGGATGGTAAACTCCTCGAGGGGTGCTTTAGTGTGTTGCTGCACCTTGGCCCATTGGCAGGCTAGGCAGGAGTTGGCCCAATACGCACATCCTTGCGAAGGCCGCGCCAGACAAAGCAGTTGGCTACCAATTTGATGGATGCGCGGGCGCCGGGGTGGGAGAGGTTGTGGAGAATCTCGAATACCCGGCGGCACCAGGATGCTGGGACGACGGGCCGAGGTTGACATTGGGATAGGTTGCACTTGACATTGACTGCGGTCGGGCCACAGGCGACGTCGGCCAGGCGTAGCCCTGGTAGGTTGGTAGGTGCGGAGAGCAGATCAGGTTCGGTGATCTGGTCTGCTGCGAGTTGAGCGTAGTCGACTGCTAGGTGTGCGGCGTGGATGGCGGGGCGGGAGAGGCAGTCGGCTACCACATTGTCTCGGCCGGGGACGTGTTGGATGTCCGTGGTGAACTCGGACACTGCCGCGAGCTGGCGCTGCTGCCTGGCGGACCAGGGGTCGGTTGTCTTTGCCATTGCGAATGTCAGGGGCTTGTGGTCGACAAACGCCGTGAAGGGGTGGCCCTCCAGCAAAAAACGAAAATGGCGGACCGCCAGGAACAGCGCGAGGAGCTCACGGTCGAAGGTGCTGTACTTGACCTCCGGGGGGCGTAGTTGGTGGCTGGAGAAGGCAAGTGGCTGCCTGGCGCCGTCGACCCAGTGCTCATACATGGCGCCGACCGCGTGGTCGGGGGTGTCCGTGGTGAGTGCTACCCTGGCATTGGGCCGTGGGTGCGCGAGCAGGGTGGCGTTGGCGAGCGTGGTCTTGGTGGAGTCGAAGGCGGCTGACACATCTGCCGTTCATTCGACTGCCATCTTGCCGCTCCTGCCCCGGAGGGCTTCATACAGGGGCCTCATGAGGGACGCCGCTTTGGGGATTAAGCGGTTGTAGAAATTCACCATCCCGAGGAACTCCTGGAAGCCTTTGATGGTGGTGCGGCGGGGAAATTGTTGGATGGCCTGCACCTTCGTGGGCAGGGGAATGGCCCCAGCATGGGTGATGTGGTGGCCGAGGAAGTCGATCTTGTCCAGGCCGAACTGGCATTTGGCTGGGCTGAGGATGAGCCCATGGTTGCTGAGGCGCCCGAACAGGATGCGAAGGTGTTCGAGGTGTTCCTGCTTGGAGGAACTGGCTACCAGGATGTCGTCCAGGTAGACGGACAGGGACTTCAGGTCCTGAAGGACCGAGTCCATGAGCCGTTGGAATGCCTGGGCCACGTTTTTGAGGCCGAAGGGCATCCGCAGGAAATCGAAAAGGCCGAAAGGGGTGATTACGGCCGTCTTGGGGACGTCCGTGGGGTGGACGGGGACTTGGTGGTAGCGGCGCACCAGGTCGACCTTGGAAAAGACTGAGCGGCCGGCCAGTCTAGCCGAGAAGTCCTGGATGTGCGGCACGGGGTACCGATCATGGGTGGTGGCGTCACTGAGGCAGTGGTAATCCCTGCAGGGGCACCAACCCCCGCCTGGTTTGGGCGCGATGTGGAGTGGGGAGGCCCAGGGACTGTTGGAGTGGCGGATGATGCCGAGCTGTTCCATGGTGGCAAACTCAGTCCGCGCGATCTCCAGTTTGGCCGGGTCCAGCCTGCGGGCGTGGACATACACTGGGGGGCCTGTGGTGGGGATGAAGTGTTCCTCCCCGTGTTTGGTGGCCTCCGCGGAGAAGGTCGGATTGGTAAGGGCTGGGAATTCGGCCAGGAGTGCCGTGTAGTCATCCGTGGCCTGGGCGTGGCACTGTGACGCCATGTCGGTGGGTTGACGGGGGGCCATGGCGCCCAGGATGGGGGACATGGTGTTCATGTCCACGAGGCGGTGTCGAGGGATGTCTACCAGTAGGCCGTGGGCGCACAGGAAATCCGCGCCGATGAGAGGGGAGAGCACCTTGGCAGTGATGAACTCCCATCGGTAGCGGTGACCAGCGAGGTCGAGGGTGACTGTGCGGGTGCCGTGCGTCCGGATGTCTGAGCCGTTAGCAGCAGCCAGCGCCGGTCCTCGTTTGCCCTTTTGGATGTCGAGGGAGGAGGCCGGGATGATGTTGTGCTGAGCTCCAGTGTCGCACAGGAACCGACGGCCGGTTTTGTCATCCATGACGTACAGCAGGGGGCCCGCGTGGCCCACGGCCATCGTGGGGGCTGGTACGGGGGCAGACTTGAAAGAGCAGGGAGGTGTGCAACATTGTGCCCTGGCGCCGAACCGTGCATGGTAGTAAAAGTGGCCCGGGTTAGTGGGGCGCGAAGGCCCCGTGAGCCCGGTGGCTGGGCCTTGTGGCCACGTGGTGGCCGGTGAGGGGCACGCCCAGGCAGTAGCTGCCAGGTCCGGAGTGACGTCGCGGCTGGAGTGAGCGGACAGCAGCTTGTCGACCTCATTGGCCAGGGCTTCCAGGTCCGTGAGGCCGGACACCACAATCGCTGGGCAGATGCTGAGAGGTAGCTGGCGGATGAACAGCGTGCGGAAGAGGGATCCGGGTGGGGTCTCGTCGGTGAGGGAGAGCATGTGGGAGAGGAGGTCTGACAGTGAGGCATCACCAAGGCCTGGAAGGTCGAGGAGGTGGTAGTTTCGCTGGTATGTCGAGGCCGTAAATTTTTTAAGGAGCGCAGCCTTTAGATGTGCATACTTGTCCCCCTCTGGTGGGTTCTGCAGCACTGTCCAGACCTTCGTAACTGTGGAGCTACCGAGTGATGTGACGAGGTAGTCGTACTTCGTCCCATCTGTGGTGATTTGTTGCAGCCGGAATCGGGACTCAGCTTGGAGAAACCAGGCTTCGGGCTGGTTTTCCCAAAACTCTGGCAGTTTCACGGAAACTGCATTTGTGTCCGCCATTGCAGTGCTCGGAATACGTTCTGAGCGTCGGGGTCACCAATGTTGTGGTTGCCGCGAAACACGAATTAAGGCCGAGTCCATGTGTGGAACACAAAGCTTTTAATTACATCTGCCTGGTAAAATGGCTGCTAACCAACTGATCTGAAAACTCTGAGGCCACACTCACTCCTTTTCTCCTGCCTTAAAGGCAGCATGCCTTAAAGGCAAGGTGCCCGATTTATTGTCCATGGACGGAAAAGTGGATTGCGCCCGTTTAGGTGGCGATCCAACACAGTATCAGTAATGATAACCATGAAACTATCAGTTTGTCGTAAAAACCCATCTGGATCACTAATGTCCTTTAGGGAAAGAAATCTGCCGTCCTTGCCTAGTCTGGCCTATATCTGACTCCAGACCCACATAAATGTGGTAGGCTCTTAACTGCCCTCTGAAATGGCCTAGCAAGCCAATTATTCAAAAAGGCAACTCACCAACACCTTCTCAAAGGCAATTGGGGGATGGACAACAAATGCTGGCCTTCCCAGCATAGTCCACATCCTGTGAATAAATAAGAAAAAATCTGGAGAAGTGTGACGCAATTGGGGAGGGCTAATAAGGCAAAGGAATACACATTAAATGGTAGGTTACTCAGAAGCACAGAGGGACCTTGGAGTGTATGCCCACAGATCCCTGAAGGTAGCAGGACAGGTACATAAGATGGTTAAGAAGGTATGCGGGATGCTTTCCTTTATTACCTGAGGCATAGAATATAAGAGCAGGGAGGTTATGCTTGAACTGTATAAAGCGCTAGTTAGGCCGCAGCTAGAGTACTGTGTGCCGTTCTGGTCACCATATTACAGGAAAGATGTGACTGCAGTAGAGAGCGTACAGAGGAGATTTACTAGGATGTTGCCAGGACTACAGAATTTTAGCTATGAGGAAAGATTGGATAGGCTGGGATTGTTTTCTTTGGAACAGAGGAGGCTGAGCGGAGACTTGATTGAGGTGCATAAAATTATGAGGAGCCTAGATAGAGTGGATAGAGAGGGTCTAATTCCCCTAGCAGTGAGGTCAATAACCAGGGGACATCGATTTAAAATAATTGGTAGAAAGATTAGAGGGGAGTTGAGGAGAACTTTTTTTCACCCAGAGGGTGGTGGAGGTCTGGAACTCAATGCCTGAGAGGGTGGAGGAGGCAGAGACCCTCATCACATTTAAATAGTACTTGGGTATACACTTGAAGTGCTGTAACCTACAAGGCTACGGACCAAGAGCAGGAAAGTGGGATTAGGCTGGTGAGTTCTTTTTAAGCCAGCACAGACATAATGGGCCGAATGTCCCCCTTCTGTGCCGTAAAATTCTCTGATTCTAAAAGACTGAAATCCTCGCTCTATATTATCAATTTCTCTTGCTTGTCATTTTATTGGAGTCCTTGAAGTTTTTTTTAAAGTAAAAAGGTTAACATCTTCCTGAAAAGACATATACAATGGTTGCATGTGAAGGTGGTAAGTTTCCTTATATTTTATTTGTAAATTTAAGGCCCAGGCGTAACGTCTGAATTTTAGGCAGTTGCGATGGATTTTGGTCTGTTGGTATCTTTCTTCCACGTTATGATGCTAACTAAAAGGAGGACGGAGCTGACCACAGACTGGGATGGAGTTCACTCAGGCTTTCCTTAGCAACGTGCAGTGTCGACTCAAGTTGACGAATGGTTCTCATTGCTTAAATTAAGTGACTGCAATTAAGAAACAGCACCACACATTTTTGCAACCTAACACTTTTCTAACACATTGGATTCCAGTTATAGGTTTTGAACGAGGCTCAGTGTCTTTCATAGATTCGGCCTTTGACTCAAGTGCTTTGTTGCAGAGTTTCGTTGTTAGTGTGTATCCGGCTGAACACATGGAGCTACGTGCAGAATAGCACACTCGGCATGAACTTTAGTAACCTGCAGATGAGCCACATTCTGCACAGAAAACAAGTCAGTGAAAAAAGAGCAACAATTCTCTCTGTAAATATTAAACGTCTGGAAAAGCAAACGCGGCCAACAGAAAAAAAGAGCTTGATTTTGGTCATTTCGATTAGATTGATACAGGAAATTTAGGGGGCAAGAGACATCTCATGAAGCTATTTACATAATTGACCCCCTGCCATCCCGCTGAAGGAGCTGAGTCACGGGTTGCCTATTGTTCCACAGGTGGTAACCCTTAGTGGCCATCTTCATCTGTGAGCCCGGACAATGATCGACGGAAGCTATTCAACTAAGGAGGGCTTCCCCTGCCGAATATTGTGCATCTGTCAATGTCAGCAGATGACAGGTTGGGCCCGGTGGTTAATTCTGGCTCAGGTATCCCATTACTTAGGCTGTAACACAGTTACTTTGGTTCTGAACCTTTACTCCCATGAGTCAACATGGAGGCATTTTGACTTAGAAGCCCTCACCTTACTTCCCGCACGATGGAGGATAGTCACTGGTTAGTCATTGGTCAACTGGTAAGGCTGGGACCACCCCCCCCCCGCGCTTCAAGGATAATGTAACCCATAACGGCCCAACGCCGCCTAGTTTAATATGTATTAGTATCTTTCCGTTTGGGTAGATAGTTCATATCATCAGACCGGAATTTAGGCTGTTCATCACAAAAAAAACTGTTTATACTGTTGTTTGTGTTAATGCAAAGTGAAAATCAACGCATATGTAGTAATATAACTCTGAAGTTTCCCAGGACATTAACATCCTGATGTGTGAGGCTCCACATAGGAAGCCGTCTCTGACTGCTTGGAGTTCTCAAAGTGCGCATTATAAATGTAACTTCAAGAATGAAAAGTGGTGCATTTATATAGTGATTTTCAGTATTCCTGAAATGCCCTCGTCTCCTGCTCTTGTCCAAATAGAGCCAGGGCACATTTTACCTCCAGGTGAGAGGGTAGAAGATGTCTTGTATAGCTAAAGCAAAATATCCTCCCCTCTATATTCTAGTGCTCTAGATATAAAGGATAACTTTCCATTAGCCTTTTTGATTTTTTTTTGTACCTGGTTACTACATTTTAGTGATCTGTGTACATGGACCGCTAAACACTTTGGACCTCCGCTGTTCCTAGCTTTTCACCGTTTTGAAAACATTTGTATCTGTCCTGTATTGAACCAAAATGGATGACCTCACACTTACCTGCGTTGAAATCGAACAGCCACAGCTTTGCCCACTCACTTAATCTATCAAAGACTCTTTGTAATTTTATGCTCCCATCTACACTACTTACTACACCACCTATCTTTACATCTTTGGAAAATTGGATATATGGCTCTCTGTTGTGCTATCTAAGTCATTAATAAATATAGTGAATAGAAGAGGCCCCCGCGCAGATCCTTGTGGGACAATACTAGTTAATTCCTTGCAATTCGAGTATATACCCATTATCCCTACTCTCTGTCTTCCACCGTCTAACCAATCTCGTAACCAGGTCAATAATTTGCCTTCAATTCCATGAGCTATACCTTTAGCCAACAGCTTCTTATGCGTAACCTTATCGAATGCTTTCATGAGGTCCATATAAACCACATGCATAGACAATCCCCTGTCGACTACTTTAGTTAATTCCTCAAAAAATTCAATTCGGTTCGTTAGAGATGACCTACCCTTTACAATTCCATGTTGGCGCTCTCTAATCAACTCAAATTTCTCCCAGTGCTCACTCATGCTGTCCTTATATATAGATTCTAATAACTTCCCCACAACAACGTTGCTTGATTTTCCTGCTGGGGGCATCCAAAAACCAGACTGACAATTCTACCAGTCGGTCTTTATTACAGTGGGAGGTCAGTGCTGTTTCTGATCTATTAATGGTTTGCAGTCATGTTTTATTCAACACCATGGATTTCCTTGGCATATTCAACAGATTGAATAGGGCCCAAATCAATAATATCTTACGATTAATGGGATGCTATCTGTGATAGTAAGACACGGTGTGCAATCTGTGATCAAGATACTATTTTCTAGCAAGAAGATTGATCATATTATGTTTTATTAATTAATTGAATCATCATTGAAACTTTTAACAAACTGTTATTTACAGATTTAATGCTTAAACAACTTTGCCAGAGACATCTTTGCAAACACCCCGAAACAGATTTGATGGATTAGATAGTTTGCAGGAGTCATGTGAAATAGCACAATCTTTACACTTTCCTCGTGTGGAGCTGTTTATACCGAATTCCTCATTGCAGTCCCTTCCAAATGCAGGTCCCATATTTTATGTTGTTTTCTTCTTCACTGTTGCATATGGTTAAAGTGTATTTTCATTCTGTTTATGTAAAAGTAATAAAACAAATTACAAACTTCACCATGGAACGAAATGAAGGAAAATTTGTGAAAAATCAGAAGATCAACGCATCTATTAAAGTTGAATGAAACACAGCTGGCAAAATTCTTACCAAACATTAGACATGATTACACAAGAGCTTGAAAGTTAATATAAGGGACCGATTCTCCTATGCACTATGCTGAACGAAATTGTATTTATACAGAATCGGTTTACTCTTTTGTTACACATAATGCTCCCCAGGTGTTATGTTATAATTCAAACGCTTAAAGCACTTCTATCAAATTTATGTGCCTGCTACTTAAGGGAGGCACAGGACCTTGAGCGTAAATGGATTAAAACATCTCTCTTAGAGAGATTTCATACCGAATGGTTTTAAGTGTTGATACTTCAATAACGACGTACAATTTCTAGGCTTATAACTTAGAAATATAGGTAAGGTTTACATTTTCTCTTTATTAAAGCAAAGGAAAGCATAAAGCCAACGATTAATTCAGAAATCAGAATCCATCCGGAGCAGCACATGATTTTTTCTGGTCACCCAATCACAGGACAAATATTATTGCCTTTGAGAAAGTTAACAGGGGCAAACAAGAAATATGGAGGGTGGGATTGAAATTTGACATGGGCAGGGACGGAAAACAGGCGGTTTTGCATGGGTCCCCTGTTATACGCTGCGCCCGATATTCAGCGCCATTGACTTCAATGGAATTGATTATCAGTGGTATGGTATAACGGCCAGCATATGCGATTCCACCTGTTTTGCGGCTTCGCCAATGATCAATTTCAACCCCCCCCCCCCGCCAAGGTGACCGAGTTCAGAGTTGAGACAGAAAAAGGAGGCTTATGACAAACGTAAGGTTCATAATACAGTCGAGAAGCAAGATGGATACAAGTAGTACAGAGGAAATCTATAAAAGGGAATAAGAGGGGCAAATAAAGAGTATGAGAATAGATGAGCGGCGAACATAAAGGGAACCCAAAAGTCTTTTATAAACATATAAATAGTAAAAGGGTAGTCAACGGAAGGATGGGGCCGATTAGGGACCAAAAATGTAATATTCGCCATCAATATACGAAAGGCACCAAGAAATCCAATAGGGAATTCAGAAGAAGCTTCTTTACCCAGAGAATGGTGAGAATGTGGAACTCGCTACCACAGGGAGTGGTTGAAGCGAATAGTATAGATGCATTTAAGGGGAGGCTGGACAAACATGAGGGAGAGGCGAATAGAGGGTTATGCTGATAGATTTAGATGAGGAAAGATGGGAGGAGGCTCGAGTGGATCATAAACACCGGCATGGACTGCTTGGGCCGAAAGCCCTGTTTCTGTGCCATATATCCTATGTAATCCTATGTAATTCTTGCTCCGACAGAGGCATGGCTCAGGTACTAAATGAGTACTTTGCATCTGTCTTCACTAGAGAAGAGGATGCTGCCAATGTAACTGTAACGGAGGAGGTAGTGGCGATATATTTAGGATACAAATATTTTATGAGGAGTTAGGCAGTCCTCAAAATAGAAAGCTTACCCTGTCCAGATGGGATGCATCTTAGGTTACAGAGGAAAGTATGGGCGGAATTTACAGAGGCTTTGGCCACAATCTTCCAATCCTCCTTAGAAATGGGGGTGGTGCCAGAGGACTGGAGGATTGCAAATGTTACACCCTTGTTTAAAAAATGGTAGAGGAATAAATCCGGCAACTACTGGCCAGTCAGCCGAATGTCGGCTGCGGGGAAACTTTGAGAGACAATAATCCGGGACAAAATTTACTGGCATTTGGAAAAGTGTGGGCTCATAAATGAAAGTCAGCACGGTATTGTTGAAGAAAAATCGTGCTTTGCTAACTGGATTGCAATCTTTGATGAAGTAATGGAGAGGGTTGATGAGGGTAGTGTGGTTGATGTTGTGTATATGGACTTCCAAAGTCGTTTGACAAAGTCTCACATAATAGACTTGTAAGCAAAATTAAAGACCATGGGATTAAAGGGACAGTGGCAATGAAATTGGCTAAGGGACAGCAAGCAGAGGGTAGTGGTGAACGGTGGTTTTTCAGACTGGAGGGAGGTATACAGTGGTGCTCCCCAGCGGTCAGTATTGGGAACCCTGCTTTTGATATATTTTCATGACCTGAACTTGGGTATACAGGGCATCATTTCAAAGGTTGCAGATGACACAAAACTCGGAAATGAAGTAAAGAATGAGCAGGAAACTTCAGGAGGACATAGACAGAGTGGTGAAATGGGCGGACACAAGGCAGATGAAATTTAACGCAGAGAAGCGTGAAGTGATACATTTTGGTAGGAAGGACGAGGAGAGGCAATATAAACTAAATGATAACATTTTAAAGGGAGTGCAGGAACAGAAAGACCTGGGGTTGTATGTACATAAATCTTTGAAGGTGGCGGAACAAGTTGAGAAGGGTGTTAACAAGTCTTATGGAATCGTTGGCTTTATTAAAAGAGGCAAAGATTACAAAAGCAAGGAAGTTATGCTGAACCTTTATAAAACACTGGTTATGGCTCAGCTAGAGTGTTGTGTTCAATTCTGGGCACCACACTTTAAGAAGGATGTCAAGACCTGAGAGAGGGTGCAGAAGAGATTTACTAGAATGGTACCATTGAGTGACTTCAGTTATGTGGACAGACTGGAGAAGCTGGGCTTGTTCTCTTTAGAGCAGAGAATGTCAAGAGAAGATTTGATAAAGGTGTTTAAGATCATGAAGGGTTTTGATAGAGTAAATAAGGATAAATTGTTTCCAGTGGCAGAAGGGTCGTTAACCAGAGGACACATATTTTAGTTGATTGGCAAAAGAACCAGAGGTGACATGAGGAAACCTTTTTTCACCGCAAGTTGTTGTGCTCTGGAATGCACTGTCTGAAAGGCAGTAACCTTCAAAAGAGAATTGGATAAACACTTGAAGGGGAAAAATACAGGACTATGGGGAACGAGCGGGGCAGTGGGACTAATTGGATAGCTCTATCAAAGAGCCGGCACAGGTACAATGGGTCGAATGGCCTTCTGTGCTGTGTCATTCTATGATTCGGTGATTTCTTTTTTTAAGGATAAACGCTCCCCCATGCCTCAAAGGCGTGAGTCCATTGAGTAGAGGAGCTGCACAGAACAAGCAAGCAACACTTTAGTTGACATAAAAACAGAAAACTGCTGGAAATACTCAGCAGGTCAGCCAGCATCTGTGGAGAGAGAAACAGAGTTAACGTTTCAGGTCGATGACCCTTCGTCAGAAATGGAAAAAGCTGCTGGAGATCGAGCAGGTTTTTAAATAAGTGCAGGGGCAGGGAAAGGGGGGAGGGGAAGAAAGAACAAAAGGGAAGGTCTGTGAGAGGATGGAAGGCAGGAGAGATTAAGAGAGATTAAGAGATGGTGCAAGGCAAAAGGAGAGTAGTAGAGTTCGGCAAGTGTTGGGGAGAGGTGGTTCAGCGCCACTGGGTTAGGGATGGAGCTTTAGCTAGATTTCGCGTACACATTGGATCTTCATCGACCATGTAATAGAAATGGCATGCGGGTGCTGATTACAGGATCGGCTTGTTAAATTCACGGTCGATGTTCACATATGTACAATGGCCACTTGGCCGAGTTACTGGAGGTCGGCCATCACTCATTGAGCGGTATGCAAATCAGAAGAGTCTTCAGGAAAAGGGAAACAGTTCAGGAACAAACTGAATAATATGTTATCAAGGAAAGTTATAGAGTTTGGCCATGTTTTTCTTAGGAGGAGAGGAGATTTCAAGAGAATGGCGCTCATGTTTGCGAGATTATGAAGCGGATTGGCCATGCTCGTCCCTTTGCTAGAGGTGGTCTCACACCTGGTTGCCTCAGTACAATTGTATTCTGACTGACAGCTTGGTCCCCAAGCTCCACTGCTGCTGTCACATCCAAGGGTACCGCGAACTGTTTTGCTTAGGTGAGACTGCCGTACTGTAAGACCACTGTTAAATGCGCTTCCAGAGAGATAGTGGATTAAGCGATTGGATGAGAAGGCTTTTAGCTGGCTTGGTCCTCAGTTCTGTAATTCCCTCCCTAAGCCTCTCTACCTCGCTATTTCTCCTTTAAGACGCTCCTTAAAGCCTACCTCTGTCTTAATATGTGGCTTGGTGTCAAATTTTGATGGATAATCGCTCCTGTGAAGCGGTTTGGGACGTTTTACTATATTAAAGGCGCTATATAAATGCAAGTAGTTGTTGTTAGGTTGGATTTGTCTCACAATAGGGGACAGTGGCTCGGTTTGCCTAATGGACTTCCCTTTTTCCAAAAATGTATAAGCTTTTATAGTGAGTTCAAAAGTAGCGTTTATCACTCTGAGGAACTTTTCGTTTTTACCTGACATGGGGGTTTGTGCAGAAACAATAAATACATTCTATGTCTGAATTTCAGTAACTGTTAGTTTACATACCACACCGTTAAAATCTACGGAGCCAACCATATCTATAATATCTGAAAACAAAGAGAACATTTGGAAGTGAACAATTGGCTGTGGGGCGTGGTTACATGCCGGTTCTAGGAAGCAACCTTTCAGGAAATCGAAAATATGGCTCGGGACGAAGAGTAAAATTATCGCACAAAATTTAATGGCAGCATGAAAACATTCACTGTGCATAATGTTTATAGCCACACGCATGTAGACTGGTTACACAGCAAATCCGACCGTTAATATAGCGAACAGGAAAAGTACCTTATTTTTTCATTCGAAAGGAGACATAAGAACCTGAGAAGATAAGAAATAGGAGCAGGAGTCGGCCATTTGGCCCTTCGAGCCTGCTCCGCCATTCAATAAGATCATGGCTGATCTTCTACCGCATCTCCACTTTCCTGCACTATCCCCATATCCCTTGATTCCCTTAATATTCAAAAATCTATCGATCTCTGCCTTGAATATACTCAACGACTGAGCCTCCACAGCCCTCTGGGGTAGAGAATTCCAAAGATTCACCACCCTCTGAGTGAAGAAATTTCTCCTCAACTCAGTATTAAATGGCTGACCCCTTATTCTGAGACTGTGACCACTGGTTCTAGACTCCCCAGCCAGGGGAAACATCCTCCCTGCATCTACCCTGTCAAGCCCCGTAAGAATTTGTATGTTTCGATGAGATCACCTCTCATTCTTCTCAACTCTAGAAAATATAGGCCTAGTCTACTCAATCTGTCCTCATAGGGCAATCCCCCCATCCCAGGGACCAGTCTGGTGAACCTTCGTTGCACTCCCTCTATGGCGAGTATATCCTTGAGTATTGCGTGCAGTTTTGGTCGCCTTATCTGAGGAAGGATGTTCTTGCCGTGGAGGGAGTGCAGCGAGGATTCACCAGACTGATACCTGGGATGGCAGGAATGACATATGAAGAGAGATTGGGACGATTGGGCTTGTATTCTCGAGAGTTTAGAAGAATGAGAGGGGATCTCATTGAAACTTATAAAATTCTAAAAGGGCTAGACAGACTAGATGCAGGAAGGATGTTCCCGATGGCGGGGGAGTCCAGAACCAGGGGTCAGAGTCTAAGGATAAGGGGTAATCCATTTTGGACTGAGATGAGGAGGAATTTCTTCACCCAGAGAGTGGTGAACCTCTGGAATTCTCTACCACAGAAGGCAGTTGAGGCCAATTCATTAAATATATTCAAGAAGGAGTTAGATATATTTCTTAAGGCTAAAGGGATCAAGGGATATGGGGAGAAAGCAGGGACAGGGTACTGAATTTGGATGATCAGCCATGATCGCATTGAATGGCGGAGCAGGCTCGAGGGGCCGAATGGCCTACTCCTGCTCCTATCTTCTATGTTTCTATGTCTATGTTTCTATCCTTCCTTAGGTAAGGAGACCAAAACTGTACATAATACTCCAGGTGTGGTCTCACCAGGGCCCAATATAATTGCTGTAAGACGTCTTTACTCTTGTACTCAAATCCTCTTGTAATAAAGGCCAACCTACCATTTGCTTTCCCAATTGCTTGCTGGACCTGCTAGTTAACTTTCAGTGATTCTCATACCAGAGACGGTACAAGAATAGAAGTACACTCTAATATATGCGAGTTTTTTTCACATTAATTATAGCCATAGGGTTATTGTTACTTATATTAAGGGAATGGCCTTTATCGCGGTTTAATGCTAGCCGGAGTAATGAATGTCGCATAAATGAAAGGCTAATATAGACAATAGTAGCTTGTAAGTAAGACACTGTAACAATCCTTACCATGCGGGGGGATGTCGGCATAGACCTCTTCATCACTGAACCACAAAGGGAGGAAGAAGCAAATCGTTACATGTTTAAAACACGCGGTACGTGTCACATGAAAATAAAGGCAGCAAAATGTCACAGTGATATCTACGCACCATTGCAAAGGTGGATCGAATTCTGTGGAAAGACAAAGAACAAACAAAGAATATCTGTTATATCTGAGAACGTATTTAGCACAACTGCATTCTTAACTACGTCTCGGTTTTTATCATTTGTCAATAATAATTAATAAATGTTTATCTACGGGCAGTGGGAGTGGGAAGGGTGCACTGCAGTCGGCTCCCATTTCATGGTGCGAGCCAGTCTCATTGCAACGCTAACTGCCGGGTGAGGGTGCCCTTTATCCCTGTCTAGAAGGGCAATGTGTAAAGATAGTTTAGGACATCCAGCATCTAGCGGGCGTGGTTGAACTGAATATAATGAAGCATTAAACGGATGATGTGTAGCTGCCCCAACAAATCAAAAGCGCTGTCATACTGATCCAATAAAAGGTATTCTTTAGAGATTTTGGCTAAAGTATAGCGTTAGTACGGTGCTGTACCTGAATGGCACTCCAGCAGTGCTCGCTGCTGATACCGTGGGTAATTTTAACCTAAGGCCGGGCGGGATCGGGCGGAAGTCCGGTTTTACATATTACCCTCCACTGACTTCACTGGAGAGTAAAATCGAGCTGTGTGTAATGCTGGCGTTGCACCCGGTCTCTTAAATTTCCCGACGTCCGTGTTCGGTTAAAATTGCCCCGTGTCCAACAACACAAGGTGAAGAATATTACATCTCCAACAAGCGAGAATCTAACCACCGCCCCTTGACGTTCAATGGCATTACCAGCGCCGAATCCCCCACCATCAACATCCTGGGGGTTCAGCATTGACAAGAAACTTAACTGGACCAGCTATATAAATACTGTGGCTACAAGAGCAGGTCAGAGGTTGGGTATTCTGTGACGAGTATCTCATCGCCTGACTCCCCAAAGCCTTTCCACTATCTGTAAGGCACAAGTCAGGAGTGTGATGGAATACTCTCCACTTGCCTGGATGAGTGCAGCCCCAGCAACACTCAAGAAGCTCGACACCATCCAAGACAAATTAGCCTGCTTGATTGGCACCCCATCCCCATCTTAAACATTCACTCCCTCCACCACTGGCGTACCGTGGCTGCAGTGTGCACCATCTACAAGATGCACTGCAGCAACTCGCCAAGGATTCTTCGGCAACACTTCCCAAACCCGTGACCTTTTCCACCTAGAAGGACAAGGGCAACAGGCGCATGGGAACACCATCACCTGCAAGTTCCCCTCCAAGTCACACACCATCCTGACTTGGAAATATAACGCCGTTCCTTCATCGTCCCTGGGTCAAAATCCAGGAACTCCCTTCCTAAAGCACTGTGGGAGTAACATTCATCACACGGACTGCAGCGGTTCAAGAAGGCGGCTCGCCACCACCTTCTCAAGGGCAATTAGGGATGGGCAATAAATGCTGGTTTTGCCATGTACGCCCACATCCCAAGAACAAATATTTTAAAATATTAGCAAACAGCAAGCTACTGAGTTTGTTCCTTGGCAATTCGCACAAGTATAATACCGAAGCCTCGTTGAATCTTGTTAAATGATTCTTTAATCGGTGGTGCTCACCATCCACGTTAGATTCATCATAGATCGGCTCATTCCTTCGGGAGAACAAACAAAGAAGAGAAAATGAGTGTTACTGCAGAGTTACAGAGCAATTAGAATAAAAGATGCAGGAAACGTTAACTCTGAGATTTACCGACCTTCCAAGTGGTGGAGGAACATCTGCAAAAGTAAAAGTTCACCATGAAAGCTTTGTAACGTTAATGCAATCCGTCTGAAAACAGTTCGACTACAAGAAACTGTTTCCACTGGCGGGAGGGTCGGTAACCAGAGGACACAGATTTAAGATCATTGGCAAAAGTGCGAGAGGGGAGTTAAGGAGAATTTTTTATGCAGTGAGTTGTTATGGTACGGAAAGCACGACCTGAAAAGATGGTGGAAGCAGATCCCCCGCCCCCCAGATGTTTTCTCCCGATCCCCCCTTTCCCCCAGGCTCCCGCCCGATGTTCTCTCCCTTCTCCTCTGATGCTCCGGTTCCGATATTCTCTCCCTGTCCCCCCGTCCGCAACCCCCACCCAAGGCTCCTGCCCCGATCTTCTCTCCCTCACCTCCTCGATGCTCCGGCCCCGATGCTTCCCTCCCTCCCTCCTGCCCAATCCTCCTCCGGCCCCCGACAACCCAACCTCACCTCCGGCCCGCACCTGATCCCTCCCCACCTCACAGCTCCCAGCCAGCCTCTCCACCCTGCACCCAACCAGGCTCCCGATTAAAAATCCGGCCATGGTAGCACCCAATCACCAGCCCGAGTCAGACCAGTTAGTTCGGCATATCTCACGGATCCAACCATGGGATCTCTCTGGCACTGGTGACTCAGGAGTACACCAGGCAGTGCATCTAGGCTCTGAAGCAACCGGTCCATTGAGGAGCAGGTTAACTGCTCTGCAGGTGCGCCACTCACCAGCTGGATTAATTTCATCATAGGCGGAACCAGCGATGTCCATCCAGGGTCTGGGAAAGAGAAAAACAAACAATCACATAGCTGAAACAAAAATCCAGCTGATTAAAAAAATGCTTCACCCTCATAACCACCAACCAACCTTTGTGCTTGCGGAGCTAACTCTGTGGGAATAAAAGTCGAAAATTAAGGTCTATCCTTTGATGCAAACAAGACATTTGATACAGTGAAATGAGATTAAAATTATATGTGCCTCTTATGTCCATCCAGCAATAATAATCAGCGAAACTACTGAAGTCCTTTACCAACAATAATTGCTAATTTGAACTTTTTTTTTAAAGGACTATTTAAAAAATCGACCAGTTATATACATATAACTAATACTTACCATTAGAAAGAATGTTACTGCAAGGCGCAATATTGCTTTGGGATCAAAACGGAAAAGGGAAAAAGATGTCAGTGGATTGAATATCTAAATGCACATCAATTAAATAGAGATATAAAGAGAAGAGTGATCTGCACTTCAATATTCACTGACCGTTGTAACCGTGCAGGTTCGAGACCTGCGGGAATAAAAGGTGATGGAGAAAGTGTTACAACTTTACTACGGGCGGACGGTAGCATCGTGGTTATAAGAACATAAGAAATAGGAGCAGGAGTAGGCCATTCGGCCCTTCAAGCCTGCTCCGCCATTCAGTAAGATCATGGCTGATCTTCTCCCTCATCTCCATCTCCCAGCACTATCCACATATCCCTTGATTCCCTTAGAATCCAAAAATCTATCGATCTCTGTCTTGAATATACTCAATGACTGAGCCTCCACAGCCCTCTGGGGTAGAGAATTCCAAGATTCACCACCCTCTGAGTGAAGAAATTTCTCCTCACCGCAGGCCTAAATGGCTGACCCCTTATTCTGAGACTGTAACCCTTAGCTCTAGACTCGCCAGCCAGGGGGAAACATCCCTCAGCATCGACCCTGTTATGTTACTAGACTAGTAATCCAGAGGCCTGGGCTAATGATCCGAATACATGGGCTCAAATCCCAGCACTGGCAGCTGGGGAATTTAAATTCAAATAATTAAATAAATCTGGAATAAAAAGCTATTATCAGTAATGGTGACCATGAAACTACCGGATTGTCATAAAAATCCATCTGGTTCACTAATGTCTGGCCTATATGAGCCATAGCAATGTGGTTGACTCTGAAATGGCCTAGCAAGCCACCACCAAGGTGGCTCACCACCACCTCCTCGAGGGCAATTAGGGATGGGCAATGAATGAATAAAAAATAAATAAACTTTCCTTATTTGAAAGAACAGCATCCCCAACCACAATCCGGTCAAGATCAGCTGACGGTTTCAACTGAACGAGACCAGTATCGTTTATGTAATAAACCGACTCAATCCCTAACCATCTGAAAATGTCTGGTATTAAATATAATCATTTAATATCATTTTCTGTGCCTGAACTACAAGCAGCCCACGAATGTAAAAATAAGAGCCTAAAAATTGCCATTAATAACTTTTACTGAGGGACACCTGCCGCATTATGGAATGTGGAATAGTTCGGATTATACTTTAACAATGTAAATTGAACAATTTGTTCATCCATTAGTAATGCGGAAAGATAAATATCACACTAACCCACCAAAGGTACATTTCCCACTGGCATTTCATAGCCTATTCAAGCAAAACGTGTTCAGAGTGGTAAAACCGAGCGATTTGAACGAGTCACTTACGATCTAAAGGGATGCCTTCATAAAATCGATTATTCATTCTAAATCTCAAAGAAAAAAGGCGCATTATCGAACAGTACACACATGTTATATACGTCAATTTTGGAAAAAAGTTTTTTGTGGGTAGGGGGGGTGGAGATTTACCAACCTCTGAAATTGTAGGCGGCGAACTGTAGGAATCAAAAGTAACAATAAAAGTAACAATTTGAATATAAACATCACTAAAAAGAACCAAGATTATCTGGCCATTATCACATTGTTGTTTGTGGGATCTTGCAGTGCGCAAATTGGCTACCGCGTTTCCTGCATCACAACAGTGACTACACTTCAAAAAAGCACTTCATTGACTGTAAAGCGTTCTGAGGGCGTGAAAGGCGCTGTGTGAATGCAAGACTTTCTTTACAACAACATCAAAGGCGAACCAAATGTCACTGGCGTTTGAATGCATGCATCTACTTTATGGTTATATTCGGAAGCGCAATATTGCTCTTTCAAATAGTTACCTTTTGTCAGACCATAACCTGCGGAGAACAGGAGGAAAGCGACTAAAACTCCGGCAGCGGTGTACAACAAGCTGTTGCTTAGCGACGATTCGCTGGTTGGCTCTGTGGTCGGTTGTACTGGGAGCCGGCCGAGCTGAAGACAAAATAAGAGATTAGTTTCACCCAGAACATCACTTACTGACTCCCGCTCTCCACTGCTGGTGAATGTACAGCGTGCCCCGACACCAGCCAATAGGTAATGCTATTTCAATGGGTGATGAGAACTACAGGTGCAGCGGTGCTGATTTTTTCCATCTCCCCTCCATTTGCTAATTGGGCTTGTGATATTTGTTATTTATATTTTTGAATTTAACAGCTAATGCTTTTTTTCAAATTGATACAAAATCAATTGTTATCGAAAATATATCGTGACAAAACACCTAACGATTATAATCTCGTCATTGAATTATCTGTTCTCAATATTCTATGGAAGAGGGGTTGGTTGTGTATGTACAGAGGGACCTGGGTGTCCTTGTACACCAGTCACTGAAAGCAAACATGCAGGTGCAGCAAGCAGTTAGGAAGGCAAATGGTATGTTGGCCTTCATTGCAAGTGGATTTGAGTACATGAGCAAGGATGTCTTACTACAGTTATACAGGGCCCTGGTGAGACCACACCTGGAGTACTCTGTGCAGTTTTGATCTCCTTACCTAAGAAAGGATATACTTGCCACAGAGGGAGTGCAGTGAAGGTTCACCAGACTGATTCCTGGGATGGCAGGACTGTCGTATGAGCAGAGATTGGGTCGACTAGGCCTGTATTCAGTAGAGTTTAGAAGAATGAGAGGGGATCTCATTGAAACGTATACACTTCTGACAGGGCTAGACAGACTGGATGCAGGGAGGATGTTTCCCCTTGCTGGGGGCTCTAGAACGAGGGGTCACAGTCTCAGGATACGGAGTAGGACATTTAGGACTGAGACGAGGAGAAATTTCTTCACTCAGAGGGTGGTGAACCTGTGGAATTCTTTACTACAGAAGGCTGTGGAGGCCAAGTCACTGAATATATTTAAGAAGTAGATAGATTTCTAGACACAAAAGGCATCTAGGGGTATGGGGAGAGAGCGGAAATATTGTATTGAGATAGAGGATCAGCCATGATCATATTGAATGGCGGAGCAGGCTCAAAGGGCCTAGTGTCCTACTCCTGCTCCTATTTTTCTATGTTTCTATGTGTCAGAGTGTATGCACATGTGTTCAGGTAGGCGTGTTAGAGAGACAGAGAGAGAGGTGGGAGGTGAGAGAGAGAGAGAGAGAGAGAGAGAGACGAGCGGTAGAACATGGTACAAGTTATGATGGCGAGGTAGCGAGATCAGAGTTGCTTTTTCTTTTCTTTACGCTGGACAATATATTTAATTTGAAAGGTCTACCTCTATCTTGTCCTGCACTTCATACACTCTACGTGTGTGTCTATGTGTGACTGTGTATGTGTGTGTGTGTGTATGTATGTTTGTCTATGTACGTATGTGTGTGTGTGTATGTATGTATGTGTATGTATGTGTGTGTATGAATGTGTGTATGTATGTGTGTTTGTTTGTTTGTGTGTGTATGTATGTGTGTGAATGTATGTGTGTTTATGTATACATGTGTGTGTATGTATGTGTGTGTTTGTATATGTGTGTATATATATGTGTGTGTGTGTATATATACGTGTGTGTATATGTATGTGTTTGTTTGTGTGTGTGTGTGTGAGTGTTTGTGTGTGTGTTTGTGTGTGTGTATATGTGTGTGCATATATGTGTGGGATTGTGTGTGTGTTTGAGTGTGTATGTGTGTGTGTTTGTTTGTTTGTGCGTGTGTTTGCTTGTGTGTATGTGTGTGTGTATATACATGTGTGTGTGTGCATGTGTGTATATTTGCGTGTGTGTTTGTTTGTGTGTGTTTGTTTGTGTGTATTTGTGTGTGTGTTTGTTTGTGTGTGTGTGTTTATGTGTGTGGAAACTATCATAACTGCTTAATAAACGTTTTGGTGATCAAATGGGAATAGTTATTAAACACACAGGGGGAATGTTTATAACCCATGCATCCAGACATAGAAATAGAAATAAAAACAGAAAACTCTGGAAATACTCAGCAGACTAGGCAGCCTCTGTGGAGAGAGAAACAGAGTTAACGTTTCAGGTCGGTGACCTTTCCTCAGAACTGGA
Organism: Squalus acanthias; assembly: GCA_030390025.1. Taxonomy (NCBI): domain Eukaryota; kingdom Metazoa; phylum Chordata; class Chondrichthyes; order Squaliformes; family Squalidae; genus Squalus; species Squalus acanthias. The sequence goes on from CM059449.1 coordinate 15,006,902, forward strand.
AAAAGTTAGAGATGGAACAGATTTTAAGCAAGTGCAGGGGCAGGGAAAGGGAGGTGGGGAGGAAAGAACAAAAGGGACGGTCTGTGATAGGGTGGAAGGTAGGAGAAATTAAATGACAAAAGGGATGTTAGTACAAAGCAAAAGTCATCAAAATAGAATGTTATGCTAATTTTCACTACATTAATCTATTTTCTTTACATGTAAGACCCTCCATGCTCAGTCCGCCGTTCTATAGTAAGGGACCGGCCGAGCCAGGGATTATCGTGGAACAGTCCGTTAGTAATAATCAGACAACTCACGCACTATGTCAAGCTTTGTTCCTTGTCCACTTTTTTCCGCCGATCCGAATAGTTGCACTTTGCAGTAGTAGAGCCCGGAATCGTAATGTCTCACGTCTTTTATAGTAATGGAAGCGTCCCTCCTTTGTGTGAAATCCTCGGCACTTGCCCGCGATAGCCGTCCGCTGAATTCATTGCTTTGGGTGGTGACTTCAGGTCCGTTGACAGAGTTTTTGTGCCACTTGAACCTACCGACCCCCCCCGGGGGCCCTTCATACGTGCAGTTGAGGAGCACCGACTGCCCCTCCGTGGCGTTAATGAAGGACGGGACTTGAATTACTGTAATGTTCTCTGCAGCAATTCCTGCCAAGGGATGGTTTCTGATTAGCGAGATGCACCAAGTCTTTATTTCACCTTAACCAAACGCTGAAGATGCTGGAGGCCGCTAGTGAAGAACGGACAGGGACCGTGCCTCTCCAGACAGCCAGCGGTGGAGGGACATTGTAAATGTAGCAAAGCTCATCCTGCTGGGTGTAAATTTCCCAGACCCCTGCCACAGTTGGGGCCCGAGGAGCAGTGGAGGGATTATTGGAACACCACGGGTGCAGAGACGGACAGACATTTCCCATCAATTAACTTTAGCCGTTTTCCCATAATCCGTCCCGCTGCAGGGGTGGTGGCACGGGGCCTCGGAAAATTGACTGGTTTGGCTACAGCATGGGGAGGAGGCCATTGGGCCCGTCGAACCCGTGCCGGCTCTCTACAAGACCTCTTCAGCTAGTTCCACTCCCCCGCCCTTTCCCCGTAGCCCTGCGAATTTTCCCCCTTCAGGTACTTATGCAACTCTCTTTTTGAAAACCGAGATTGAGTCTGTCTCCACCACCCTCTCAGGCAGTGCATTCCAGATCCTAACCACTCGCTGCATAAAAAGTTTTCCCTTATGTCGCCTTTGGTTCTTCTGCCAATCACCTTAAATCTGTGTCCTCGGGTTTGCAACCCTTCCGCCAATGGGGACAGTTTCTCTCTATCTACTCTGTCTAGACCCCTCATGATTTTGAACAGCTCTATCAAATCTCCTCTCAACCTTCTCTGCTCTAAGGAGAACAACACCAGCTTCTCCAGTCTATCCACAGAACTGAAACCCTCATCCCTGGAATCATTCTCGTAAATATTTTCTGCACCCTCTCTAAAGTGCGATGCCCAGAATTGGACACAGTACTCCAGTTGAGGCACAACCAGTGTTTTATAAAGACTCATCATAAATTCCTGGCTTTTGTACTCTATGCCTCTAGTTATGAAGGCCAGGATCCCGTTTGCATTCCCCCCCGCCCCACCCCATGTCGCCTCTGGTTCTTAATCACCTTAAAACTGTGTCTTCTGTTTCTCGAACCTTCCGCCAGCGGGAACAGTTTCTCTGTATCTACTCTGCCCAGACCCCTCAATTCCACCCATTGGGGTAGATTTCCGTCTTTACCGCCTGGGTACTACACGTCTTGTGACGGAAGGAGAAAGGAAAACCCAGAGTGAGATTCCCACTCTTCTCATAGAACCCAGCGGATTTCCTTCCAGTGGATTGAATGGGAAGAAAGTCGGGCGAGTGCTGTTAGCACCAGATTGTCTTTCCTGCGTTCCACCCAGGCCATGCCTAAAGCCCACGTGGTAAAGGCGAAGATTTACACCTTAATCACAGCAAGCATGATTGAGCTCTCTCTCAGTATCGCAATCAGATAACGGAACAAAATCATTCATTTAAAAAAAAATATCGCACATTCATGGCCAAGTCGTTAACATCCTCGCCTCTGCGTCAAGCTTATGGTTTGGAGCCTCACTCCAGCATTCCATCATATCATTCTGGCCCATACCCCAGTGCAGCGCTGCATGCTGCAGTTACGGTTCTGTCGATCAGGCATAAAGTTGAACATAAGAAGATAAGAAATAGGAGCAGGAGTCGGCCATTCGGCCTTTCGAGCCTGCTCCGCCATTCAATAAGATAATGGCTGATGTTCTACCTCATCTCCACTTTCCCACACTATCCCCATATCCCTTGATGCCCTTCATATTCAAACATCTATTCATCTGTCTTGAATATACTCAATGACTGAGCCTCCACAACCCTCTGGAGTAGAGAATTCCAAAGATTCACCACCCTCTGAGTGAAGAAATTTCTCCTCATCTCAGTCCTAAATGGCCGACCCCTTATTCTGAGACTGTGACCCCTGGTTCTAGACTCCAGCCAGGGGAAACATCCTCCCTGCACCTACCCTGTCAAGGGCCCTCTCTGTCTGTTCAGTTGATTCAAGTGGCCGTTAAAATTTTCATGTTACTAATCTAAGAAGTCCTGGCCAACTGTCCTTTCCAATTAACATCAGCGCCTCGTTTCTGTTTGATCCCTAGCGCCTTTGTTTTCAACTAAGCCCCGCCACTGTTAGCTTTGTATGCGAGGCGCTGTGATATCGTTCCGAGCGAGCGTTGAAGGCGCAGCATTCTCTGACTGAAGTATGGTACAGTCGGTACTTACCAGAGACAAGGGTCAGTGCCCACATAACGCATCGGGAATCCATCTGGTCCTTCACTGCACGGATAGTGAACTCAGAAATAAACGGATGCACCAAGCTGTCGGGGGACTGGCAGTGCGAGTTGAAAAAAGTAACTCTTTCCGTCAACGTGAAAGTGACGCAATGGAAAAGGGGAGTGAGAGTTGGGTTTGTGTGTGTCCGCTCTTTGCTCTCTCCCTCCCTCGTGTGCACATGCGTTTGCGCATTTCATAACAAGCTAAATGTTTTCTCTCGTATACGTAGCGTGAATAACTCCGCACCTCCGGGATTCTGAAATCTAGGAATGAAGGCATTGCAATCTATTTCAGATCCTGAAGATTGTTTCACACGAAGCTTGAAAAAGAAGTTGGGTCGCTTCATGATTTCCTGTTGCCACTCAGAGCGCTCGCGCTGCTAATTATTGGGTTGACGCCCCGACTCTCAAATATGCAATTCAGCCACTTTTCCCACACATATCACAAAGGTTTTAGTTTCATTAAGATGTGGATATAACGTTTTCAACTCAATGCATTGTCGGCTGAGGACTCGTGTGACGGTCTGCAAAACCTTAGCGACATCAGTAGACAAGATGAAACCCATTGCTAGTGTTGATAAATACAGAGTGATGTGAAGGTCAGCAATGTAAAAATTCTGATATATATACACACATATATATAGACCAAAATTTACACCCTGCATATTACAGCACACATCGCTGATCATATATATGTGTATGTGTGTGTAAAATTATGAAGCGCCTAGATAGAGTGGATAGGAAGGGCCTATTTCCTTTAATCAGTAACCAGGGAGCATAGTTAGGCCTTAGCTAAAATACTGTGTACAGTTCTGGTCACCACATTACAGGATAAATGTGATTGCACCAGAGAGGGTACAGAGAAGATTTACGAGGATGTTGCCAGGACTGGAGAATTTTAGCTCTGAGGAAAGATTGGATAGACTGAGGTTGTTTTCTTTGAAACAGAGGAGGCTGAGGGGAGATTTAATTGAGGTGTATAAAATTATGAGGGGCCAAGATAGAGCGAATATTTCCTTTAGCAGATAGGTCAATAACCAGGGGGCACTGGTTTAAGGCAATTGATGGAAGGATTACAGGGGAGTTGAGGAGAATGTTTTTCACCCAGAGGGTGGTGGGGGTCTGGAACTCATTGCTTGAAAGGTTGTTAGATGCATTTAAAAAGTACATTTAAAATCACATCACATTTAAAAAGTACTTGGATATGCACTTGAAGTGCTGTAACTTACAAGGCTACGGACCAACAGCTGGAACGTGGGGTTAGGCTGGATAGCTCTTTTTCGGTCGGCACGGACATAAGAACGTAAGAAATAGGAGCAGAATTCGGCCATTTGGCCCTTCAAGCCTGCTCTGCCATTCAATAAGATCTTGGCTGATCTTCTACCTCATCTCCGCTTTACTGAGCTATCCCCATATCCCTTGATCCCCTTAATATTTAAAAATCTATCGATCTCTGTCTTGAATATACTCACGACTGAGCCTCCACAGCCCTCTGGGGTAGAGAATTCCAAAGATTCACCACCCTCTGAGTGAAGAAATTTTTCCTCATCTCAGTCCTAAATGGCCAACCCCTTGTTCTGAGACTGTGACCCCTGGTTCTAGACTCCCCAGCCTGGGGAAACATCCTCCCTGCATCTACCCTGTCGAGCCCTGTAAACATGTATGTTTCAATGAGATCACCTCTCATTCTTCTAAACTCTAGAGAATATAGCCCTAGTCTACTGAATCTCTCCTCATAGGACAATCCCCCCATCCCAGGAACCAGTCTGGTGAACCTTCGTTGCACTCCCTCTATGGCAAGTAGATCCTTCCTTAGTTAAGGAGACCAAACTGGTCTCACCAGGGCCCGATATAATTGCAGTAAGACGTCTTTACTTTTATACTCAAATCCTCTTGTAATAAAGGCCAACATACCATTTGCTTTCCTAATTGCTTGCTGTACCTGCATGTTAACTTACAGTGATTCGTGTATAAGGACACCCAGGTCCCTCTGAACACCAACATTTCCCAATCTCTCACCATTTAAAAAAAACTCTGCTTTTCTATTTTTCCTACCAAAGTGGATAACTTCACATTTCTCCACATTATATTCCATTTGCCCATTCACTTCGCCTGTCTATATCCCCTTGAAGCCTCCTTGCATCCTCCTCACAACTTACATTCCCACCCAGCTTTGTTTCATCAGCAAACTTGGATATATTACATTTGGTCCCCTCACGAGGCGTTGAATGGCCTCCTTCTGTGCCGTAAATCTTTATGATTCTATGAGATAAAATCAACATTTTCACTTTATTATGCAGCGGGTCGATTTTGATCTACACTGCCTGAGCGTTAGCTATCGCCGGGGAGGAGTGCAGAGAGGAAAGTCGGACTGGGAAAATCCTTCTTGGTAAGGGAGCTCGTCCTGCATTCTTTCCATTTAGCGAAATGGAATTAGAATGGGTGTGGGGAGGAATGGAGGTGGTGACTGGTGTGCGACCCTCTTACTCCCAAGTACTCCCGTCCCCAGTTTGTCCTTTGCACACTGCCCAGACAGTACTTAACGCTCAGGGGGTCAAGACCAGACACTACACCCACAGAAGCTACACCATAGTTATGACAACTCAGAGTAATTGCCTGTTTATAAAGCGCTTCCAGATGTTTTCGAAGCCCTGATAGGGTTCTATCTAAATTCAAGTAGTTACATTGGTTTTGGTTACACAAGATTGCTTTCGTTGTGGCTGCTGTTTACATCAGATGAATAATTGCTGTTTCATTAATGACCTGATTGGTATTTGAGTCCAATCCTATTGCACTTTGAATGCAATTTGGAATTGTGCGCACTGGCATTAACTTTGCTGAAACTCAGTGGTGAAGACAGGGGAACGGTAGCGTAGTGGTTATGCTACTGGACTAGTAATCCAGAGGCCTGGACTAATAATCCGGAGATAGGAGTTCAGAATCCCACCATGGCAGCTGGGGAATTTAAATTCAGTCAATTAAATAAATCTGGCATAAAACGCTAGTATCCATACTGGATAGTTGTAAAAACCCACCTAGTTCACTAATGTCCTTTAGGTAATCCTTACCTATATGTGACTCCAGACCCACGGCAATGTGGTTGACATCTTCTGAAATGGCCGCGCAAGCCACTCAGTTGGACCAAACCGCTACAATCCAAGTCACTGTTGGAATGACCTTCACCACATGGGAGGCGGCTCAAGGGCAATGAGGGATGGGCAATAAATGCTGGCCTTGCCAGCGACGCCCACATCCCAGGAATGAATAGTAATACCGCTGTGTTCTGGCTCACGATGGCGTGTGACAAAGGACAAACGCCATTCCCGCGGGGCTTCGAGCGGTCTTCAGACCGGAGATCCAGAGACCCCCCCCCCCTCCCCGTCCCGCGGAATTTGTCTTGTTTGCACCCTGTGCGGTGAACTGCAAACTGACGCTGAGACGTGTTTTATTTGGTTGCTGCAATTGAGCAATTGCAACATAACAGAGACGAGAGTCAACTGCAAATGCGTGCTTACCATTTGACAGTCTGAATTCCGAGCAGAGTATTTAAAGCACCTCGGATGCAGGCTGTCAAAAATACTCAGCGAAGCTAACACGCTCAGCAATTCTGAGAAATTAGAAGCGCTTTCAACGCTCCAGCTTATTTAAACATACGAGATACGTGCAAAATAGCACCTGTTCTCTGTTCCATGGTTACCGTGGTATTTACAGCTAAAGGAAGCGGAACGAAGAAACATTCTGGTGCAAATTAGTAAGCCAGGCGTGCAGTAGTCGAACCCGAATGGAATGCCTATTGAGGCCAGTCGAAAGAGAAACACGTGGGTTTCCATCATTTTACATGGGAGCGAGAAATAAGGAAAGTATTTAACCGGGAAAGACCATGAGGTGTGTCAGGCCCGCTGGTCCCACGGCCCTATCATATTGCGGATGCGATCCCACACATTTCATCTCCTGAGAGAGAGAGAGAGAGTTCGTCATAAATAATCCTTATTCCCATTGTAAAAACTGAAGTATAGTTATCCATTCACTGCGCACATTGTCCTTATCAACACCCACTAGCACAGGAACCACGCTGTCCACTCCCAGCTTCCGAACAGTTATTTTTTTTATTCATTCAGGGGATATGTGCATCGCTGGCAAGGCCAGCATTTATTGCCCATCCCTAATTGCCCTTGAGAAGGATGGTGGTGAGCCGCCTTCTTGAACCGCTGCAGTCAAGGTACATCCACATTGCTTTTCGTAGCAGTTCCTTACATTTTAGAGGACAGCTGATAGACAAACACAATGCTGTGGGTCTGGAGTCACATATAGGCCAGGCCACATAAGGACGGCAGATTTACTTCCCTAAAGGGGCATTCGTGAAGTAGATGGGTTTTTCAGGAGAATCCAATAGTTTTGTGTCACCATTACTGATACTAGCTTTTTATTCCAGATTTATTTAATTCAATTGAATTCAAATTCCCCAGTTGCCGTGGTGGGGTTTGAGCTCACATCACCAGAGCATTAGTCCAGGTCGCTGGATTACTAGTCCAGTAGCATAACCACTATGCTACCGTTCCCTAAATATGTTTGTGCATGCACCTGATTATTTGTGTGTGGCTATATGTATTTGCGAGTGTCTGTGTGAGTGTTTCTTTCTATGTGTGCAGGTGTTTGAATTCTGGGACTGTTAGGTTTCATTTCATGCCTTTCCTGGTTGGCTTTCTGTTGAATTATAACTAATATTTTAGTCCCAGCTCTATTGAATTTCGATTTTCAACTTGCCGCGCCTGTGTGTAAACCTGGTATTTGGGATGGGCCGCACCTGTGTGGCAAGTTGAGAATGTACCGCACATCTTCAAGAAAAAAAGTTGGGCCGTCCAACCTCGTTTCTGCTTTAGATTTTTACATCCAACAGAGCGAACTTTTTAAATGATAATCTACCTGGAAAAGTAAATCTATCTCCCACTGTTGATGCCTCTCTCTATCACAACACTCACTCTCACTATTATCTATCTCCCTCTGCTGGTGTCTCTCTGTATCACAGCACTCACTCTCACCTTTACCTATCTCCCTCTGCTGGTGTCTCTCTGTATCACAGCAACACTCAGTCAGGCACTAAACTGATGCACAGGTACATTGCTCAGACCGGCAGCCAATGAGTACAGCCAGACACTGAGCTGATGCACAGGTACATTGCTCAGATCTTCCTTTCATTCAATCACTTGCATTTTCCTATTTCCTAATTTCCTTTTAATCTGCCCTTTGTATTTTATGTGACCTCTCTTGTTTATAACCTCTCTTTCGGATGACCAACCCCCATCTGTCCTGCCTTTCCTTTTGTTTGTTTCGCCCCATCTCCCTCATTTCCTTTACAATTATCAGATTGCCCCATTGCCATGTCCTGGCTTTGAGCACCGTGCACTCTGTGTGTGAGTCCCTGAGCTTCAGTCAGCCTCAGTCTCTCTGGCCCTGTGTCCCTGTCAGTCCCTCTCCCTCACTCAGGCAGTGTTTAATCGGCCCTCACATTCTCCATTTGTGTTACACACAACAGTTCCCATCCCTTTACCCCAATGCATGGCTTCAGGGGTGATTCAAAATGGGGAAGAGTAAGCACAACCCTTATTAAACTGTTGCCATTCTGTGACTTTACAAATACACAGCTCTGCCTTTCTCCCTCTGCTGGTCACTTTTGTGGTCACTTCGTGGTCACTTTCACCCAGTGACCACGAAGGAATAGCGATTGAGGGTAAATTTAACCAACCTCGCTGGGCGGGAATCCCAGGGTGGAATGCCAGTTTTACACCCCGCCCAATATTACACACCATTGACTTCAATGTAGAGTAAAAGCGGATGGGTTGTAAAAACCCATCTGGTTCACTGATGTCATTTTGGGAAGGAAATCTGCCGTCCTTACAGGGTCTGGCCTATATGTGACTCCAGATCCACAGCAATGTAGTTGACTCTTCACTGCCCTCTGAAATGGTGGCTCATCAACATCCCGGGGGTCACCATTGAACAGAAACTTAACTGGACCAGCCACATAAATACTGTGGCAACAAGAGCAGGTCGGAGGCTGGGTATTCTGCGGCGGAGTGTTTCATCTCCTGACTCACCAAAGCCTTTCCACCATCTACAAGGCATAAGTCAGGAGTGTGATGGAATACTCTCCACTAGCCTGGATGAGTGCAGCTCCAACAACACTGAAGAAGCTCGACACCAACCAAGACAAAGCAGCCCACCCACCATCTTAAATATTCACACCCTCCAGCACCAGCGTACTTTGGCTGCAGTGTGCACCATCTACAAGATGCACTACAGCAACTCACCAAGGCTTCTTCGGCAGCACCTCCCAAACCCGCAACCTCTACCACCTAGAAAGACAAGGGTAGCAGGCGCATGGGAACACCACCACCTCCAATTTCCTCTCCAAGTCACACAGCATCCTGACTTGGAAGTATATCGCCGTTCCATCATCGTCACTGGTTCAAAATCCTGGAACTCCCTCCCTAACAGCACTGTGGGAGTACCTTCACTACACGGACTGCAGCGATTCAAGATGGCGGCTCACCACCACCTTCTCAAGGGCTATTAGGGGTGGGTAATAAATGCTGGTCTTGCCGGCGACGCCCACACCCCAGGAATGAATTAAACAAGCAACATTGCTCCCGATCCCGTCGATTTCCCGATGGGTGGGTTAGGGTAAAATTGCGGAGTATTATATGTGTCTAAGACAAGGAGGGTGTGTGACTTGCAGGAGAACTTGGAGGTGATGGTGTTCCCATGCACCTACTGCCCTTCTAGGTGATGGAGGCCATGGGTTTGGGAGGTGCTGCTGAAGAAGCCTTGCCAGTGCATTCAGGAGATCGGACGCACTGCAGCTGCCCTACGCCTGGGTGATGGAGGGGGTGAATGTTTAGGCAAGTGGATAAGGTGTCAATCAAGCAAACTTCTTTGTCCTGGGTGGTGTGGAGCTTCCTGAGTTTTACTGCAGCTGCATCCATCAGAGCAAGTGGAGAGTACACCAACACTCCTGAGTTGTTATTCTATTTAGATATCTTCTACTTCATTTCAGCTGCTGCCTGGATTGCGGTGGAATGCTCGACTTCCGCAGGGCACAAAAACGGGCGGTGGCTTATCGGCATTGATATGAAAAAGAAAATTAGGTGGGGTTTATTACAGGCTGCCGATCCGCCACTGCCCGTTTTCCGCTCCCAAAGGAAGTTGAGCTTTGACCCTGCTGTTCTTTTTCCAGGTGCTCTCTCCTATTTGTAACTACAGTGTTGATTTATCCCAGTATAGGCTCCAGAAAAAGCAGCAAACCTGAGGATTGGGAGCAGTTTAGGATTCAGCAAACGAGGACAAAGGGATTAATTAAGAGGGAGGAAATAGAATATGAGAGTAAGCTTTCAGGGAACATAAAAACTGACTGTAAAAGCTTCTATAGATATGTGAAGAGAAAAAGATGTGTGAAGTCAAGCATAGGACCCTTGCAGTCAGAATCAGGGGAATTTATAATGGGGAACAAAGAAATGGCTGACAAATTAAATACATACTTTGGTTATGCCTTCACAAAGGAGGACACAAATAAACTCCCAGAGATGTCGGGGAACATAGGGTCTAATGAGAGGGAGGAATTGAATGAAATCAGTATTTGTAGGAATATGGTGTTAGGGAAATTAACGGGATTGAAGGCCGATAAATCCCCAGGGCCTGATAATCTACATCCTAGGGTACTTAAGGAAGTGGCCCTAGAAATAGTAGATGCATTGCTGGTCATCTTTCAAAATTCTATAGACTCTGGAACAGTTCCAATGGATTGGAGGTTAGCTAATGTAACCCCACTATTTAAAAAAGGTGGTAGAGAAAAAACGGGTAATTTTCGACCGGTAAGCCTGACATCGGTAGTGGGCAAAATGCTAGAGTCCATTATAAAAGATGTTATAGCAGAGCACTTGGAAAACAGTGACAGGATCGGACAAAGTCAACATGGATTTACAAAAGGTAAATCATGCCTGACTAATCTACCGGAATTTTTTGAGGATGTAACTGGTAGAATAGATAAGGGAGAACCAGTGGATGTGGTGTATTTGGACTTTCAGAAGGCTTTCGATAAGGTCCCGCATAAGAGATTAGCGTGCAAAGTTAAAGCACATCGGATTGGGGGTAAGGTACTGATTTGGATAGAGAACTGGTTGGCAGACAGGAAGCAAAGAGTTGGAATAAATGGGTCTTTTTCCGAGTGGCAGGCAGTGACTAGTGGGGTACAGCAGGGATCAGTGCTAGGACCCCAGCTATTCACAATATATATTAATGATCTAGACGAGGGAACTAGATGTAATATCTCTAAATTTGCAGACGACACAAAGCTGGGTGGGCGTGTGTGCTGTGAGGAGGATGCAGAGAAACTCCAGTGTGATTTGGACAGGTTGGGTGATTGGGCAGGTGCATTGCAGATGCAGTATAATGTAGATAAATGCGAGGTTATCCACTTTGGTGGCAAAAACAGGAAGACAGATTATTATCTGTACGGCAATAGATTGGGAAAAGGGGAAGTGCAACGAGATCTGGGAGTCCTTGTGCACCAGTCACTGAAGCTAAGCATGCAGGTGCAGCAGGCGGTTAAGAAAGCAAATGGTATGTTGGCCTTCATAGCGAGAGGATTCGAGTACAGGAGCAAGGATGTCTTGCTGCAGTTGTACATGGCCTTGGTGAGACCACACCTTGAGTATTGTGTGCAGTTTTGGTCGCCTTATCTGAGGAAGGATGTTCTTGCCATGGAGGGAGTGCAGCGAAGATTCACCAGACTGATACCTGGGATGGCAGGAATGACGTATGATGAGAGATTGGGTCGATTAGGCTTATATTCGCTAGAGTTTAGAAGAATGAGAGTGGATCTCATTGAAACTTATAAAATTCTAACAGGACTAGACAGACTAGATGCAGGAAGGATGTTCCCGATGGCGGGGGAGTCCAGAACCAGAGGTCACAGTCTAAGGATAAGGGGTAAGCCATTTAGGACTGAGATGAGGAGGAATTTCTTCACCCATAGAGTGGTGAACCTGTGAAATTCTCTACCACAGAATGCAGGTGAGGCCAATTCATTAAATATATTCAAGAAGGAGATATATTTATTTCTTAAGCCTAAAGGGATCAAGGGATATTGGGGGAAAGCAGGGACAGGGTACTGAATTTGGATGATTAGCCATGATCTCATTAAATGGCGGAGCAGGCTCGAGGGGCCGAATGGCCTACTCCAGCTCCTATCTTCTATGCTTCTATGGTCGTCCTACCGCAGCATTACAGTCTCTTGGGTCAGATAACTCTTAAAAGTACACGTTGTTTAAAAAAAAGGTTGGGCTGGAATAAGTAGCAAAAAGCTGATCATGTAGATCCCGTCGAAAGCGCTCTGAAAGTGAAAAGCATGCTGTTGCATTTACACAACTGGGCTCAGCACCATTCCGTGACATGTGGCCAACACATGATCATATTTCAGACAATTGCCAGGCACTATTCATTTAAATCAAACCCGAGTACTATCGCCGGTTTTCATTTACAAACTCTGCGCCCTTTAACTTCAGTCTAACATGTTTGTCATTTTTTAAACAGGTGCAAGATGAGTTTCAATCCCCCGGGTGCGTAAACACCCACTGAAATTAGTGAAGGATGAAACTGAACTGTGAGGCGTTATTCCTTTGTTTCAATGTACCGCTTGTGTAATGTTAAAGTAGTGCTTCTTTCTTAAATATTCTTAAAATATGACTTTTCCGACTACAATTGGAAAACGTGCTGAGTGAACAGAATTCCTCTGTGTGGTGTTAAACCACCAGAGGGGTTCGTCATATAAGTCAGCGTCTGTTGTGGGATGTTTGTTACACTTAATAACACTTTGGGACGCTGCAGGTCAGATGTTAGCTCGTAGTGTCCTGCGGAGCAAGAATCAAAATGCAAACTATTCACATGTGGCTGTTCTTGAATTTACTGACAATACTTTTGTATATCGGTGAGCCGCTGTCTTCTGATGTTCACATTTTAATTTTTTTAAATTTGCTTCTGGGATCTGGGCGTCACTGGCAAGGCCAGCATTTATTGCTCAGCCCTAGTTGCCCTTGAGAAGGTAGTTGTGAGCCGCCTTCTTGAACCGCTGCAGTCCGTGTAGTGAAGGTACTCCCACAGTGGGCTGTTGGGTAGGGGGTTCCAGGATTTTGACCCAGCGACGATGAAGCATCGGCGATATACTTCCAAGCCAGGATGGTGTGTGACTTGGAGGGGAACTTGGAGGTGGTGGTGTTCCCATGTGCCTGCAGCCCTTTTCCTTCTTGGTGGAAGATGTCGTGGGTTTGGGAGGTGCTGCCGAAGAAGCCTTGGAGAGTTGCTGCAGTGCATCTTGTAGATAGTACACACTGCAGCCATGGTACGCTGGTGGTGGAGGGAATGAATGTTTAAGGTGGTGGATGGGGTGCCAATCAAGCGGGCTGCTTTGTCCTGGATGGTGTCGAGCTATTTGAGTGTTGTTGAAGCTCCACTCATCCAGGCAAGTGGAAAGTATTCCATCACACTCCTTACTTGTGCCTTGTAGATGTTGGAAATTCTATATTTATTAAGGCATACGATTATTTGGTTGGGCAGGTTGTTTCCTTATGCAGAACTAATATATAACGAAGTTACAGTGTGTAAAAAAATGTTTTATTTTATTATGCTGTGTTACTTTGCGTTGAATCCACCATTTCAACGGTATAAGCATTTTATCTTTCGGGGAGCTTTATATATATATTATACACATTAACGTTCTCCTCCATGCAGATGCTGTGAATTTGCATTATAAAATTAACATAATTAATAGGGCCTACTAAAATCTACTTGTGGAAATAAATGAATTCACGGGCTCCTAACCGACTGTGTTACACATGGAATTATCTGACATATTATACCTTCTACTCGACAATTCAACGTCTTTGCGTTCGACACAATTTATTCCATTAGCAAAAAGTTGATATTCAACACGTTTCCAAAAGTTCCCATACTTACACTTGACATAATAGAAAGGACAGATTTCCTTCTTAAATGATTAAAGATGACAGAAGTGAAATCTGTCCCAAGTAGGATGGTGAAATAGAAATGAGTTGGGAAGTGGTGATTATATAATGTTAATACAGTTTTACAAAGAAAACAAACTGCGTGAAAACACAACAGATCCGCCTTTATAAAGTGACAATTGCCTATAATTTTTGCACTATAAAGGTTCTGAATATATACAGCTGTTCAATCTGATTATGGACTGCAATTTCCCAAAGTTGCGTTGAGAAACTGGAAAAGGACCCAATGTAATGACAGCTGAATACCGGTTTGTAGCTCAATGATTGATGGATCAATCAGCATTTTAAATTCTTCATAATAGCTTGTAAATTGTGGGACACATGAGATCATTATGTTAAAAAAAAACCGTAGCTGTTTGACAGATCAATGCTTCTTTCTCCAGAAACACACATGTTGTATCTTGAATCTATTTGTACTGCCCACTCCCACGGCCGTCTCCAGTAACTTGTTCCACAAATCTCTTACTCTATAGGCGAACAGTTTCTGCCTGACTTCCCTTCTTGCAGCTAACCAGTTACCGTCTGAAGTGTGACCCTTGGAAATTAGATCCTTCCCCACAGTGACCGATCTATCTGGGCTCAATTCATAATAATTGTACAACGTTAATTGACAGGTTGCGGTATTTCATGGACGGATACATTGATCCTAATTTATTCTAACAATAAAGGACACCCAGTAACATCAATTAGTGATAGTGGAAGATACTTTAATTTGAGCTTCGCCCCTCGTGGCAGATGAAATTTAACGCAGGAAAGTGCGAGGTGTTACATTGAGGGAGGAAGGACGAGGAGAGGCAAAATAAACTAAAAGGTCCGATCCTAAAGTGGGTGCCTGAACAGAGAGACTTGGGGGTATATGTGCACAAATAGTTGAAGGTTGAGAAACTGGTTAACAAAGCATATGGGATCCTGGGGTTTATAAATAGAGGCATAGAATACAAAATCAAGTTAGTTATGATAAACTTTTATAAAACACTGGTTCGGCCTCAAATGGAGTATTGTGTCAAATTCTGGGCACCGCATTTTAGGAAGGATGTGAAGGCCTTAGAGAGGGTGCAGAAAAGATTTACAAGAATTGTTCCAGGGATGAGGAACTTCAGTTATGTGAATAGACTGGAGAATCCGGGGTTATTATCCTTAGAGCAGAGAAGATTGACAGGAGTTTTGATAGAGGTGTTCAAAATCATGAGGGGTCTGGACAGAGTCATTGGCGGAAGGTTCCAGAACAGAGGACACAGATTTAAGGTGACTGGCAAAAGAACCAAAGGCGACGCAGTGAGTGGTTAGGACCTGGAATGCACTGCCTGAAAGAATGGCGGAGGCAGACTCAATCGTAGTTTTCAAAAGGGAATTGGATAAGTACCTTAAGGAAAAAAAAATGCAGGGTTAAGCGGAAAGGGCGGGGGAGTGGGACGAGCGGAAGTGCACTTGCAGAGAGCCGGCACTGTCTCGACGGGCCGGGATGGCCTCCTTCTGTGCTCTAACGATTCTATGATTCTATGCTGGTCTGTAATTCTGTAGGTCACTATTGACAGATTGCATTGTTCCATTTATACTCTAGACAATGGGTTGATGAGTGAGCTCAGAGTGTTCCAGTCCCCAGATGCCATTAATGTAACAGAAGGAGGATCGGTGCAGCTGAACTGCACTTTTGACGCGAATGGTCCTGTTGGACATATTGTTTGGATGCGGGCCTCACAAAACATGGAAGTGTCGGTTCGGAATCCTTTCTATCAGAGCTGGATAACGAAGTCAGGGACGAAATTATTTACCGAAAGAATGGTTTTCCTTGAAATCATCAATTTACTGACAATGGACTCAGATTTTTACTCCTGCGAGGTGGATATTGTGGAGTTTGGGAAAGCAGGCGGGACAGGAACAAAACTTATAATAACTGACAGTGAGTAGAAAAGATGAGAGTTCGTTTGAAGAATTTACCAATAATTTGGCATTGGTATGGCTGTACATGTGCTATGCAAAGAGATTTCAGTTCGGTTGCTGAATTGTGTCCGTGCGTCAAGATCACTTTCAAAGTACATCGGGAACAATTGGTCGACAATTAATATCCTGAAAGTGCCATATACCTGACTTGAATCTGACTATTCAAGGCGCGGTGCTTTAGGAATAGGAATACACGAGCTTCAGGCTACTCCCCCACCCCACCACCCCACAACCACCTGAAGGTGAGTGTTATCTCAAAATAATACTTGGCATTATCGCTTGATTTTCTTGCTTGGCACCTTACATATCTCTGTTAGGGCAGCTATGTTCCTCCTTTTTTACAAAGCTAATGAGTTCGACCTTTTCTGTTTTTTTGTTTTTCTCATAACCTAGCACTAGAACACGAGGGAACAGGCTAGCGTTCACTCCACCTCCGGGACTTACATGTCTCCCATGAGCCTGAGTGACCAGAAATAAACACAATACTCAAGATGCCATCTGATCAGAGTACTGTACGGTTGGATCCCCACACCATATAAAAGGAAACATGCCTTCTATATGTTTTATTCCTTTCTGGGATGTGGACGTCGCCCAGCATTTATTGCCCATCCCTAATTGCCCTTGAGAAGGTGGTGGTGAGCCGCCTTCTTGAACCGCTGCAGTCCGTGCGCTGAAGGTACTCCCACAATGCTGTCAGGGAACGAGTTCCAGGATTTTGATCTAGCGGCGATGAAAGAACGGCCGATATATTTCCAAGTCAGGATGGTGTGTGACTTGGAGGGCGACTTGGAGGTGGTGGTGTTCCCATGCGCCTGCTGCCATTTTCCTTCTAGGTGGTAGAGGTCGCGGGTTTGGGAGGTGCTGCCGAAGAAGCCTTGGCAAGTTTAATGAAATAGGCTTTAGTTAGAATTTACTGTTTTCGATATAAGCCTTTATTTTAAACAGGTTAGCGTCTTGGTTAAAATGAAGGGCATGTGGAACGCTAGTATTGCAACAAATAATTATAGTTTTTTTCACTTTCCACGGGGATGCAGTACCTTAGATTACATATACAAATAGGAAACGGCTTTTCTTTAACGGATAGAAAGCCACTGGAATGATATTTGAGTTTTCATAACCTATAACCTATATCCAAATTTAATTATTAAATTGCGAACTAGTGACCTTCGTTATGTCTATTTCCGATTTACATTGATGGGGGGTGAAATCGGACATGGGTGGATCGCGGATCACATTGGATCGCCTGTTATACACTCCGCCCAGTATTAGGTCCAATTGCCTTAATATAAAACTGAATATTGGGCGCACCAAACCGAAATACTGCGGATGCTGGAAATCTGAAATAAGAAACAGAAAATGCTGGAAATACTCAGCAGGTCGGGCAGTATCTGTGGAGAGAGAAACAGAGTTAACTTTTCAGGTTTCTGACAGAAGGGCATCGACCCGAAACGTAAACTCTGTTTCTCTCTCTCCCTGCAGATGCTGCCTGACCTGCTGAGTGTTTCCAGCATTTTCTGCTTTTTATATTGAATATTGGGCGTGTTGTACAGCAGTCGGCCAATATGATTCTGTCTGCCTTGCGTGCCTGTCCATGTCAAATTTCACCCCTATAACAACACAAAAGCAAAATAATGCGGAAGCTGGAAATCTGAATTAAAAACAGAAAATGCTGGAAATACTCAGCAGGTCAGGCAGCATCTGTGGAGAGAGAAACAGAGTTAACGTTTTTGGTCGATGACCCTTCGTCAGAACTGGAAAAAGTTGGAGATGGAACAGGTTTTTAAGCAAGTGCAGGGGCAGGGAAAGGGGGGAAGGGAGGAAAGAACAAAGGGGAAGGTCTGTGACAGGATGGAAGGCAGGAGAGATTAAGAGACAAAAGGGATGATGGTGCAAGGCAAAGGGAGATGGTAATGGGACAAGTTAAGAAACAAAAGATGACTCTAGATGAAGTGTAAATGGCAATGGCAGAATGATCGACCACCTCACCATTTTCTTGCATTATCTTTCACTTTAACCAAGCACCACCATACTGACTATATTATTGGCCCAAAAATTCGTGAGGAAGCCTTCGTGCGAGGGTAAGGCCTCCCCGCGATCTCTCACTCCGCGTTGGCTTTTTCAGTTCCAGCTCGCACGAACTTGATGTTCTGGACAGCAGCTGTGCTGGGCTTGCGTATCCCACCGGCGTAGTTAATTCGTGCGAGCTGTGGGATCACGTGACTCAGTTAGAGCCAATGGCAGCACAATATCTTCCATTCATAACTTTCACATAAGTGCTGTGAAAGTTATGAATACTATAGCTCCCCAAAAGAACCGCTAAACCTCAATTAAATTAAAAAAAGAACCATCACATTAATAAAATAAGTATAGTTAAATAAATTAACCATTTTAAATAAAAAATTAAATTTTTGAAAATTTTAAAATCTTTTAAAAAGTTATAAAAATAAACTTACCTGTCTTTAAAGTCTCTAAAAAATTTCAAAATAATACTTAATTCACTACTTACCTTGTTAAAAGTGGGTCTTACTCCTTTTTTTCTGTGTAGAATCTTCCGTACTTACCTGCGCGTTGAAACCACTAAGTGCACAGCGTGCGCGCAGCCTGTAGCGCGCACGCGGTTCACCTAGGACCCGCCCCCTTTTCCATTCACCAAGTGCCGGTTTTCAGCGCATGCGCAGTGCATGCAGAAAACCGGCAATTGGAGACAGAATACGCGAGAGTACGCAGTGCGTACTCTCGCGTAGCGGGACTAATTTTTGGGCCATTGTTTCTGTTTCTAACAGGAGCTAGATTCGAGCCGATCTGCCATTTCCCCACGCTCAGCGTTGGATTACAAATTACAAAAACGGTGCTGCTGATCATTCTCATAATCACAGGGCTGACGACGTACCTCTGTCCAACGTAGGGAAAAATAGACTTTGATTTATAACAAGATACATCTGCAAACGTTGTTGGAAAAGATGTCCAAAGTCGATGTAAATTTTATCAGGAAGTTCTTTAAGATGCCCGTGTTCGATATCTTTTTGTTACAGCATTGCATGGATGTGGATTAAAGCATGGGCGAGGATAGATATAGTTCTTATTCCAGAATATTTCAATTAAAGTTACTGCACCGTCAACTTAATAACTAGCAGCTGCCATTCTGTTTGAGAGACGTGTTTATTTTTAAAAAAATGACAAATCCATAGATTTTTCTAACTGTCATGGTCGGGATAAAATGTCTAGTTTGTGCAAGATCTTTCTCGATACTTGCTTGCAATGCCTTTAACTGAATGCTGCACACGATCTATTCAAAATGGATGGATGCTTACGATGTGCTTTTTTATTGGCCCCTTTATGCGAGACTTTCTAATATAATGTGACGTATCTGCACCCTGTATGAAAGGGCTCTTGGAATTTTTTCCCCGATTAAAGCGAACGCTTTCTTTCTCGTGTTTAATCGAAATTGGTCTTTACTTGCTGGGATCAGTAGAAGTCCCATCCTCAGCTTGTCAGCAACAACTTTTATGCACCCCAGTGCGTCCTGTAGGGGATTATAGGACTAGGCGTCATAGTTTAAAAATTAGAGTCAGACCTTTCGGGAGTGAAATTAGAAAACACTTCTATACACAAAGGGTGGTAAAAGCTTGGAACTCTCTTCCACAAACGGCAATTGATGACAGATCAATTGTTAATTTTAAATCCGAGATTGATAGATTTCTGTTAACTAAAGGTACTAAGGGATATTGGATCAAATGTTGGGAAAAGCGAGAGTGGCCGGAGAGAGAGAGAAAAGAGAGAGAGCGGGAAAAAGTGAGGCCGTGATTGGAGAATCAGCGAGTACCAGGGGAGGTTGTGTGTGAAACACAACAGCACGTGACAAGAAGGGGAGGAGCCTGGAAAAGGCCGCAGTGCCCCGGGAAAGACCGGCTTTAGAAAATTAGAGTGTTGCAAATTCATCAGCCGAGGTTTGGGGAAGGAGTTGGGGTGGGGGGCACTCGGGAAAATCCCCCATTAGCCAGTCGACCTCTGAGGGGATGCTTGCGGGCCGGATGAAACTGGTGGACAGGAGAATGTGGGACTATAAATATACAGGAATACCACCAACAGCAATTTCCAGGCCGAAAGTGACCGTAATGTACCTGATGGCACTGCTTCTGATCTGTGATGTGCAGCTACATCTGGAGTCAGGTTGAGCAGCTAATAGTATCCCATTCATTAAGTTATTCACATATACAGATAGGCACAACCACGATGGGCCGAACGCCCTCCCTCTGTGCTATATCATTGAATAAGCAGAACTAATGGAATGATGGACGTGTTGATGTCCAGGTGTCCAACTCAGTTCCTGGCAGGCGTTGTGCAGGACAGGGGCAATGAGAGCATGTGCAGCCTTTGGAATAAAAAGTTGAAATCCGCTCTCATTTCCTTGGCCCAGGGCTGAAACCAGTCACAGATGAAAAACGGCTCTTTCTACTGGCTTTGAGGGTCCCCTGAAAAATGCTGAACATAATAAGAAATAGGAGCCGGAGTAGGACATTTGGTCCTTCGAACCAGATCTGCCATTCAATAAGATTATGGCTGATCTTCCACCTCATCTCCACTTTCCTGCACTATCCGCATATCCCTTGATTCCCTTAATATTCAAAAATCTATCGAACTCTGTCTTGAATATACTCAACGATTGAGCCTCCACGGCCCTCTGGGGTAGAGAATTCCAAAGATTCACCACCCTCTGAGTGAAGAAATTTCTCCTCATCTCAGTCCTAAATGGCCGACCCCTTATTCTGAGACTCTTACCCCTGGTTTTAGACTCCCCCGCCAGGGGAAACATCCTCCCTGCATCTAACTGGTCAATTCCTGTAAGAATTTTGTATGTTTCAATGAGATCACCTCTCATTCTTCTCAACTCGAGAGAATATCGGTTCAGCCTACTAAATCTGTCCTCATAGGACAATCCCCCCATCCCCGGAACCAGTCTGGTGAACCTTCGTTGCACTCCCTCTATGGCAAGTATATCCTTCCTTAGGGAAGGAGACCAAAACTGTACACAATACTCCAGGTGTGGTTTCACCACGGCCCTATATAATTGCAGTCAGACATCTTTACCCTTATACTCAAATCCTCATGTAATAAAGGCCTACAGTCTATTCCCAGTTACTAGCGGATGTGGTTCCACAGCACAAATCTTCAGCATTTATTGTCACATAAGTGGAAATCTCAACCAATCGGTAAAACCCTTACTACTGGGGTAGAAGTTTGCGGTTCAAGGGCCACTCCAGGAGTTGCGCACGTCAACTTCGCGAATGTCCACTGCAACACTGAGGGAGTCTGGGAGTTAAGCCTGGGAGGATCAAAAGGGAACGTTTGGCTGGGAAATTGGCACTGCAGTAACGCTGGATTCTCCTTTTATCAAAATCCATGACGTGCCCCGGCAATGCTGAACGCCTAGACAGTGAAGAGAAAAAATCTACCCGCATCCGTCGGAAAGTAGTTTGGTGTGCCAAGCTTTGAGACGTCCTGCCAACTAATCATTTCTCGAGGAGGTGGTTCTGCCGGTCTCCTGCCGTGACATCTCTGGAAGTTCAGCAGAACCCCGCTTTACCTATTACGCGCTTCTCTGAGTTCCGCCGATCTTCCGCCGACGTTACCGCAGGAGAGCGGGAGAACCCCGCAGAAGTTATTCCCCCCCTTGAGTTTAACAAAAAGCATTCATTTTAATAAAAGGTATAACGGAAAATCAACAGAACAACCTGACATGGGTCAACTGAGAAGAACTTTTATTGCGAAAATATCAAATACTATATCGGATTATGATGAAATGTAAGGAGTTATGTGATGAAACTAGGCTGAGTGAACAGTAACGAGTATGAACGCTCAACATGTTGGTTTTCATTTTAACAGCGGCATGAACCAGTTTATTTTCTAGGATAGCACGCCCCTTAAAATAGGGGACTAATACATGTCATACAAATGTGATAAATGTTCACAACTAACACAAAGAGTCTGATGTTAAAGCATTGGAGATTCCAAGCCCTTGTTGCTGAATTATGTGTGGATAAACCTCACTCACTAAGTTAGAGGACAAAACATTCGCCTGGAAATTCCCATGGAGGGTTCTCTGATCATCCGCCGTTGAAGATCCCACAGAACGCCCGAGCTTCCGCCCAAGTTACGGCGGGAGAATGGGACAACTCTGCGGAAATTCCACCAGTTCTCCATCGCGGGTGGGGGCAGGTGCTTCTCATCATTGGGGTGAAATGTCTCGGCTCCTCTTACTTCACCGAAGCGTACAGCACCCCTTCTCGCTTTACACGGCGCTCAGTTTGATTGCTGTCCTGAATATTCAGCGTGGCGTATTGCAACTTGTCATCCCCCTCTCTCTATTGAGATGAAAGTGTTTCAGTGTTGAATAAAGTATTGTAAACTGAATATAGCGTAGGGCCTCAAACCCAGCGCACCAGATGTTGCGCAGTTTCAATGGAATATAATTCAACCCAGTAAACATTCTACATATAATTAGCATATGACTCCACCTGTCAGATATTGTTTCGTTAAATAGGATAGATCGCGCCGTCCTAAATATTCCTGTCCTTTTGAATATATTTCAGCTAGTCAACGATTGCACGATTTAAGTAACAAGCAAGGGAAACCGTCGACCTAATTAACACATCATTATCACTTTAAAATCCATGCATTTAGAAAAATTCACACTTAATGAATTGAGGAGCAGTGGGTCAGTCAGCATCTGGGAAAGACAGATTAACATTTGGGAATAACTGTTCAGTAGCACATTCCGTTGAAGGCAACGTGCCAACCCACGGTTACCCTCTGTTTTCTCTTCCAGGTGCTGCCTGACCTACTTTGCATATCCAGCATTTTCTGTTACGGCTTCAGATTTCCTCCTTATCTCGACTTTGTCAAAGTAGGTGTATTTTTGCGTGTGCATGCCTGGGTCCCCCTATTTTGGGGTCCATTTTAATGTTCCTGGGTGTATCTCGTGCTTTTTGTATTCGTTATTGGGATGTGGGCGTCGCTGGCAAGGCCAGAATTTATTGCCCATCCACAGCAGCCTTTGAGAAGGTGGTGGTGAGCCGCCTTCTTGAACCGTTGCAGTCAAGATATTCCCACATTGTTTTTCAAAGCGGCTTTTTACAACTTAGTGGCTATTTTGGAGGAGAGTTGAGAGTCAACCACATTGCTGTGGGTCTGCAGTCACATATGGGCCAGACCAGGTAAGGACGGCAGATTTCCTTCCCTAAGGGGCATCAGTGAACAAGGTGGGTTTTTACGACAATCTGATAGTTTCATGTCACCATTACTGATACTAGCATTTTAGTCCAGATTTATTTAATTAAATTTAAATTTCCCAGTTGCTGTGGCGGGGTTTGAACTGACGTCGCACGGATCATTAGCCCAGCTCTGATGGATTACTAGTCCAGTAACATAAGCAGTATGCTACCGTTCCCTATATATGCTTGTGCATGCACCTGCTTATTTGTGTGTGGCTATATGTATTTGCGAGTGTCTGTGAGAGTTTGTCTTTCTGTGTGTGCAGGTGTTTGAATTCTGGAACTGTTAGGTTTCATTTCATGTCTTTCCTGGTTGGCTTTCTGTTGAACTATAACGAATATTTTAGTCCCGCCTCTCTTCAATTTCGATTTTCAACTTGCCGCGCCTGTGCGTAAAACTGGCGTTTGGGATGGGCCGCACCTGTGCTTTACGCCTGTGTGGCAAGTTGAGAATCTACCCCACATCTTCAAGAAGAAAAGTTGAGGCCTTCCAACCTCGTTCCATCTTTAGATTTTTACATCCAACTGAGAGAACTTTTTACATGATAATCTACCGGGAAAAGTAAACAAGAGGTCAGGGTTTAAAAATAACAAAAATAGCCCAAGTCGTTGTGGTACATACCCGATTTGTTCTTCTGCACTCAGAGCTGTCATTATTCCTGTCTATAAAGCATAGAAAAAAGAAAGAAGAAAGACTTGCATTTATATAGCGCCTTTCACCACCTCAGGACGTCCCTAAGCGCTTCACAGCCAATCAAGTACTTTTTGAAATGTTGTCGCCGTTGTAATGTAGGAAACGCCGCAGCCAATTTGCGCACAGCAAGCTCCCACAATCAACAATCTGACAATGGCCAAATAAACTGTTTCAGTGATGTTGATTGAGGGACAAACATTGGTCGGGACACCGGGGAGAGCTCCCCTGCTCTTCTTCAAAATAGTGCCAAGTGATATTTTACGTTTAGCTGAGAGAGCAGACGGAGCCTCGGTCTATTCTCACATCTAAAAGACGGTATCTCTGACAGTGCAACGCTCCCTCAGTACTGCACTGGGAGTGTCAGCCTAGGTTTTTGTGCTCAAGTCTCTGGAGTGGGAACTTGAAACCCACAGCTTTCAATGTTTCAGAGGCGAGGGTGTTACCAACTGAGCCACGGGAAATGACACTGCCTAATTTAATTTACTTGAACAGTGTATACAGTACAATACAACATATTGTGCCTTAGATATAGCGCTGTAATACACTGTGGTATAATGCTATAGGATACAACATAACATAGTATAAAACAGGAGAACGCAATAAAATAAAGTATACAGTAGGATGTACCGTATTGCACAACAATAAACCGATAAAATTAGTATGGTCCAATATATAATACGCTACCACGCAATATAAAACAGCATAAGGTTCTTCTGTGCGATATAAACGGTGTTCATGTCAGATTCCTACACCCACTATTTTAACTGTTTACTTTAAACTAATGCAAAAAGCAATTTGACATGAGTGCGCCAAGCACTTGTACGAGAATAGGGTGATGTCCAGGCTAATCTACTATAATATATGATATATAATACAGCATGACATTGAAACGTACTATTAAATATCATGGAATAATTTATCACAAAAAAATCAGCGTGTGGTAAGAAAATATTATAAAATATTGTATTATCCATAGACCTTAACACTTCCAATTGACTTTGTGGCCAATATGTGTAACATGTGTCACTCAATAGCGGTTCTGGAAACAAGAGTTATTAAATCATAGACTCAAACAGCACAGAAGGAGGCCATTCGGCCCAACCTGCCTGTGCCGGCTCTCTGAAAGAGCAATAATTAGTCCCACGACCCCCTGCTCTTTCCCCATAGCCCTGAAACAGTTCCCTTGTTAAGCATTTATCCAATTCCCTTTGAAAGGTATTATTGACTCTGTTTCCACCATCCTTTCAGGCAGCGCATTCCAGATCACAACAACTCACTGAGTAAATAAAAATTCTCCTAATTTCCCCCTCGCATTTTTTCCCCAGTATCTTAAATCTGTGTCCTCTGGTTGTCGACAGAATAATCAGACAGAACAATACTGAACTCATGGTCAACGGATTATACCTGATAGATAAGAAAATTAACCAAATTATCAATTAAAATCAAATTAAATCGAAGGAGTAAGCGTTCGGAGTTTATTAAAAGTGACAGGTTGCTCACGTTTCTTTCTGTCACCCACCTGTTTCATGGATCACTGAGTAGAGCGGATCTGGACTGAAGCAAAAGAGGACATCAGAAAATGTAGGCATCCAAAACAATAAAATACATTAAAGAACAAGAAAGTGGCTTTCTTTAAATAAAAAGTAGATCAATGTAAACAGTTACCTGGTGGGTTGCTGAAGAGCTACTGTGAGGAGAGAAAGACAAAGACAGAAAAATTAAAGAGCTGAATTTATTGATTATATCTGCAAGAAGCAAATGAAATAATTGGTATCGAATGAAGTGAATTAAATTTTGGGGGCAATTTTAACCAAACACGCGGAGAAACGGACGGGATCGGGGGCAACGTCTTGAAGTCAAATGAGAGCAATATTGGGCGGGTCTAAACCCGGAGTTCCACCCGATCCCCTGCATTTCCCGCCCGGTGAATTAGGATAAAATTACCAGAGAATTTGCCAACCACATGGAATTTAGTAGAGGTACACTTAGTGCTGTTACCTCTCTTACGATGCCGGCTGATAATAATAATGACTATGATGATGATGATGATCAGGAGAGGAACCGCTACCGCTGCATAGACGAGTGATGGGATCATTGGTGCGGACTCGCCGTGGCTGCTCTCTCCACCACCTGTGTGTAAATGTAAAGTTTCTTTTGTGAGACAGAGCAGTCAAGAACAGGGCAATGGTCACATTGAGATTGAGTATCAGCAAATGTGACACTGATTCCCAATCCTCTTTGACATGCGGGGCTATTTCACACTGGCATACATCAAACTAGGCCACCGATCAAAACGCAAAATGTCACCAGTGGACAACTGGAGATATTCCCACCCTGGAAGTAACACTGGGAGAATTTTAATGTAGGGACGCTTAATGGGTTGGTGCCAGTTTCCTTTCTTTTAAATAGCGGGGGTGGGGTGGGGATCGTGTGAGTTCTGTTAACATAGGAACATAGGAACAGCAGGAGGCCATTCAGCCCCTCCAGCCTGTTCCACCATTCAATGAGATCATGGCTGATCTGTGACCTAACTCCATATACCCGCCTTTTGCCCAATATCCCTTAATGCATTTGGTTAACAAAAATCTATCAATCTCCGATTTAAAATTCACAATTCACCCAGCATCAGTTGTCGTTTGAGGAAGAGAGCTCCAAAGTTTTACCACCCTTTTGTGTGTGTAGAACTGTTTCCTAATTTCACTCCTGAAAGGTTTAGCTCTATTTTTTACACCATGTCCCCTAGTCCTAAACTCCCCAATCAGAGGAAGTTATTTCTCTCTATCTACCATCTCCGTTCCCCTTAATATCTCGAGAGTGTCCCGCCCAGTTTTCTTGAATTCACTAGACCCTGGAGATCCAATTGGATCCTGAGCACGAACGAGAAAATCTTCCCCTCCTATTTGCTGGATGCTTAAGACAAATCGAACATCTGGAAATTAGACGTGCCGAGACTGGGTGATCAATGCAGTTCTTCTGCGGACCCATCTTTGCATTTTGTTGGCGCGCAATGTTGTAATTTCCATTTACGCACACAACTATATCCGTCAGTACCTCCATTTACAAGATGACAGTGAAATCTAACGTATCATAGATGTGTGGAACGGTTTATTCCTAATATTGTCACGCGGTGATTTCAAGGCTCAAGTGTTGCTCTTATTACTGGGCTCTAGTCTTCGCCTCGCACACTGTAACTGGGTTGACTACTTATCTATAGTCATACCTAAAATTGTATACAGCAACTGAGTGTAATTAATATCCCCTCCATTCATTTATTTTAAAAGGTCATTCTCGGGATACGGGCGACGCTGGCGAGGCGGGCATGTTATTGTCCATCTCTGGTTCATCCCTTGAGAAGGTGGTTGTGGGCCGCCTTCTTCTTGAACTGCTGCAGCCCGGTGTGGTGAAGGTTCTCCCGCAGTGCTGTTAGGGAGGCAGTTCCAGGGTTTTGGAAGGAACAGCGATACAAGTCCAAATCAGGCTGGTGTGTGACTTGGAGAGGAACTTGGAGGGGATGGCGTTCCCATGCTTCTGCTGCCCTTGACCTTCTAGGTGGTGGAGATCGCGAGTTTGGGAGTTCCAATTGATAGAATGGAGAATTTACCGAAACTGACAATATTACCCCCTCGAAAAATCCCATATGATTGCGTGAAATTTCATTGGTAAGAATATCTCCACCAATCCAAACTTACTGTATTGACGCAGTTCCACGGTCACTTTTGTCCCGGGTCCGTCTGCTGCAGCGAATCCCACGAGCTCCACTTTGCAGAAATAGAACCCGGTATCTTCCGGTTTCAGCTGGATGATTCTAATCGACGCGTTTCGCCTCTGGCTGAAATCCTCTCCACTTGCCCCGAACACCCTGCCTCTGTATTCCGCTGTATTGTTGGAAACTTCATTTCCCTGTTTGTTGCCTCGGTGCCACGTGTAGCTGCCAATTCCTGTGGGACCCTCATATCGACAGAGCAGGTCCGCTGTCTGTCCCGCGGTTTTGGTGAGAGATTGCGGGCTCTGAATTACGGTGATGTTTCCAACAGTAACTGCTGCAAGTGGGTAAAACACACCATTTATAAATATACAGGGTACTTCTTTGCTTCAAAGCACGCCGTGGAAGGGCTGGTGGTGGAGGTCGCGAGTTTGGGAGTTCCAATTGATCGAATGGTGAATTTACCTTTACGGACAATATTACCCCCTCGAAAAATCCCATATGATTGCGTGCAATTTCATTGGTAAGAATATCTGCACCAATCCAAACTTACGGTATTGATCCCGTTCCACGGTCACTGTTGTCCCGGTTCCGTCTGCTGCAGTGAATCCCACGAGCTCCACTTTGCAGAAATAGAACCCGGCATCTTCCGGTTTCAGCTGGATTATTCTAATAGACGCGTTTCCCCTCTGGCTGAAATCCTCTCTACTTGCCCCGAACACCCTGCCTCTGTATTCCGCTGTATTGTTGGAAACTTCATTTGTCTGTTTGGTGCCTCGGTGCCACGTGTAGCTGCCGATTCCTCTGGGACCCTCATATCTACAGAGCAGGTCCGCTGTCTGTCCCGCGGTTTTGGTGAGTGATTGCGGTCTCTGAATTACGGTGATGTTCCCGACAGTAACTGCTGCAAGTGGGTAAAACAGAACATTTATAAATATACAGGGCACTTCTTTGCTTTAACGCAGGCCGTGGAAGGGCTGGTTTTAAGCAAATATTATTTCGGAGGATTTTTGATAAGGTATTCCTGAT
This sequence comes from Squalus acanthias, assembly GCA_030390025.1. Classification (NCBI taxonomy): domain Eukaryota; kingdom Metazoa; phylum Chordata; class Chondrichthyes; order Squaliformes; family Squalidae; genus Squalus; species Squalus acanthias. The sequence continues at coordinate 15,035,461 of CM059449.1, forward strand.
CTTTAACTTGAGGGAATAAAAACAGAAAATACTGGAAACGCTCAGCAGGCCAGGCAGCATCTGTGGAGAGAGAAATAGAGTCAACGTTTCAGGTCTATGACCTTTCCTCAGAACTGGAAAAAGTTGGAGATGTACCAGGTCTTCAGCAAATGTAGGGGCCAGGAAAAGGGGGAGGGGAGGAAAGAACAAAAGGGAAGGTCTGTGATAGAGTGGAAGGCAGGAGAGATTAAATAACACAAGGGACGATGGGGCAAGAGAAAAGGAGATGGTAATGGGACAAGTTATGAAACAAAAGATGGGTCTAGAGGAGCTGTACATGGTTAACTTGAGGGATATTGGTGCTGGAACTGGAGCGCCTTTGGTTTTTAGGCGCACTCCTACGTCAAGTATAGAATGATGCGGAGATGCCGCTGTTGGACTGGGGTGGTATAAAAGTGAGAAGTCGCACAAAACCAGGTTATAGTCCAACAGCGTTATTTGAAATCACAAGCTTTCGGAGCGCTGCTCCTTCGTCAGGTGAAGTGAAGAAATACATATGGGCACAGCATAAATAGTCAGAGAACAATGCCAGACGACTACAGTTAATCTTTCTAACTGCCCTTTATCACACCTCGGCAGAGAGACAATCACGGCAATCAAAGGTGTGGTTGGTGTCCAACCAGGTCAGTCAGGAAGACATTACATCAAAGACGATAGCAAAATACAACAAAGACAATGAGGTGGGGTCACAATGGGTCAAATGTGGCAGCTGCTGGAGTCTGTATGGAAAACAATTTTTTTTTAAACTTTTTTTGCTGGAAATTACAGCAGGCCGCATCTGTTTAGAGAGAACAAGCCAGCGACGACTCGAGTCTGGATGACTCTACGTCAGGTGGGGTTACAGGTAGCGTGACATGAACCCAAGATCCCGGTTGAGGGCATCCTCATGGGTGCGGAACTTGGCTATCAGTTTCTGCTCGATGATTTTGCGTTGTCGTGTGTCTCGAAGGCCACCTTGGAGAACGCTTACCCGAAGATCGGAGGCTGAATGTCCTTGACTGCTGAAGTGTTCCCCGACTGGGAGGTAACAATCCTGCCTGGCGATTATTGCGCGGTGTCCGTTCATACGTTGTCGCAGTGTCTGCATGGTCTTGCCGATGTACCATGCTCCGGGGCATCCTTTCCTGCAATGTATGAGGTAGACAACGTTGGCCGAGTCACATGAGTATGTACCATGTACCTGGTGGGTAGTGTCCTCACGTGTGATGATGATATCTGTGTTAATGATCTGGCATGTCTTGCAGAGGTTGCCGTGGCACTCCAGCAGCTGCCACATTTGACCCCTTGTGACCCCACCTCATTGTCTTTGTTGTATTTTGCTATCGTCTTTGATGTAATGTTTTCCTGACTGACCTGGTTGGACACCATCCACACCTTTGATTGCCGTGATTGTCTCTCTGCCGAGGTGTGATAAAGGGCAGTTAGAAAGATTAACTGGCATTGTTCTCTGACTATTTCTGCTGTGCCCATATGTATTTCTTCACTTCACCTGACGAAGGAACAGCGCTCCGAAAGCTTGTGATTTCAAATAAAGCTGTTGGACTATAACCTGGTGTTGTGCGACTTCTCACTCAAGTATAGAATGGATCTGGTACAAAGTACCTCTGCCCCGTTCCAAATAATAAGCATTCACTTTAATTTAAGTTCTCCCGATATGCTTTCTGTGCAGCCCCCGGTCTCATTTACACTTTGAGCTAGGGTGTGAAATGGGCAATCTCGAAGCCCGATATTCTCTTCCATTTGGGGGTCATTTTAACTTTGGGTGCTAAATGGGCGAGGTCGGGTCGGCTGCCTGAAATTACAACGGGCGGATGATCCGATGTCGCCCGTTTCAGACGCTCGCGTAAAGTCCAAATCACTTCCAGCAAGTGATGAGAAGTTTAATCTCATTAGTCTGATCAGATTGGAAGTCAGATAGATGCTAAACCCCAGCACCTTCTCACTAATAATCAGCGGTGACCGGAGAATATGTAAAATTCAAACAGAATATTAATAGTCAAAATAATGAATCGATCTGAATGTCCTCAGCTTGTTACATGTAGTGACATTACAAATTGGATGAAAGATTTCCCACTTTGGGTATACCTTGTAAAACCGCCAATAACTCTTTAATTTGTTTTAATGATTTTGCTACAACTACGGATCAGATAAAATAGTCAATGCACTTGCGACCTCGTTCCGCGCAGCAAGCAGCGCTACTCTTGCCCTGTGCTGATAACTAGAGAAAGTTTGTATCCAATTAAACTGCGAGAAATAATATGAATTGAACAATGAAAATGTCATGCCCTCTGGAAACGGGTGTTTACTTGAACACAGCCAGCACTCCAAATATTCACTCCAAGGACTGTTGTGGATACAGAATCTTGACATTTTTGGTAGATATAATATCATAGAATCATAGAATAATACAGCAGAGAAGGAGGCAGTTCGGCCCATCGTGTCTGTGCCGGCTGTTTCGAAGAACAATCCAGTTAGTCCCACTCCCCCCTCTCTTTCCCCATATCACTGCAATCTTTTTCTCCTTCAAATATTTGTCCAATTCCCTTTTGAAGGCAAATTGAATCTGTATCTACCACCCTATCAGGCAGAGTACAAGGGCAATCTATACTTCAGGGAGCAACATACATTATGCTCTCCTGGACCAGATACAGTAAACCTCTTTACCCGAGAGCTGATCCGTCTCTCACGTTTAGCTCTCTCTTTCTCGCTCTGTCTTCCTCAGTCTCTCTTTCTGTCTCTCACACACACGCACGATTGGAACCTATTTCTCTCTCTCTCTCTCTCGTTTCCTATTCCTATCCATGACTTCTTGATTTAACTCGTCTTCCCTCCCACTATTTGCAACCTTGATGCTGTCCTTCGCCATGGGCGATTGGCGCTTCACCTAAATGCCTCAATTCAAAATAAGCAACCTCGAAAGCGTTAGCTTCTCTGTGGCGAGCCCTGGTTAACTGGGAGATTGATTATATTACCAGGACATAATTCATTACCACGGCGCTGAGATATTAAGATGGTTAATCTCGCGTCTTTGAGAATTTCCGCACAAACCTGATGTTTTATGATTTGCAGGCGAGCTGGTCATGAATATAAAATTGGTTAAATCCACAATCTGGTGCTGTGATCAGCAAATATGGTATATCGGAATAAGATTTAACCAGATACACATATAAATAAGAAAAAAGGATGGGAGGACATCGCTTGGGTATTTAATATCTAATTAAGACACACAATATTTCATTAAAGTCATTCCGAAATAATGGAAATTAAATCCAGTCAATTTCAATAAAATGCAGCCACTCCGAAACGCCAGCTTAACGCTCAGGCGGCAAGTTGAAAATCTACCCCATATTCTTGAACGGATCTGATGTGTCAGAAATAAGCTTACCGGAGAACATAGCGAATGCCCAGGTAACTGCAGCCCAATTCATTCTCCCTGTCGGCGGTGATATCATTTCAGAAAGGAAATTCAAGTAGAGTACAGACAGGAATATTTGAGTAATGCAGTGGGAGAGTGAACCTGAGTCAGAGTCCGGATGTGATGGAATGGAAAACAATGAATTGCAAGCTGTATATACAACCGCAGATATCTCTCGCACATGGTTCTGTCTCTCTCTCGCTCACACACACACACACACTCTCATTCTCTCTCAAGGACAGTTCGCAGCAGATACTCTATCACGGGTTAGATTCTTGGCTTCACCTGTAACCTGGGTACGTAACTGACCACGGGATAGGAGGAAGAGAGTCGTAGATGTTGCTGTCACTGGTGAGAAGTAGCGTTAGAGTTCAGGAGGACATAGCCTGATGAAATGGGCAGGCACATGGCAGATGCAATTTAATGCGTCTAAGTGTGAAGTGATGCACTTTGAGAGGAGCAACATGGAAAGGCACTGTGACCTAAATGGTGCTATTTTGAGGGGGTGCAGCTGCACAGGGACCTGGGTGTGCACATTCACAAATATCTGAAGGTGGCAGGGCAAGCTGACAAGGCAGTGAAGAAAGTCATAGAGTCATAGAGTTATACAGCATAGAAAGAGGCTCTTCGGCCCATCGTGTCCGCGCCGGCCATCAAGCCCTGTGTATTTTAATCCCATTTTCCAGCACTTGGTCCGTAGCCTTGTATGCTATGGCGTTTCAAGTGCTCATCTAAAGGCTTCTTGAATGTTGTGAGGGTTCCTGCCTCTACCACCCTTTTCAGACAGTGAGTTCCAGATTCCAACCACCCTCTGGGTGAAAAAGTGTTTCCTCAAAACGCCTCTAAACCTCCTGCCCCTTAACTTGAAACTATGCCCCCTGGTTATTGACACCTCTACTAAGGGGAAAAGTTCCTTTCTATCTACCCTATCTATGCCCCTCATAATTTTGTACACCTCAATCAGGTCCCCCCCTCAGCCTTCTCTGCTCTAAGGAAAACAACCCCAGCCTGTCCAGTCTCTCTTCATAGCTGAAGCGCTCCAGCCCAGGTAACATCCTGGTGAATCTCCTCTGCACCATCTCCAATGCAATCACATCCTTCATATAGTGTGGCGACCAGAACTGCACACAGTGTTCCAGATGTGCCCTAACTAGCGTTTTGTACAGCTCCATCATAACCTCCCTGCTCTTATATTCTATGCCTTGGCTAATGAAGGCAAGTATCCCATATGCCTTTTTAAACACCGTATCTACCTGTCCTGCTGCCTTCAGGGATCTATGTACATGCACGCCAAGGTCCGGCTGATCCTCTGTCCTTCCTAGGGTCCTACCATTCATTGTGTATACCCTTGCCTTGTTAGTACTCCCTAAATACATCACATCACACTTTTCAGGGTTAAATTCAATTTGCCATTGTTCTGCCAATATGACCAACCCGTCTATATCCTCCTGTAGCCTGAGGCTTCCCGCCTCGCTATTTACCACCCCACGAATTTTCGTGTCATCTGCAAACTTACTGATCATACCTCCTACATTCATATCTAAATCATTAATGTACACTACAAACAGCAAAGTACCCAGCACCGATCACTGCGGTACACCACTGGACACAGGCTTCCAGTCACAAAAACAGCATTCGACCATTACCATCTGCCTCCTGCCACTAAGCCAATTTTGGATCCAATGTGCCAAGTTGCCCTGGATCCCATGGGCTTATATCTTCTTGACCAGTCTCCCCTGCGGGACTTTGTCAAATGCCTTACTGAAGTCCATGTAGACCACATCAACTGCACTACCCTCATCCACACACGTAGTCACCCCCTCAAAAAATTCAATCAAAATGGTCAGACATGATCTCCCCCTGACAAAGCCATGCTACTATCCTTGATTAATCCTTGCCACTCCAAGTGGAGACGAATTCTGTTCCTCAGAATTTTTCCAATAATATCCCTACCACTGATGTTAGGCTCACTGGCCTGTAATTCCCTGGTTTATCCCTACTACCCTTCTTGAATAATGGTTCTACGTTAGCTGTTCTCCAGTCCTCTGGCACCTCCCCTGTGGCCAGAGAGGTTCTGAAAATTTGTGTCAGAGCCCCTGCAATCTGCTCCCTTGCCTCACACAGCAGCTTGGGATACCTCTCGTCTGGGCCTGGGGATGTATGCACTTGTAAGCCTGCTAAAACCGCTAGTACCTCCTCCCTCTCAATACTAATTTGTTCAAGTATATCATAATACCCCTGCCTGATTTCTATGCCTACATCGTCCTTCTCCATAGTGAACACAGATGCAAAATATTCATTTAAAACCCCACCTACATCTTCTGGCTCCACAAACAGATTTCCACTTTGGTCCCTAATGGGCACTACTATTTCCCTGGTATCCTCTTGACCTTAATATACTTATAAAGCACCTTGGGATTTTCCTTTTTTTTGCCCGCCCGTGTTATTTCATGCCCCCTCTTCGCTCTCCTAATTTCTTTTTTAAGTATCCCCTCTGTGTGGGATACGTGGCTTTGTCAATATGGGCATTGAATACAAAAACAAGGAAGTCAAGCTAAGCCTATTCTAAGCACTGGTTAGGCCTCAGCTGGTGTATTGTGTACAATTCTGGGCACCACTCTTTAGGAAGGATGTCAAGGCCCTGGAGAGGCGGCAGAGAATATTTGGGGCGAATGACCTGTTTCTGTGCTGTAAATTACATGCCATTCTCTGCCCAAACATCGCACCATTAGTCTGCTCGCCTTGTACTAACAATCTATAACAGTTGCCAGATAATAATTTGCCGTTCGTACCATTAGCTCTCATTATCCTATCTGTGCTACATCATTGTCCTCATCATTGGTGTCAAGACTGCACATCTGATGGACAAATCTAGGCCCACAGGGCGAGGAGCTCCTAGAATCAATATACCGTTGATGAGATTGTTAGAGACTCGGAAAATAAGACTTTGTAGGAATGCTGTCTTTAAACGTACGTCTCCTTGAGCCTGTTGGCAAAGAGAGCATATATGTGTTTATAGTACCGAGACACCTTGGTGAAGGACCAAGTCTCATCGTGGAGAGGATCCGCCAAGGCTCAAAGCAATCGGATGGGAATATTATGGCCTGCAATACCTATGATTTCTAAGGGGTCTGGCTAAATTCATGGGAAGGAAGGTTTTAAAGGCACGGGGCGGGATGGTCAGGAGAATAGGGTAACAGTAGCTAGCTCCTGTGCAAGAGCTATAGTGGGTGCATGCGCGATGGGGCGAATAAACTCCTAAGCTACAATTTCTATGATTCAGAGTCCAAACAGACCGTCCACATCCCATGAACAAATCAAAAAAATCAACCAATCTCTAACATGTGCAGAGGTTGCTTGTTGCTCGGCAGAACCCAGCTCTACAGCAGCAGCAGAACTCGGCTTTCCCAATTTCTCACCGTTCCACAAAGGAATGAGTCTGAAACAAGGTCGTGTGAGAGCTTTTAATGATGAAACTATAGTTAGCCAAAAGAAGCTCGGCAGAGTAAACATTGCGAGAGCGAAGGTCAGACTCCGGCAAAGGGACAAAGTTATCAATTATGCTTCCGAAAATGAAATCAATCAACTCAATAATTCTCCATCGTTCAGCCAGATTAGTCAAACTTTGAATCGGCGATCAATGAAATATTCCCCAAGAAGTAAATCAGTCTTCGGTCTATCGATTCATCTGTCTATCTAACTATGAATTAGTTAATCAATAAGTGAATAAATCAATCGGACATTCAATCGAGAGATTTGCAGTTAATCGACCAGTCGAATGATCTATCGATCAGTCCAGTGATCAGTAAATCAAGCAATGGCTCCTCAAACAATCGGACAAACGCCAATCGGTCAGTTGGCCAATCGGCTGATCGATTAACAGTGAATTAATCAATTGGTTTCAGTCAATGAATCAATCTTCCACTTATTCAAAAGATGAATCGTTAATTAATCCTAAATCAATCAAACAATTTTCAACCAATCCTCAGATGCTCCGACTTTCAGTCTACTAATCAATCCTCAACCGGTCAGTCAATCAATCTATTAATAAGTCAATTAGTGAATTCGTAAGCCAGCAAATAGCTCAGTCAGTGAATGATTGAAACCACTGTTGTGAGCATTGGATCGCGGATCGGGAGGGGCGAAGCTGTGCGTGTCACAGTCTGAGACAGGACAATTAGCCACCCAGGAGTTGGTCAGTGTCCCAGTATTAAAACCACCATTACATTGTTGCCAATAATTAACCCACAACATTACTACTTTGGAGTATTAACTGTATAGTTTACATGAAAATTCTTGAGAATAATTAATTGAAAACTCCATCACACAGTAGCCTACCCGCGTTTTCTCGTTTAGGAAGAAAAGAAGGAGTTGCATTTATATAGCGCCTTTCATCTCCTCAGGACGTCGCAAAGCGATTTACAGCCAATGAAGTACTTTTTGGACTGCAGTCACTGTTGTAATGTCGGAAACGCGGCAGTTAATTTGTGCTCAGCAAGCGCCCACAAACAGCAATGTGATCAACTGTTTTGTCGTGATGTTGATTGAGGGATAAATATTGACCAGGTCATAGGGAGAACTCTCCCTGCTCTTCTTCGAAATAGTACCATGGGATCTTTTACCTGAGAGAGCAGACAGGGCCTCGGTTTAACGTCTCATCCGAAAGAAGGCACATCCGACAGTGCAGCGCTCCATCAGCACTGCCACTGGACTGTCTGCATAGATTTTTGTGCTCAAGTCTCTGGAGGGAGACTTGAACCCACGACCTTCAGAGACTCGGGTGCTACCCACTGAGCCACAGCTGAATCGTAAAGGGGTCCTGTTCCTTAATTTTACTTCACACGCACATAGTCAAGAGTTCCCTTTTCAGCTTACCTAATGTGCGATGAGGTTTCCTTTCCCGATCGTTGCTCTCTCTGAAGAATTTGTCACATTGCGTGTACACACACACATATAGATATATATATATACATAAATCTAACTGCAACAGCAGTGCTGGGCTGACTGGGCGTGTATGAGCGCACGTGTGTGAGAGAAAGGTCTGTACAGATTGTGTACGTGCGAATCAGAAGGATAGTAAGGGCTTTCTGCACAGTGTATCTGACAGTTTGTCAGGGTCTGCAGCGACCTGCGAGCTATTGACGTTCGTGGCCCTGGTGTCAGTCAACACGTAGACTCGGCTCTGCGGTCAGCTGCGTGCCAAGACTGAAGCTGTGTGGGCGTCCAGCGCTTCGCTGCCCAGTCCAACCTGTTAACCTCAGCGAGTGTTTTGAAAACTCGCAGATGAAGTCCTGTAAATTATTCTAGCGAGATCGACAACTGACTGAAATGTGGTTATCGCTGAACGCTACAAGTGGGGAACCACACGGACAGATTATGAGGTTTGAACTGTGAGTGGGTAACTGCAGAGAATCATCTCGCAAATATTTCCACTGCTTTAGTGTGAGGCCTATTTTGCGTTAAAGCAAATCTAGTGGCCAATGATATATTAAATAGGGAATTCAGAAGAAGCTTCTTATAGAATCATAGAATGGTTAGAGCACAGAAGGAGACCATTCGGACCGTCGAGCCAGTGCAGGCTCTCAGAACTTCAGTTAGTAACCCCCCCCTCCCCCCGCGCCCTTTGTCCGTAGCCCCGCATTTTTTTTCTTCTGGTACTTATCCAATTCTCTTTTGGAAGCCACGATTAAATCTGCCTCCACCACCCTTTCAGGCAGTGAATTCCAGATCCTAACCACTCGCTGTTTAAAAAAGTTTTTCCTCATGTCGCCTTTGGTTCTTCTGCCAATCATCTTAAATCTGTGTCCTCTGGTTCTCGACCCTTCCGCCAATGGGAATAATTTCTCTCTATCTACTCTGTCTAGACCCCTCATGATTTTGAACAGCTCTATCAAATCTGCTGTCAATTTTCTCTGCTCTAGGGAGAACAACCCCAGCTTCTCTGGTCTATCCACGGAACGGAATTTCCTCATCCCTGGAACAATTCTTGTAAATCTTTTCTGCACCCTCTCTAAAGCCTTTACATCTTTCCTTAGGTACGGTGCCCAGAATAGGACACAATACTCCAGTTGTGGCTGAACCAGTGTATCATAAAGGTTCATCATAACTTCCATTGATATGAAAAGGAAAATCGGGTGGGGTTTATTTCAGGCTGCCGATCCGCCACTGCCCGTTTTCCGCTCCCAAAGGAAGTTGACATTTGACCCTGCTGTCCTTTTTCCAGGTGCTCTCCCCTATTTGTAACTACAGTGTTGATTTATCCCAGTATAGGCTCTGGTCGTCCTACCGCAGCATTATAGTTTCTTGGGACAGATAACTCTTAAAAGTACACGATATTTAAAAAAAAGTTTGGCTGGAATAAGTAGCAAAAAGCACTGATCATGTCGTGCCCGTCGAAACCGCTCTGAAAGTGAAAGGCATGCTGTTGAATTTACACAACTGGGCTCAGCACCATTCCGTGACATGTGGCCAACACATGTTCATGTTTTAGACAATTGCCAGGCACTATTCATTTAAGTCAAACCCGAGTACTATCACCGGTTCTCATTTACAAACTCTGCGCCCTCTCAGTTCATTCTAATAAATTTGTCATTGTTTAAACAGGTGCAAGATGAGTTCCAATCCCCCGGGTTCGTAAACACCCACTGAAATTAGTGAAGGATGAAACTGAACTGCGAGGCGTTATTCCTTTGTTTCAATGTACCCCTTGTGTAATGTTAAAGTAGTGCTTCTTTCTTAAATATTCTTAAAATATGACGTTTCCGACTACAATTGGAAAACGTGCTTCGTGAACAGAGCTCTACTGTGCGGTGTTAAAGCACCAGAAGGTTTCGTCATATAAGTGAGCGTCTGTTGTGGGATGTTTGTTACACTTAACAGCACTTTGGAACGCTGCAGGTCAGATGTTAGCTCGTAGAGTCCTACGGAGCAAGAATGAAAATGCAAACTATTCACATGTGGATGTTCTTGAATTGACGGACCATACTTTTGCATGTCGGTGAGCCGCTGTCTTCTGATGTACACATTTTAATGTTTTTTCGGGTTTTTTAAATTCGCTTATGGGTTCTGTGCGTCGCTGGCAAGGCCAGCATTTATTGCCCATCCATAATTGCCCTTAAGAAGGTGGTGGTGAGCCGCCTTCTTGAACCGCTGCAGTCCTTGTGGTGAAGGTACTCCCACAGTGCTGTTAGGGAGGGAGTTCCAGCTTTTTGATCCAGCGACGATGAAGGATGGTGTGTGACTTGGAGGGGAACTTCGAGGTGCTGGTGTTCCCATGCGCCTGCTGCCCTTGTCCTTCTCGGTGGAAGAAGTCGCGGGGTTGGGAGGTGCTGCCAAAGAAGCCTTGGCGAGTTGATGCAGTGCATCTTGTAGATGGTACACACTGCAGCCACGGTACGCCGGAGGTGGAGGGAGTGAATGTTTAAGATGGTGGATGGGGTGCCAATCAAGTGGGCTGCCTTGTCCTGGATGGTGTTCGAGCTTCTTGATTGTTGTTGGAGCTGCACTCATCCAGGCAAGTGAAGAGTATTCCATCACACTCCTTACTTGTGCCTTGTAGATGGTGGAAATTCTATATTTATTAAGGCGTACGATTATTTGGTTGGGCAGGTTGTTTCCTTATGCAGAACTAATATATAACGAAGTTACATTGTTAAAGATAAATTGTTTTATTTTATTATGCTGTGTTACTTTGCGTTGAATCCACCATTTCAACGGTATAAGCATTTTATCTTTCGGGGAACTTTATATATATATTATACACATTAGCGTTCTCCTCCATGCAGATGCTGTAAATTGCATTATACAATTAACATAATTAATAGGGCCTACTAAAATGTACTGATGGAAATAAATTAACTCACGGACTCCTAACCGACTGTGTTACACATGGAATTATCTGACATGTTATACCTTCTACTCGACAATTCGACGTCTTTGCGTTCTACACAATTTATTCCTTTAGCAAAAAGTTGAGATACAACACATTTCCAAAAGTTCCCATACTTACAATTGACATAATAGAAAGGACAGATTTCCTTCTTAAATGATTAAAGATGACAGAAGTGAAATCTTCCCCCAGTAGGAGGGTGAAATAGAACTGCGTTGGGAAGTGGTGATTATATTATGTCAATCATTTTGCAAAGAAAACCAAGTGCGTGAAAATACAACAGATCCCCCTTTATAAAGTGACAATTGCCTCTAAGTTTTGCACCATAAAGTTCTGAATATATACAGCTGTTCAATCTGATTATGGACTGCAATTTCCCAAAGTTCCGTTGAGAAACTGGAAAAGGACCCAATGTAATGACAGCTGAATACCGGTTTGTAGCTCAATGATTGATGGATCAATCAGCATTTTAATTTCTTCATAACAGCTTGTAAATTGTGGGACACAAGAGATCATTATGTCCAAAAAAAACCTGTCCCTGTTTGACAGATCAATGCTTCTTTCTCCAGAAACACACATGTTGTCGCTTGAATCTATTTGTACTGCCCACTCCCACGGCCGTCTCCAGTAACTTGTTCCACAAATCCCTTCTTCTATAGGCGAACAGTTTCCGCCTGACTTCCCTTCTTACAGCTAACTAGTTAACGTCTAAAGTGTGACCCTTGGAAATTAGATCCTTCCCCGCAGTGAGCGATCTATCTGGGCTCAATTCATAATAATTGTACAACGCTAACTGAGAGGTTGCGGTATTTCATGTACGGATACATTGATCCAAATTTATTCTGACAAAAAAGGACACCCAGTAACATCAATTAGTGATGGTGAAAAATACTTTAATTTGAGCTTCGCCCCTCGTGGCAGATGACATTTAACGCAGGAAAGTGCGAAGTGATACATTTTGGTCGGAGGAACGAGGAGAGGCAAAATAAACTGAAGGTTACGATCCTAATGTGGGTGCCTGAACAGTGAGACCTGGGGGTATATGTGCACAAATCATTGAAGGTGGCAGGGCAGGTTGACAAAGCGGTTAACAAAGCATACAGGATACTGGGCTTCATAAATAGAGGCATAGAGTACGAAAGCAAGGGAGTTACGATGAACCTTTATAAAACACTGGTTCGGCCTCAACTGCAGTATTGTGCCAATTCTGGGCACCGCACTTTAGGAATGAAGTGAAGGCCTCAGAAAGGGTGAAGAAAAGATTTACGAGAATGGTTCGGGGATGAGGAACTTCAGTTACGTGGATAGACGGGAGAAGTCGGCGTTCTTCTCTTTAGAGCAGAGAAGGTTGAGAAGAGATCTGATAGAGGTGTTCAAAATCATGAAGGGTCTCGACAGAGTAGATAGAAACTGTTCCCATTGGCGGAAGGGTTGAGAACTAGAAGACACAGATTTTAGGCGATTGGCAAAAGAACCAAAGGCGAAATGAGAAAAACCTTTTTACTCAGCGAGTGATTAGGATCTGGAATGCACTGCCTGAAAGTGTGGTGGAGGCAGATTCAATCGTGGCTTTCAAAAAGGAGTTAGATAAGTACCTGAAGGAAAAAAAATGCAGAGCTACGGGGAAAGGGCGGGGGAGTGGGACTAGCTAAAGTGCTCTTGCGTAGAGCCGGCACGGGCTCAACGGGCCGAATGGGCTCCTTCTGTGCTGTAACCATTCTATGATTCTCTGCTGGTCTGTAAATCTGTAGGTCACTATTGACAGATTGCATTGTTCCATTTATACTCTAGACAATGGGTTGATGAGTGAGATCAGAGTGTTCCAGTCCCCAGATACCATTAATGTAACAGAAGGAGGATCGGTGCAGTTGAACTGCACTTTCGAAGCGAATGGTTCTGTTGGACAAGATGTTTGGAGGCAGGCCTCACAAAGCATGGAAGTGTCGGTTCGGAATCCTTTCTATCAGAGCCGGATAACGAAAACAGGGACGAAATTATTTACCGAAAGAATGGCTTTCCTTGAAATCATCAATTTAATGACAATGGACTCAGATTTTTAGTACTGCGAGGTGGAAATTGCGGCGGTTGGGAAAGCAAGCGGGACAGGAACACAACTTATAATAACTGACAGTGAGCAGAAAAGATCAGAGTTCGTTTTAAGAATTTATCAATATTTTGACATTGGTATGGCTGTACATGTGCTATGCAAAGAGATTTCAGTTCTGTGTGCTGAATTGTGTCCGTGTGTCAGTATCACTTTCAAAGTACATCGAGCACATTTGGTCGACAATTAATATCCTGAAAGTGCCATATATCTGACTTGAATCTGACTATTCAAGGCGCGGTGCTTTAGGAATAGGAATACACGAGCTTCAGGCTACTTCCCCACCCCCACCACCCCACCACCTGAAGGGGAGGGTTATCTCAAAATAGAACTTCGCATTATCCCTTGAGTTTCTTGCTTGGCACCTTACATATCTCTGTTAAGGCAGCTATGTTCGTCCCTTTTTACAAAGCTAACGAGTCCGAACTCTTCTAGTCTTTATTCTCTCTCATAACCTCGCACTGGAACTCGAGGGAACAGGCTAGCGTTCACTCCACCTCCGGGACTTGCATGTCTCCCTTGAGCCTGAGTGACCAGAAATAAGCACAATACTCAAGATGCTATATGACCAGAGCACTGTACGGTTGGATCCCGCACCATATAAAAGGAAACATGCCTTCTATATTTTTTATTCGTTCATGGGATGTGGAATTCGCTGGCAAGGCCAGCATTTATTGCCCATCCCTAATTGCACTTGAGAAGGTGGTGGTGAGCCACCTTCTTGAACCGCTGCAGTCCGTGTGGTGAAGGCACTCCCACAGTGCTGTTAGGGCGGGAGTTCCAAGATTTTGACCCAGCGACGATGAAGGATCGGCGATATACTTCTAAATCAAGATGGTGTGTGACTTGGAGGGGAACTTGGAGGTGATGGTGTTCCCATGCGCCTGCTGCCCTTGTCCTTCCAGGCGGTAGAGGTCGCGAGTTTGGGAGCTGCTGCTGGAGAAGCCTTGGCGAGTTTAATGAAATAGGCTTCAGGTAGAATTTACTGTTTTCGATATAAGCCTTTATTTTAAACAGGTTAGCGTCTTGGTTAAAATGAAGGGTATGTGGAACGACAGTATTGCAAAAAATAATTATAGTTTTTTTCAGTTTCCACGGGGATGCATTACCTTAGATTACATATAAAAATAGGAAACGGCCTTTCTGTAAGGTATAGAACGCCGCTGGAATGTTATTTCAGTTTTCATGTCCTATAACTGAGCAATCCAAATTAAATTATTAAATTGCGAACTAGTGGTCTTCGTTATGTGGATTTCTGATTTCAATTGATGGGCGGTGGTGGGGGGCGTGGGGGGGGGGTGGGCGGGGTGATCGCCTGTTATACACTCCGCCCAGTAATGCGTCCAATTGCCTTAAAATAAAACTGAATATTGGGCGCACCAAAGCCAAATGCTGCGGATGCTGGAAATCTGAAATAAGAAAGAGAAAATGCTGGAAAATACTCAGCAGTTCAGGCAGCATCAGTGGTGAGTGAGAAACAGAGATAACTTTTCAGGTTTCGGAAAGAAGGGCAACGACCCGAAACTTAAACTCTGTTTCTCTATCTCTGCCTGCAGATGATGCCTGACCTGCTGAGTGTTTCCAGCATTTTCTGCTTTTTATATTGAATATTGGGCGTGTTGTACAGCGGTCGGCCAATATGATTCTGTCTGCCTTGCGAGCCTGTCCATGTCCAATTTCACCCCTATAACAACACAAAAACAGAAAATGTTGGAAATACTCAGCAGGTCAGGCAGCATCCGTGGAGAGAGAAACAGATTTAACGTTTCAGGTAGATGACCCTTCGTCAGAACTGGAAAAAGTTGGAGATGGAACAGGTTATTAAGCAAGTGTAGGGCCAGGGAAAGCGGGGAGGGGAGGAAAGAACAAAAGGGAAGGTCTGTGATAGGATGGAAGGCAGGAGAGATTAAGAGACACAAGGGATGATGGTGCAAGGCAAAAGGAGATTTTAATGGGACAAGTTAAGAAACAAAGGATGACTCTAGATGAAGTGTAAATGGCAATGGCTGAATGATCGACCACCCCACCATTTTTTTGCATTATCTTTCACTTCAACCAAGCGCCACCATACTGACTATATCATTGTTTCTGTTTCTAACAGGAGCTAGAGTCGAGCCTATCTGCAATTTCCCCACTCTCAGCGCTGGATTACAAGTTACAAAAACGGAGCTGCTGATCATTCTCATAATCACAGGCCTGACGACGTACCTCTGTCCCACGTAGGGAAAAATAGACTTTGATTTATAACAAGATACATCTGCAAACGCTGTTGGAAAAGATGTCCAAAGTCGATGTAAATTTTCTCAGGAAGTTCTTTATGTTGCCCATGGTCGATATCTTTGTGTTACAGCATTGCATGGATGTGGATTAAAGCATGGGCGAGGATAGATATCGTTTTTATTACAAAATATTTCAATTAATTTTACTGCACCGTCAACATAATAACTATGATGTGGAGATGCCGGTGTTGGACTGGGGTGGACAAATGTGAGAAGTCGCACAACACCAGGTTATAGTCCAGCAGCTTTATTTGAAATCACAAGCTTTCGGAGCGCTGCTCCTTTGTCAGGAGAAGTCACCTGACGAAGGAGCGGCGCTCCGAAAGCTTGTGATTTCAAATAAAGCTGTTGCACTATAACCTGGTGTCGTGCGACTTCTAACATAATAACTAGCAGATGTCATTCTGTTTGAGAGACGTTTTTAATTTAAAAAATGACAAATGCATAGATTTTTTTAACTGTCATGTTCGGTATAAAATGTCCAGTTTGTGCATGATCATTAATGTTACAGCAAATGTTCTTTTACCCTACGAAACTCGGCAGGCCGTGTCCTAACTCGCACCAAGTCCCAGCTCCCCTGTGCTCGCTGACCTACATTGGATCACGGTTAAGCAGCGCCTCGATTTCAAAATTCTCATCCTTGTTTTGAAATCCCTCCATGGCCTCGCCCCTCCCTATTGCTGTAATGTCCTTCAGCCCCCCAACCCCCCCGAGATATCTGCGCTCCTCTAATTCTGCCCTCTTGAGCATCCCTGATTATAATCACTCAAGCATTGGTGGCCGTGCGTTCTGCTGCCTCGGCCCTATGCTCTGAAATTCCCTGCCGAAACCTCTCCGCCTCGCTACCTCTCTTTCTTCCTTTAAGACGCTCCTTAAAACCTACCTCTTTGATCAAGCTTTTGCTCATCTGCCCTAATTTCTCCCTATATGGCTCGGTGTAGATTTTTTTTGTCTTACAACAACATGGGACGTTTTACTGCGTAAAAGGCGCTATATACATACAAGTTGTTGTTGTTGTTGTTGATGAATCCCTTAAATGTCATTATAACAGCAGTTTTGTGCTGGTCAGGAGTCTTGATTACTCATCCTGTGACTCTAAAGAAGATCCACTTCCACTGCCGAAGGATGAAATATCTGTTGGTAAATTACAATTCTCAAAGACTCCAGAACAGGTCCTTGGCTGCTTACATGGTAGAACTCAACTGACTTTACAAAAGCGACATTCTTATAACGTATTAAATCAACATGGTATTTTTATGCTATTATAAATGTCTTCTGGGACTGCTTTTGTTTATATTGCTAATTATTATGAAAGTTTTTGCTGTCTTTAATTCAATAGTGCTCGCCATGGGAATAACCTCCATACGTGCTTGCAATGCCTTTAACTGAATGCTGAACACGATCTATTCAAAATGCATGGATGCTTAAGTTGTGCTTTTTTATTGGCCCCTTTATGCGAGACATCTATTTTAATGTGACGTATCTACACCATGTATGAAAGGGCTCTTGGTATTTTTTCCCCGATTAAAGCGAACGCTTTCTTTCTCGTGTTTAATCCAAATTCTTCTTTACTTGCTGGGATCAGTAGAAGTTCCATCCTCTGCTTGTCAGTAACAACTCGCGTGCAACCCAGTGCGTCCTGTAGGGGATTATAGGACTAGGCGTCACAGTTTAAAAATTAGAGCCAGACCCTGCGTGAGTGAAATTAGGAAACACTTCTATACACAAAGGGTGGTACAAGTTTGGAACTCTCTTCTATAAACGGCAATTGTTAATTTTAAATCCGAGATTGATAGATTGCTGTTAACTAAACGTATTAAGGGATATTGGGTCAAAAGTTGGGAAAAGCGAGAGTGGCCGGAGAGAGAGAGAGAGAGAGAGAGAGAGCGGGAAAAAGTGAGGCTGTGATTGGAGGATCAGCGAGTACCAGGGGAGGTTGTGTGTGGAACTCAACAGCATGTGACAAGAAGGGGGAGGAGGCTGGAATAGGCCGCAGTGCCCCGGGAAAGACCGGATTTAGAAAGTTAGAGTGCTGCAAATTCATCAGCCGAGGTTTGGGGAGTGAGTTGGCGGGTGGGGTGCGCTCGGGAAAATCCCCATTAGCCAGTCAGCCTCTGAGCAGAAGTTTGCGGGCCGGATGAAACTGGTGGAACGGGGAATGTGGGACCATAAATACACACGAATACCACCAACAGCAATTTCCAGGCCTAAAGTGACAGTAATGTGCCTGATTCCACTGCTTCTGATCTGTGATGTACACCTACATCTGGACTCAGATTGTGCGGCTAAAGGTATCCCATTCATTAAGTTATTCACATATACAGAATGGTACATGCACGATGGGCCGACCGCCCTCACTCTGTGCTGTATCATTGAATAGGAGGAACTAATGGAATGATGGAAGTGTTGATGTCCAGGTGTCCAACTCAGTTCCTGGCAGGCGTTGTGCACGACAGGGGCAATGAGAGCAAATGCAGCCATTGGAATAAAAAGTTGAAATCCGCTCTCATTTCCTTGGCCCAGGGCTGAAACCAGTCACAGATGAAAGACAGCTCCTTCTGCTGGCTTTGAGAGCCCCCTGAAAAATGCTGAACATAATAAGAAATAGGAGCCGAGTGAACAGTAACGAGTATGAACGCTCAACATGTTGGTTTTCATTTTAACAATGGCATGAACCAGTTTATTTTCCAGGATAGCCCGCCCCTTAATATAGGGGTCTAATACATTTCATACAAATGTGATAAATGTTCACAACTAACACTAAAGAGTCTAAAGAGTCCAATGTTAAAGCTCACTAACTAAGTTAGAGGACAAAATATTCGCCTGGAAATTCCCATGGAGGGTTCTCCGATCATCCGCCGTTGAAGATGCCACAGAACACCCGAGCTACCGCCCAAGTTATGGCGGGAGATCGGGACAACTCTGCGGAAATTCCACCATTGTCCTTCGCGGGTGGGGGCAGGGACGTCTCATCATTGGGGTGAAATGTGTCGGCTCCTCTTACTTCACCGAAGCGTACAGCACCGCTTCTCGCTTCACACGGCGCTCAGTTTGATGCTGTCCTGAACATTCAGCGTGGCGTATTGCAACTTGTCATCTCCCTCTTTCTAGTGAGATGAAAGTTTTTCAGTGTTGAATAAAATATTGTAAACTGAATATAGCGGAGGGCCTCAAACCCAGATGTTGTGCAGTTTCAATGGAATATAATTCAACCCATTAAACATTCTACATATAATTAAAATATGACTCCACCTATCAAATATTGTTTCGTTAAATAGGATAGATCGCGCCGTCTTAAATATTCCTGTCTTTTTGAATATATTTCAGCGAGTTAACGATTGCACGAGTTAAGTAACAAATATAATGTTAAAATTCATGCCTTTAGAACAATTCACACTAAATGAATTCAGGAGCAGTGGGTCAGTCAGCATCTGGGCAAGGCAGATTAACATTTGGGAATAACTGTTCAGGAGCACTTTCCGTTGAAGGCAAAGAGCCAGCCCACCGGTTACCCTGTGTTTTCTCCTCCAGGTGCTGACTGACCTACTTTGCATATCCAGCATTTTCTGTTTCGGCTTCAGATTTCCTCCTTATCTCGACTTGTCAAAGTAGGTGTATTTTTGCGTGTGTATGCCTGGGTGCCCCTATTTTGGGGTCTATTTTAGTGTACTTAGGTGTATCTAGTGCTTTTTTTACTCATTCATGGGATGTGGGCGTCGCTGGCAAGGCCAGCATTTATTGCCCATCGCTAGTTGCCCTTGAGAAGGTGGTGGTGTGTCGCCTTCTTGAACCGCTGCAGTCAACCTACTCCCACATTGTTTTTCATAGCGGTTTTTTAAAACTGAGTGGCCATTTTAGAGAACAGTTGAGAGTCAACCACATTGCTGTGGGTCTGGAGTCACATATAGGACAGACCAGGTAAGGAAGGCAGATTTCCTTCCCTGAGGGGCATTAGTGAATAAGATGGGTTTTTACGATAATCCGATAGTTTCATGTCACCATTACTGATACTAGCTTTTTAGTGCAGATTTATTTCATTAAATTTAAATTCCCCAGTTGCTGTGTCATAGTCATAGAGTTATACAGCAGAGAAAGAGTCCCTTCTGCCCATCATGTCCACGCCGGCCATCAAGCCCTGTGTATTCTAATCCCATTTTCCAGCACTTGGTCCGTAGCCTTGTATGCTATGGCGTTTCAAGTGCTCATCTAAATGCTTCTTGTTTGTTGTGAGGGTTCCTGCCTCTACAACCCTTTCAGGCAGTGAGTTCCAGAATCCAACCACACTCTGGGTGAAAAACTTTTTCCTAAAATCCCCTCTGAACCTCCTGCCCCTTACCCTGAAACAATGCCTCCTGGTTATTGACCCCTCTACTAAGGGGAAAAGTTCCGTTCTATCTACCCTATCCATGCCCCTCATAATTTTGTACACCTCAATCAGGTCCCCCCTCAGCATTCTCTGCTCTAAGGAAAACAACCCCAGCCTGTCCAGTCTCTCTTCATAGCTGAAGCGCTCCAGCCTAGGTAACATCCTGGTGAATCTCCTCTGCACTCTCTGCAATGCAATAACATCCTTCCTATACTGTGGCGACCAGAACTGCACACAGTATTCCAGCTGAGGCCTAACTACTGCTTGTACAGCTCCATCATAACCTCCCTGCTCTTATATTCTAAGCCTCGGCTAATGAAGGCAAGTATCGCATATGCCTTTTTAAACACCTTATCTACCTCTCCTGCTGCCTTCAGGGATCAATGTACATGCACATCAAGTACCCTCTGATCCTCTGTCCTTCCTCGTGTCCTACCATTCATTGTGTATTGCCTTGCCATGTTAGTCCTCCTAAAATGCATCACCTCACACTTTTCAGGGTTAAATTCCATTTGCCACAGTGCTGCCCATCTAACCAACCCGTCTATATCGTCCTGTAGCCTGAGGATTCCCTCCTCGCTATTTACCACTCCACCAATTTACGTGTCATCTGCGAATTTACTGATCACACCTCTTACGTTCATTTCTAAATCATTAATATACACTACAAACAGCAAAGGACCCAGCACCGATCCCTGTGTTGCACCACTGGACACAGGCTTCCAGTCAGAAAAACAACCTTCGACCATCACCCTCTGCCTCCTGCCACTAAGCCAAATTTTGAGTCCAATATGCGAAATTGCCCTGGATCCCATGGGCTCTTACCTTCTTGACCAGTCTCCCATGTGGGACTTTGTCAAAAGCCTTACTGATGTCCATGTAGACTATATCAACTGCACTACACTCATCCACAAACCTAGTCACCCTCTCGAAAAATTCAATTAAATTGGTTAAACATGATCTCCGCCTGACAAAGCCACGCTGACTTTCCTTGATTAATCCTTGCCTCTCCAAGTGGAGACTAATTCTGTCCTTCATAATTTTTTCCAATAATTTCCCTACCACTGATGTTAGGCTCACTGGCCTGTAATACCCAGGTTGAACCCTACAAACCTTCTTGAATAATGGTACTACGTTAGCTGTTCTCCAGTACTCTGGCACATCCCTTGTGGCCAGAGAGGTTCTGAAAATTTGTGTCAGAGCCCCTGCAATCTCCTCCCTTACCTCACACAGCAGCCTGGGATACATCTTGTCTGGACCTGGGGATTTATCCACTTTTAAGCCCGCTAAAACCGCTAGTACCTCCTCTTTCTCAACACTAATTTGTTCAAGTATATCACAATCCCCCTGCCTGATTTCTATGCCTACATCGGCCTTCTCCAGAGTGAACCCAGGTGCAATATATTCATTTCAAACCTCACTTACATCTTCCAGCTCTACACACAGATTGCCACTTTGGACCCTAATGGGCCCTACACTTTCCCTGGTTATCCTCTTGCCCTTAATATACTTGTAAAACACGTTGGGATTTTCCTTTATTTTGCCCACTAGTGTTTTTTCATGCTCCCTCTACGCTCCACTAATTTATTTTTTAATACCCCCCTGCACTTTCTATACTCCACTAGGGCTTCCACTGTTTTTAGTCCTTTGTATCTGCCAAAAGCCTCCCTTTATTTCCTAATAAATTTTTGTATATCCCTTGACATCCAGGGTTCCCTAGGCTTGTTGCTCCCACCCTTGACCTTTACGGGAACATGTTGACGTTGTACTCTCTCTATTTCCTTTCTGAAATACTCCCACTGCTGTGATGTGGATTTTCCTACAAGTAGCTGATCCCAGTCCACTTTGGCCAGATCCTGCCTTATATTAAAATCGGCCTTCCCCCAATTTAGAACCTTTCTTTCCGGTCCATCTTTGTCCTTTTCCATGACTACCTGAAATCTCACCGAATTATTGGTCACCGTCACCAAAATGCTCTCCTACTGACACTTCTACCACTTGCCCGGCTACATTCCCTAGAATTAGGTCCAGCACCGCCCCCTCTCTTGTAGAACTTTCTACATCCTGGCTCAAAAAGCTCTCCTGGATGCACTTTAAGAATGCGGCACCCTCTAAGCCTTTCACACTCTGACTATCCCAGTTAATATTGGGGAAGTTGAAATCCCCCCCTATTATTTATATACTTCTCAGGGATTTGCCTACATATCTGTTCCTCTATCTCCCCCTGACTGTTTGGGGGCGTTTAGTACACTCCCAGCAAAGTGCTTGCCCCCTTTTTGTTTTCTAGTTCTACCCATATGGCCTCATTAGAGGAACCTGCTAAGATATCATCCCTCCTTACAGCAGTAATTGACTCCTTGATTAATATTGAGACACACGCTCCTCTTTTACACTGCCCTCTGCCTCGCCTGAAGATTCTATACCACGGAATATTGAGCTGCCAGTCCTACCCCTCCCTCAACCATGTCTCTGTGATAGCAACAATATCATACTCCCATGTGTTCATCAACACCTTCAATTCATCTGCCTTACTCGCAAGACTCCTTGCATTAAAATGAATGCCATCCCACCTTGCCATACTCCCTTGTGCCGTTAGAGATATGCTCTGCCTTGAATTCTGGGACTGTTAGATTTCATTTCATGCCTTTCTTTGATTGGCTTTCTCTTGAATTATAACTCATATTTTAGTCCCATCTCTATTCAATTTCGATTTTCAACTTGCATCGCCTGTGCGTAAAAGTGGCGTTTGGGATGGGCCGCACCTGTGCTTTACGCCTGTGTGGCAAGTTGAGAATCTACCCCACATCTTCAAGAAGAAAAGTTGAGGCCGTCCAACTTCGTTTCATCTTTAGATTTTTACATCCAACTGAGAGAACTGTTTACATGATAATCTACCTGGAAAAGTAAACCAGAGGTCAGTAGGTTTAAAAATAACAGAATTAGCCCAAGTCATTGTGCTACATACCCGATTTGTTCATCTGCACGCAGAGCTGTCATAATTCCTCTCTATAAAGCAGAGAAAAAGGAAAAAAAGAAAGACTTGCATTTATATAGCGCCTTTGACCACCTCAGGACGTCCCAAAGCGCTTCACAGCCAATGAAGTTCTTTTTGAAGTGTAGTCGCTGTTGTAATGTAGGAAACGCGGCAGCCAAATTGCGCATAGCAAGCTCCCACAAACAGCAATCTGACAATGGCCAGAAAATCTGTTTCAGTGATGTTCATTCAGGAATAAACATTGGCCGGGACACCGGGGAGAACACCCCTGCTCTTCTTCAAAATAGTACCAAGGGATATTTTACTTCCAGCTGAGAATGTAGTCGGGGCCTTGGTCTACTGTGTCATCCAAAAGATGGCACCTCCGGCAATGCAACGCTCCCTCAGCACTGCACTGGGAGTGTCAGCCTAGATTTTTGTGCTCAAGTCTCTGGAGTGCGACTCGAAGGCCACAACCTTCAATGTTTCAGAGGCGTGGGTTAACAACGGAGCCACTGCAAATGACCCTGCCTAATTTAATTTACTTGAACAGTGTATACAATACAATAAAACATATTGTGCCGTAGAAAAAGCGCTGTAATGCACTGTGGTCTGATGCTATAGGATACAACATAACATGGAAGAAAACGAGAAGGCAATAAAATAAAATATACAGTAGGATGTACCGTATTGCACAACAATAAAACGATACAATTAGTATGGTCCAATATATAATACGCTACCACGCAATATAAAACAGCCTAAGATTTTTCTGTGCGATATAAACGGTGTTCATATCAGATTCCGAGGCCCACTATTTTAACTGTTTACTTTAAACTAATGTGAAAAGCATGAGCGCGCCAAGCACTCGTACGAGAATAGGGTGATATCCAGGCTAATCTATTATAATAGATGATATATAATACAGCATAACATTGAAACGTACTTTTAAATATCATGTAATAATACGTCACACAAAAAAGTCAGCGTGTGGTAAGAACATATTTTAAAATATTATATTAGCCATAAACCTTAACACTTCAAATTGACATTGTGACCAAGACGTCTAAAATGTGTCACTCAATAGCCGTTTTGGAAGCAAGAGTTATTGAATCATAGAGCCATACAACACAGAATGAGGCCATTCGGCCCAATCTGCCCGTGCCGGCTCTCTGCAAGAGCTATTAATTAGTCCCACTCCCCCCTGCTCTTTCCCCATAGCCCTGAAACAGTACCCTTTTTAACTATTTATCCAAATCCCTTTTGAAAGTTAATGTTGAATCTGCTTCCAGCACGCTTTCAGGCAACGCATTCCAGATCACAACAACTCACTGAGTAAATAAAACATCTCCTCATCTCCCCTTGCCTTTTTTTTTTACCAATACCTTAAATCTATGACCTCTGGTTAGCGACAGAATAATCAGACTGAACAAGACTGAACTCTTGGTCAACGGATTATACGTGATAGAATAGAAAATTAACCATATTATCAATTAAAATCGAATTAAATCGAAGGAGTAAGCGTTCGGAGTTTATTAAAAGTGACAGGTTGTTCACATAGAAACATAGAATCCAGGAGCAGGAGTAGGCCATTCGTCGAGCCTGCTCCACCATTCAATACGATCATGGCTGATCATCCAAATCCAGTACCCTGTCCCTGCTTTAATCCCCACAGTACACATATCCCACCCTACCCCCGTAACCCCACGTATTTAATTCCCCCTAACATATCCCATCCTATCCCCATAACCCCACATATTTAATCCCCCCCTAACACTAAGGGTCAATTTATCATAGCCAAATCAACCTAACCCGCACATTTTTGGACTGTGGGAGGAAACCGGAGCACCCGGAGGAAACCCACGCAGACACGGGGAGAATGTGCAAACTCCACACAGACAGACACCCGAGGTCAGATTCGAACCCGGGTCTCTGGCGCTGTGAAGCACCAGTGCTAACCACTATGCCACCGTGCTGCCCGTTTCTTTCTGTCACCCACCTGTTTCATGGATCACTGAGTAGAGCGGATCTGAACTGAAGCAAAAGAGGATACCAGAAAATGTAGGCATCCAAAACAATAAAATACATTAAAGAAAAAGAAAGTGGCTTTCTTTAAAAAAAAAGTCGATCAATGTAAACAGTTACCTGGTGGGTTGCTGAAGAGCGACTGTGAGGAGAGAAAGACAAAGACAGAAAAATTAAAGAGCTGAATTTATTGATTATATCTGCAAGAAGCAACTGAAATAATTGATATCGAAAGAATTGAATCAAATTTTGGGGGCAGTTTTAAACAAACCCGCGGAGAAACGGACGGGATCGGGTGCAACGTTTTGAAGTCAAATGAGAGCAACATTGGACGCGTCTAAACCCGGCGTTCCACCCGATGCCGTGCGTGTCCCGCCGGGTGAGTTCGAATAAAATTACCAGAGAATTTGCCAACCACATGGAACTCAGTAGAGGTACAATTAGTGCTGTTACCTCTCTTACGACGCCGGCTGATAACAACTATGACTATGATGATGATGATGATCAGGAGGGGAACCGCTACCGTTGCAAAGACGAGTGGTGGGATCATTGGTGCGGACTCGCCGTGGCTGCTCTCTCCACCACCTGTGTGTAAATGTAAAGTTTCTTTTGTGAGACAGAGCATTCAAGAGCAGGGCAATGATCACATTGAGATTGAGGATCAGCAAATGTGACACAGATTCCCAATCCCCTTTGACATGCGGGGCTATTTCACACTGGCATACATGAAACTAGGCCACGGATCAAAACGCAAAATGTCACCAGTGGGCAACTGGAGATATTCCCACCCTGGAAGTAACACTGGGAGAAATTTAATGTAGGGACGTTTAATGGGTTGGTGCCAGTTTCCTTTCTTTTAAATGCCGGGGGGTAGAGGTGAGGTCGTGTGAGTTCTGTTAACATCGGAACTTAGAAACAGGAGGAGGCCATTCAGTCCCTCCAGCCTGTTCCACCATTCAATGAGATCATGGCTGATCTGCGACCTAACTCCATATTACCGCCTTTGGCCCATATTCCTTAATACGTTTGGTTAACAAAAATCTATCAATCTCCGATTTAGAATTAACAATTGATCTAGCATCAGTTGTCGTTTGAGGAAGAAAGTTCCAAACTTCTAGCAGACTTTGTGTGTGTAGAAGCGTTTCCTAATTTCACTCCTGAAAGCTCTGCTATAAGTTCTACACCATGCCCCCTCGTCCTAAACTCCCCAACCAGCGGAAATAATTTCTCTCCATCTACCATCTCTGTTCTCCTTAATATCTCGAGAGTGTCCCGCCCAGTTTTCTTGAATTCACTAGAACCTGGAGATCCAATAGATCCTGAGCACGAACCAGAAAATCGTCCCCTCCTATTTACGGGATGCTTAAGACAAAGCGAACATCTGGAAATTAGAAGTGCCGAGACTGGGTGGTCAACGTGGTTCTTCCGCGGACCCATCTTTGCATTTTGTTGGCGCGCAATGTTGTAATTTCTATTTGCACACACAATTATATCCGTCACTACCTCCATTTACAGGATGACAGTGAAATCTAACTTATCATAGAAGTGTTTACCGGTTTATTTCCAATATTGGCACGCGGTGATTTCACGTGTTGCTCTCATTACGGGGCTCCAGTCTTCGCCTCGCTCACTGTAACTGGGTTGACTACTTATCTACAGCCCTACCTAAAATTGTATACAGCAACTGAAGGTAATTAATATCCCCTCCATTATTTTATTTTAAAAGGTCATTCTCGGGATACGGGCGACGCTGGCGAGGCGGGCATGTTATTGTCCATCTCTGGTTGACCCCTTGCGAAGGTGGTGGTGGGCCGCCTTCTTCTTGAACTGCTGAAGTTCAGTGTGGTGAAGGTTCTCCCGCAGTGCTGTTAGGGAGGCAGTTCTGGGATTTTGGAAGGAACAGCGATACAAGTCCAAATCAGGATGGTGTGTGACTTGGCGGGGGACTTGGAGGTGATTGTGTTCCCATGCGCCTGCTGCCCTTGACCTTCTGGGTGGTGGAGGTCGCGGTTTTGGGAGTTCCAATTGATCTAATGGAGAATTTATCTCTACGGCCGAAATTACCCCTAGCAAAATCCCATATGATTGCGTGCAATTTCATTGGTAATAACATCTCCACCAATCCAAACTTACTGTGTTGACGCCGTTCCACGGTCACTGTTGTCCCGGTTCCGTCTGCTGCAGCGAATCCCACGAGCTGCACTTTGCAGAAATAGAACCCGGTATCTTCCGGTTTCAGCTGGATTATTCTAATGGTCGCGTCTCCCCTCTGGCTGAAATCCGCTTCACTTGCCCCGAACACCCTGCCTCTGTATTCCGCTGTATTGTTGGAAACGTCATTTCCCTGTTTGTTGCCTCGGTGCCACGTGTAGCTGCCGATTCCTGTGGGACTCTCATATCTACAGAGCAGGTCCGCTGTCTGTCCTGCGGTTTTGGTGAGAGATTGCGGGCTCTGAATTACGGTAATATTTCCAACAGTAACTGCTGAAAGTGGGTAAAACAGACCATTTATAAATTTACAGGGCACCTCTTTGCTTTAAAGCACGCCGTGGAAGGGCTGGTTTGAAGCAAATATTTGTTCGGAGGATTTTTGATAAGGTATTCCTGATCTTTAACTTGAGGGAATAAAAACTGAAAGCACTGGCTACACTCAGCAGGCCAGGCAGCATCTGTGGAAAGAGAACCAGAGTTAACCTTTCAGCTCCATGACATTTCGTCAGAACTGAAAGGTTGGAGATGTACCAGGTTTTAAGCAATTGCAGAGGCAGGGAAAAGGAGGAAGGGGAGGAAAGAAGAAAAGGGAGGGTCTGTGATAGAGTGGAGGCAGGAGAGATTAAATGACAAAAGGGATGATGGTGCAAGACAAAAAGAAATGGTAATAGGACAAGTAAAGAAACAAAAGATGGGTGCATAAGGGGTGTGAATGGTTAACTTGAGGGATATTGGTGCTGGAGCTGGAGCGCCTTTGGTTTTTGGGATCACTCCATGTCAAGTATAGAATGGATCTGGTACAAAGTACCTCTGACCCGTTCCAAATAATAAGCATTCACTTTAACGATAGTCCAGTCTCTTCCCACCTACATCCGCGACTCTTCCGATGCCCTCCGCCATTTTAACAGTTTCCAGTTTCCCGGCCCCAACCGTCTCCTCTTCACTATGGACGTACAATCCCTCTACACCTCCATTCCCCACCAGGATGGCCTGAGGGCGCTCCGCTTCTTCCTTGAACAGAGGCCCAACCAGTCCCCATCCACCACCACCCTCCTCCGCCTGGCTGAACTTGTTCTCACATTGAACAACTTCTCCTTTGACTCTACCCATTTCCTCCAAATTAAAGGTGTTGCTATGGGTACCCGCATGGGTCCTAGCTATGCCTGCCTTTTCGTGGGATATGTGGAACACTCTTTGTTCCAGTCCTACTCGGGTCCCCTCCCTCACCTCTTTTTCCGGTACATTGATGACTGTATCGGTGCCGTCTCCTGCTCTCGCCCTGAACTAGAACATTTCATTCACTATGCTTCCAATTTCCACCCTTCCCTCACCTTCACATGGTCCATCTCCGACTCTTCTCTTCCCTTCCTCGACTTCTCCATCTCCATCTCTGGGGATAGGTTATTGACTAACATTCACTACAAGCCCACCGACTCCCACAGCTACCTGGACTACACTTCCTCCCACCCCGCCTCCTGTAAGGACTCTATTCCATTCTCCCAGTTTCTCCGTCTCCGCCGCATCTGCTCTGATGATGCCACCTTCCATACCAGTGCTTCCGACATGTCTTCCTTTTTCCTCAACCGAGGATTCCCCTCTACCGTGGTCGACACGGCCCTCGACCGTGTCCGTTCTATCTCCCGCACATCTGCCCTCACCCCTGCCCCTCCCTCCCGGAACCACGATAGGGTTCCCCTTGTCCTCACCTTTCACCCCACCAGCCTCCACATTCAACGGATCATCCTCCGCCATTTCCGCCACCTCCAGCGTGATCCCACCACCAAACACATCTTCCCCTCACCTCCCCTCTCAGCATTCCGCAGGGACCGCTCCCTCCGCGACACCCTAGTCCACTCCTCTACCACCCCCAGCACCCCTTCCCCTTCGCCCGGCACCTTCCCGTGCACGCGCAGGAGATGCAACACATGCCCTTATACCTCCCCTCTTCCCACTGTCCAGGGCCCCAAACACCCCTTCCAGGTGAAACAGCGATTTACTTGTACTTCCTGCAATTTAGTATACTGTATTCGCTGCTCACGATGTGGACTCCTCTACATTGGGGAGACCAAACGCAGATTGGGTGACCGCTTTGCGGAACACCTCCGTTCAGTCCGTAAGGGGGACCCCGAGCTCCCGGTGGCCTGTCACTTTAATTCACCGCTTCACTCCCACTCTGACCTCACCGTCCTCGGCCTAATACACTGTTCCACGGAAGCTCAGCGTAAGCTCGAGGAACAGCACCTCATCTTTCGTTTAGGCACGCTACAGCCCTCTGGACTCAATATCGAGTTCAACAATTTTAGATCATAATCAGTTCTCCCGGTATGCTTTCTGTGCTGTCCGCCGCTCTCATTAACACTTTGAGCGAGGGTGTGAAATGGGCAATCTCGAATTAAACGCCTTGCCCGATGTTCTGTTCCATTTGGGTGCCATTTTAACTCTGGGTGCTAAATGGGCGAGGTCGGATCGGCTGCCTGAAATCAAAATCGGGGCAGGTGTACAACTGCGGCTGATCCGATGTCGCCATAGCTCTCCATATATCTTTCTACTTCTTTTCTTGATCTGTCTTTGCATTTCTCACTGTCTGCTTTCTGGTTCTCAGTTTCTCTCACTGGTTCTCTGTGAATTTGGGAGTGATGAAATAGGAGAATGAAAGATGTTTTATTTAAATTTGGAGAGACAGGCGTTGAGGGGCCCTGGGTGACAGTCTGGGACCAGTGGGGCACACACGCAGGCTGTGCAAAGACTGGTGTCCTGTATCTCTAATTCTTTTCATTATATCACTGTATCTCTACAGTTTTTTTTATATCTCTGTTCCTCTCTCTCTATGTGCCTATCTGTATGTCGATCTCGCTTTATATTTCTGTATCTCTCTGTACCTTTCCTTTATAACTTTATAATTTTGTATTCCTTGAAATCTCCACACCTCTCTCTTTGAAACTCTCAGAATGTCTGTTCTCTTTTTCTCGCAGGATCCCTCTCAGGCCTATTATTTGAGAGAGACATTTTAAACTTAAACAGAACCTGCTCCAAAGACACAAGAGATGCGGAACTAGAATGTTTGCCAACACCTTCTGCCTCATCTGGACTGGGAACCTTGGGTTTTGTACATTCCACCATCTCCTGTCCATACAATAAACACCTTGCATCCTGTGTAGTTCAGAACAGATTAACAGATCAGGAAAAGCATGTCCCTTGCCAGAGTGCTGCCCTGGGCTATCCATGGATTAGCAGGTCAATGGACAGGCCCCCTAGCGAGCAAAGCCAACATGTCAATGGCTCAAGGGGTGGAGTCTGCAATCTGCTCACCTGGTGGGGGCGGGTTGTGGGTGGGAAGATCCAAGTCCCAATCCTTCCTCCCTCCAGAATAAGGGACGTCTCTCAGTCTGCTGTGTGTGTGTTTGTTGTGCTGTGTGCAATTTCTCTCTGTCTCAATCTTTAACTCTTCAGATTCTCTGGTTTCTAAGCGGGGTTTACTTGTAATGTGATGTTGTCGAGAGATTGTCTGTGTAACTGAGAGAGGGAGCCCTGGGCTCTTGCTGTGCTTTTTTTGCTTTGTTTCTCCACCAATCTCTTTTCTCTCTCTCTTCTCCCAAGGACATATTTTATATTTGCAAAGCTGTAACAAGATGCAGAGAAAGCGAGAGAGCTTTGGGACAAGGAATACCTTGGACAAGATCTTCCTCCGCAGTGGACAATCCGAGGCCTTCACAAGAGGCTGCACCCAATGGGCCCACGTGAGTCTGTGTCTGTTTATAACCCCGGGGGTTTCATTTCCTCTCGGGGACCCTGGGTTTCTGGTGCTTCGGGTTAACTTGTTCCTGTTGGATTGTGCGCCTTGAGTTTTCAACAGGTTTAAAGCCTGGGGTTAAAGTAGCCCCGGCCTTGCAATGTGGCACAAACACGTTAACCCCTGGTGCGGGACAAAGAGGCCCCCAAAGAGGAAATTAAAGTCCTCAACTTGAACCCGTGTTAAAATTACAGAATAATGCTGGTGTTTTGGGCAGTGCGACTAATTTGACGGTTAAATGAGATGTGCGGTGTCCATTTTAATTCAGTTTACTGGGGTTCCGAGCGTGGATTTATTACTGTGTCTATTTCACTCCAGCTTTCTCTGTCTCTCTCCATCTTTCTTTTCTCTCTCTATCTTTCTCTGTTATGTGTCTTGATGTCAAATTTTGTTTTATAACACTCGTGTGAAGCGCCCTGTTTTTTTTTACTACATTAAAGGCACTATACAAATATAAGTTGCTGTTGTTGTTGTTATCTCAGCTGCCCCCGTCTCTCTCCTGATTTCTCTCTCTCTCTCTCTCTCGCTTTCTCTCTCTCTCTCTCTCGCTTTCTCTCTCTCTCTCTCTCGCTTTCTCTCTCTCTCTCTCTCGCTTTCTCTCTCTCTCTCCTTAGCTTTTTCTCTTTCCTTTTGCAAAGCAACCGAATTTTTCCCCCTTAACATCTAACAAATGCCGCCCACAGCAATGTGATTTGTCATCATTTTAAATGATAGACAGAAACATTTCAAAGTACATTTCAACCAAGATTAAAGCGGAGAAAAAGAGAAAGAAAGAGTGAGAGAGAGCGGATGAGTGGAATAAAAAGGTCAGAGACGAGGACCTAGATAGGAACAGAGAAAGTTTCCCAAAGGAATCAACAGCTTAATCCCTGTTTAAAGAGTGAGTTCTGCACTTTCTGGGGAGTGAGGGGATGTCCGCAGGCTTGGAATACACGCCGGGGGAGGGCGGGTTA
Source organism: Squalus acanthias (assembly GCA_030390025.1). Classification (NCBI taxonomy): domain Eukaryota; kingdom Metazoa; phylum Chordata; class Chondrichthyes; order Squaliformes; family Squalidae; genus Squalus; species Squalus acanthias. The sequence goes on from CM059449.1 coordinate 15,067,505, forward strand.
CAGCGGGCGAGTGGGGGCGGGGGGACGATAGGGAAGGAGTAGGTCCCATTCCCCACTTGCTCCTTTCAGCCTGTCTGTGAGGTTGGGTGTGAGCTGTGGGTGGAATCGAGCAGTTTCACTGGGGCCTGTTCTTGGCCCCGCTCCCCTGTGTGGGGCCTGAGGGTGGGTTCAGCGTTTGAGATTTTCAAACTGCAGTAATGTTTCTCTCTCTATCTCCTTCTGCATCACTCACTCCAGAGTTACACACCTATCTCTCCCTCTCCCTCTGTTGGGGTCTCTCTATCACTGCACAGAGAGTTACACACCTATCTCTACCTCCTCTGCTGGTGTCTCTCTCTCATGTCCTGGGGCCAATATTTATCCCTCAACCAACGTCACTGAAACCGATCATCTGGTTATTATCACATTGTTGTTTGTGGGAGCTTGCTGTGCACAATTTGGCTGCCACGTTTGCTGTACAGCGCTCCTGAGGTTGTGAAATTAAAGTCCTCCACGTGAACCCGTGCAAAGGCTTGTTATTGAATAATACTGGTGTTTTGGGCGATGCGATGATTTTTTCGGTTTAATGAGATGCGTGGTGGCCATTTGAATTCATTTTACTGAGGTTCTGAATGTGGGTTTATTACTGTGTCTATTTCACTCCATCTTTCTCTGTGTCTCTCTCCATCTTTCTCTGTAATGTGGCTCGATTTCAAATTTTGTTTTATAATGCTCCTGTTAAGCGCCCTGGGAGGTTTTACTACATTAAAGGCACTATACAAATACAGGTTGCTGTTGTTGTTGTCTCTCTCAGCTTCCCCTGTCTCTCTCCAGCTTTCCCTGTCTCCCTCCAGATTTCTCCGTCCCCTCTCTGGAACTTTAACGTCTAAAAAATGCACACACGGTAATGTGATTGTCGTCATTTTATATGGTAGACAGAAACATTTCAGAGTACATTTCATTCAAGATTAAAGCTGAGATAGAGAGAAAGAAAGAGGGAGAGAGAGAGAGAGAGAGAGAGAGAGAGAGAGAGAGAGAGAGCAGATGAGTGTAAGAAAGAGAAAGAGGGACAGAGATGGGGATCTAGATAGGAACAGAGAGAGGGCGGGGGGAGAGCCTGAAAGAGAGGGTGAGAGAGATAGGGACAGAGAGAGAGAGAGAGATAGATAGACAGAGAGAGAGAAAGAGAGAGAGAGAGAGAGAGAGGAGAGAGAGAGAGAGAGAGAGAGATAGACAGAGAGAGAGAGAGAGAGAGAGAGAGAGAGAGAGAGAGAGAGAGAGATTTTGTTTTATAACACTCCTGTGAAGTGCCCTGGGAGTTTTAACTTTGTTAAAGGCACTATATAAATACAAGTTGCTGTCTCTCTCCATCTTTCTCTGTCTCCTTCTATAAACTTTTAACATGTAAAACATGCCACACACAGCAATGTGGTTTGTCTTTATTTTAAATGTTAGACAGAGACATTTCAATCAAGATTAAAGCTGAGATAGAAAGAAAGAAATAGAGAGAGGGAGAGCAGATGAGTAAAAGAAAGAAAAGAGTGACAAAGATGGGGACCAAAATAGAAACAGAGAGTGGGGGGGAGAGAGAGAGAGAGAGAGAGATATTTTGTTTTATAACACTCCTGTGAAGTGCCCTGGGAGTTTTAACTTTGTTAAAGGCACTATATAAATACAAGTTGCTGTCTCTCTCCATCTTTCTCTGTCTCCTTCTATAAACTTTTAACATGTAAAACATGCCACACACAGCAATGTGGTTTGTCTTTATTTTAAATGTTAGACAGAGACATTTCAATCAAGATTAAAGCTGAGATAGAAAGAAAGAAATAGAGAGAGGGAGAGCAGATGAGTAAAAGAAAGAAAAGAGTGACAAAGATGGGGACCAAAATAGAAACAGAGAGGGGGGGGGAGAGAGAACAAGAAGGGTAGAGATGTGGAGAGAGAGATAGGGACAGAGAGAGAGCGGGTTGCCGATGGAGGTGACTGTTAACTGCCAGAAGTGGAAGATGCACTGTTACATTTAATGTACGCACAGCACCAATCCTGGGCCGAGCAGGTACGGGGCACTGAGAGGGAGAGGGGCGGGGATCACCAGTGTTTGTGCGTTTACAATGAGGCAGAAACAGATGGGCAGACAGGCAGAGAGAAAGAAACGGAGAGGCAGAAAGATGCAGCTGGAATAATGGAGAGAGAGAGAGAGGCAGAAGGAGAGACACAAAGGGGGAGAGACAGAGAGAAGCAGAAGGAGAGACAGAGAAACAGCGGGAGAGAGAAACAGTGGGAGAGACAAAGGGAGAGAGACACACAGAGAAACAGAGGGAGCGAGAGAGAGACAACAACAACAACCATGTATATAGCGCCTTTAAAGTGGTAAAACCTCCCATGGGACTTCACAGGAGCATTAACAAACAAAATTTGACACCGAGTCACAAAAGGAGATATTAGGACAGATGACCAAAAGCTTGGTCAGAGGTAGGTTTCAAGCAGCGTCTTAAAGACAGAAGGAGTTGACTGGGTCAAACACACAGGGAGAGACACAGGCTTTGGGGGTCTTCAGTGTGTAGTCACTGCCCCGCTCCCAGCCTCTGCAGAAAAGCCCCGCTGTAACACCCTTCCAGAATGTAGGGTTTAAAACTAAATCCTGGGACGCCGAGTTTAAAAAGTGTCCCAAAGGAATCAGCAGCTTAATCCCAGTTCGTGGGAGCTTGCTCTGCACAAATTGGCTGCCGCTTTCCTTAAATTACAGCAGTGACTACATTACTACAGTGAGTTCATTGGCTGTAAAGCGCTCATGAGGTTGTGAAATGAAAGTCCTCAACATGACCCGTCTAAAGGCTTTTAATAATTTCGGAATAAAGCTGGTGTTTTGGACAATTCGATGATTGTGACTGTTAAGTGAGATATGCGGTTGACATTTTAACGAGGTTCTAAGTGTAACATTGTTTCTGTGTCTCTCTGCACCTCTTTCTGTATCTCTCTCTGATCCAACATTGCCTGGTTTAAACTAACGTGCAAAGATAATATTGTCTCCATCTCTTGTTTCAGTTTCTCAGTCCCTCTCACTGATTCTGTATATTCTGTATATGAGATGTATCTGTTTCTCTCACCCTCTCTGCATCCTCGCTCTTTCACATTGTTCTCTCCCTCTGTTTAACAGAGGGGGCGAAGAGATTAACAGGGAGAGAGAGAAATAGAGGGACAGGCACAGTGAAAATGCAGACTCTTTGCCCAGTCCTGTGTGGGGAGTTTGTGCGAGTGTTTCAGTGGCCAGTGTGGGATCAAAAGGTTTAAATTAGCAAAAAAATGTCCTTGGTCAGAACAGTTCTGCCCTGGGCTATCCAGGGATTAACATATCAATGAACAAGGCAGAATCAGAAATTTCCCCTGGTCAAACGAGTCCAGTCTCTGGATTAACATAACAATGGACAGAAACTGGGCGGAGAAAGACATCCCAATATGTCAAAGGCCCAAGGGAGGAGCTCCAGCCTACAGTCTACAAACTGTTGAGCTGGGATGGGGGAGGGTGGGGGGTGGGTCCCTGTCCCAAAGGGAGGGAGGGTGGGTCCCTGTCCCAAAGGGAGGGTGGGTCCCTGTCTCAAAACCCACCCCCCTTTCTCCAGGGGAGGTGAACACATCTCAAGACTTGTTCAGCCTGTGTGTGTCCTCCACCCCTCTCGTCATTCTTGTTCCTCTTTACATTCTCTGAGTTGATAACTGTAAATGCTGTTGCTGATAGATTATCCCTGGACCTGAGCGAGCGAGAATGAAGGAGCCTGGGCTCTTGCTGTGTAGTTTACATTTTAATTCATTGTTTGCTTTGTTTTAATCAATTTTCATTTCTCTCTCTCCCCCGAGGATAATTTCTATGGAAGCTGCAACTTGACGATGCAGAGAGTGTTTTGGAACGTGGAATCCTTGGAGAAGAGTTTCCTTCAGAGGGGAGTGACTGAGGCCCCTCAGCACAGGCTGCAGCCAATGTGTCTGTTTAACACCCCGAAATTCATTTCCATCGCTTGCTCCCCCAATCGCCCAATGTAACTTATACATAATTCTGCACTTCTCTCTCTCTCTGTACCTCTGTAGAAAAGGCGCTTAAGATGGCATACAATATACTTTCTTTATTAGCCGAGCAATAGAACACAGGAGCAGGGAGGTTGTGCTAGAACTGTATCAAACACTAATTAGGCCACAGCTAGAGTACTGTGTACAGTTGTGGTCACATTACAGGAAAGATGTGATTGCACTAGAGAAGGTACAGAGGAGATTCACAAGGATGTTTATTGGATTGGAGAATTTTAGATAGGAGGAAAGATTGGATAGGCTGGGTTTGTTTTCTTTGGAATAGAGGAGTCTGAGGGAGATTAAATAGGCTGGATAGTTTTATAAATCAGCCAGCACAGACACGATGGGCAGAATGGCCTCCTTCTGGGCCATAAACTTATATGATTCCCTCTCTTTGTCCCTATTTCTCCATCTCTATGTCCCTTATAGTCTGGGACCAGTGACAGAGAAACACGCAGGCCGTACAGTCGGACACACCTGTCCCTGTAGACACATCAGGGGTTAAATTTACACTGGAGTTCTCTGGAATGCCGAATGTAAGCTGTATATTCATCACCCTCCCTCTCTAGTCACATCTCTGTATCTGCACATCTTTCTTTATATCTGTATCTCCACGTCGGTCTCTCTCTCCATCTTTCTTTATCTCTTCCTGCAACTTTAACCTTTGCATCTCTTCATCTCCCTCTCTAATCTTATCTGTATCTACATCTTTCTTGATATCTCTGCCTCTCCATCACTTTCTCTGTATCTGCATCACTCTTTCTGTTTTTCCCTATATCTCCAACTCTCTATTTCTGCAGCTCTCTCCCTAACTCTCTCTTTCTCTTTGCAACTCTCTCCGTCTCTTTCTCCATCTGCCTATCTCTTTCTATCCTTCTTTCTTTTTTGAATCTCAGTTTCTCTGCCTTCTGGTCTCCGTTCCTCTCAATGGTTCTGGCTCCCTGTCTGTCTCTGTTATTTCCTATCTAGCTTCCTCTCTCACTCAGTTCTGCCCCTCAGTCCTACTCTCTCTCTGTATCTCTGCTTTCTGCTCCTCAGTCCCTCTCACTGGGCTAAATGTTGACTTAGCGCCACAGTGTGAACCCGGTGATAATGAACCGGGATCCTGCGTTACATCTCTCCCGAGTTTTATTCCCATCGATGTAAAAAGAGGGAGAGATGTGAAACGGGCGGCTGGTTCACAATCACCCGGTTTGTTCTACAGCGCCAAGTCAAAACCTACCTCAGTGTTTCTTTCCCTCTCTACATCGCTGCTCTCTGACTGTCTCTGCCTCTCTCCTGTGGGTAAATGGAGTCGAGGTGCAGATCAGCCACAATCTAATATTGGTGCGACAGGATCGAAGGGGTGAATGGCCTCTGACATCAACCAATGTTTGTGTGTCTCTTCTCTGTTCAGGGGTAGTGGACACACAGCTCAGGTTTTGATTCCCTGTACACTGATGGTGATGGGGAGGGGGGAACACATTTCTGCAGTGAGGGATACGTCTGGAGCTGGGATCGCACTGTGCGTAAATGTTGGGAATGCCAGTCAGCCTCTGCATGACTCCATCTCTTGCTCCATTTCTACCCCTCTGATCTCTAATCCCCCACCCATCCCATCTCAGTCTCTCTCCTCCCGTATCCCCAGGCTTCTCAGTCTCTCTCCAATTAGGTTCCCGCCACTCATTATACTGCCACTGAGTGAGCGGCGACAGCCATTTTGTGCTTGGTGCGGAGGGGTGGGGGGGGGGGCGCGGGGGAGAGGGCTGCCATTTTGTGCTTGGTGCGGGGGGCGGTGTAGGGGCAGCCATTTTGTGCTTGGTGCGGGCGGAGTATTTTACAGAGTTTGTGTTTGTCTGGACATTAATTAAACCAAATTAAAGAGAAGAGGGTCGTGAGTTGAAGCCACACCAGGTAATTGAGTCACACAAGGGGCAAAAGAGAGTTTCAACAGCAGGGGGAGGAAGATTCACAGGGCTGGGGAGGGGGGATTTTTCAGGGACGGAGATATATGGGGGTATTATGCAGGTAGGCTGTGGAGTTTCAACAATAGGGAGGGAAGGAGTTTCACAGAGGGAGAGATATACAGGGCGAAGTGTACTGGTAGATGGGGTGAATTATACAGGGGCAGTTATACAGGGGCAGTTATACAGGGAGAGCTATTATATGGGAGTAGCATACGGGTGGATTATACAGGTGGGGGAAGAGGGGACGAGATTATACTGAGGGGGTGACAAGGGGAATTTTACTGGGGTGGAGGAGATAAGCGGGGTAATTATTTGAGGCTATTCTACGGGTGGGTGGAACTCACAGGGGGATTAAACGGAGCATTTCAAAGCGGGGGACATTATACACGGAGATTAAACGGGGAGTTTCAGTGGGGAATTATAAGGGGGAGCTTCACGAGAGTGTGTATTATACAGGGGTATTATACGGGGGGCGTGTTTAATTGCATGTATTATACCGGGGGGCAGGGGTGGAAGATTTACAGGGGTATAGTATACAGGGGGGGGGGGGGTTCACAGGGGGCAGCTTCACCAGTCGTATTAGAAGGGGGGCGGGTGGGGGACGAAGGTTTCACAGTGGTATTGTATACGGGGGGAGCAGTTTCACGGGGGTATTATACAGACCGCAGGATACGGGGGGAGGGAGATATACGGGGGGCTGGGAATTAGACAGCGGAGGGGAGAAATTAAAAGGGGCAATAAAAGGGGCAGTTAACAGAGCTGGAGTTAGGAATAAATAGCCGGGGGCGGGGAAATAAACAGCGTTTTGTGCTTATTGCAGAGGGGCAGACATTTTGTGCTTGGTGGGGGGAGGGGGGGGGGAGGGGAGGGGGCAGCCATTTTCTGCTTGGTGCGGGGTTGAGGGCAGCCATTTTCTGCTTGGTGCGGGGGTGCAGCGATTTTGTGGTTGTTGTGGGTGGAGTATTTTACAGAGTTGTGTAAGTGAGTCACACAAGGAGCAAAATAGATTTTCACCAGCAGGGGGGAGGGCGATTCACAGGGCGGTGGTGGTGGTGGTGGGGTGGGGGGTTATACATGGATGGAGATATATGGGGGTATTATGCAGGGGGGTTGTGGAGTTTCACCAAGGGTGGGATGGAATGGGAGAGATATACAGGGAGATGGGGTGAATTATACAGGGCCAGTTATACAGGGGGAGCACGCGGCTGGAATATATTCAGGGGATAGGGAGGAGATAAGCGAGGAGAATTATACAAGTGGGTGGAATTCAAAGATGGATCAAATGGGGCAGTTCAAAGCGAGGGAAATTATAGGTGGAGATTAAACAGGGAGTTTCATGCGGGGAGCTGCACGAAGGGGTGTAGTGTGCAGGGGTATTATACGAGGGGCGGAGGCGGGGGAGTTTAATGGGGTGTAGTATACCAAGGGGCAGGGAGTGGAAGATTCACAGGGGTATAGTATACAGGGGGGTGTCACAGGGGTATCGTATACAGGGCAGTTAACGTTTCAGGTCGATGGCTTTTCGTGAGAACTGGAAAAAGTTGGAGATGGAATAGAGTTTTAAGCAAGTATAGGGGCAGGGAAAGGGGGGAGAGGAGGAAAGAACAAATGGGACGGTCTGTGATAGGACGGAAGGCAGGAGAGATTAAGAGACAAAAGGGATGATGTTGCAAGGCAAAAGGAGATGGTAATGGGAAAAGTTAGGAAACAAAAGATGACTCTAGATGAAGTTTAAATATCCATGGCAGAATGATCGACCACCCAACCGTTTTCTTGCATTATCTATCACTTTAAGCAAGCGCCACCATACTGACTATATTATTGTTTCTGTTTCTAACAGGAGCTAGAGTCGAGCCTATCTGCCATTTCCCCACGCTCAGCGTTGGATTACAAGTAACATTTTCAGTTTGTGCAGGATCTTTAATGTTACAGCACACGTGCAGCAAGTCCCGTTCGCACATCTCCCCTGTGCTCGCTGACCTACATTGGATCCCGCTTAAGCAACGCCTCGATTTCAAAATTCTCATCCCTATTTTCAAATCCCTCCGTGGCCTCGCCCGTACCTATTGCTGTAATCTCCTTCAGTCCCACAACCCCCCGAGAATGCTGCGCTCCTCTAATTCTGCCCTCTTGAGCATCCCTGATTATAATCGCTCAACCATTAGTGGCCGTGCCTTCTGTTGCCTGGGCCCTAAGCTTTGGAATTCCCTGCCTAAACCTCTCTGCCTCGATTACTTCACTTTCCTCCTTTAAGAGGCTCCTCAAACCCACTTCTTGGACCAAGCATTTGGTCACCTGCCGTAATTTCTCCCTATATGGTTCGGTGTACATTTCTTTTGACTTACAATACTCCTGTGAAGCACCATGGGGCGTTTTACTACGTTGAAGTCGCTACATAAATACAAGTTGTTGTTGTTGTTGTTGAAACCTTTAACTTTCATTATAACAGCAGTCTTGTGCTGGTCAGGAGTCTTGATTACTCATCCTGTGACTGTAAAGAAGATCCACTTCCACTGCCTAAGGGAGAACTATCTGTTGGTAAATTACAATTGTCCAAGTCTCGAGAACAGGTCCTTGGCTGCTTATATGGTAGAAATCAACTGACTTTACAAAAGCGACATTCTGATAACGTATTACTTCAACGTGATATTTTGATGCTATTTTAAATGTCTTCTGGGACTGCTTTTGTTTATTTTGCTAATTATTGTGAAAGGTTTTGCTGTCTTTAATTCAATCGTGCTCGCCATGGGACTAACCTCCATACTTGCTTGCAATGCCTTTAACTGAATGCTGTACACGATCTATTCAAAATGCATGAATGCTTACGATGCGCCTTTTTATTGGCTCCTTTATGCGAGACTTTCTAATATAATGTGACGTATCTGCACCATGTATGAAAGTGCTCTTAGAATTTTTTTCCCCGATTAAAGCGAACGCTTTCTTTCTCGTGTTTAATCCAAGTTGGTCATTACTTGCTGGGATTAGTAGAAAACCCATCCTCAGCTTCTTAGCAACAACTTTCGTGCACGCCAGTGCGTCCTGTAGGGGATTCTAAAACTAGCATCATAGCTTAAAAATTAGAGCCAGACATTTCGGGAGTGAAATTAGGAAACACTTCTATACACAAAGGGTGGTACAAGTTTGGAACTCTCTTCCACAAACGGCAATTGATGCTAGATCAATTTTTAATTTTAGTACCGGGATTGATAGATTTCTGTTAACTACAGTTATTAAGGGGTATGAGCCAAAGGTGGGAAAAGCGAGAGTGGTCGGAGAGAGAGAGAGAGAGAGAGAGAGAGCGGGAAAAAAGTGAGGCTGTGATTGGAGGATCAGCGAGTAACAGGGTAGGCTGTGTGTGAAACTCAACAGCAGGTGACAAGAAGGGGGTGGAGCCTGGAAAAGACCACAGAGCCCCGGGAAAGACCGGCTTTAGAAGGTTAGAGTGCTGCAAATTCATCAGTCGAGGTTTGGGGGGTGGGGGGGGGAGGGGGAGAGTTGGTTGGGGGTGGGGGGCGCTCGGGAAAATCCCCCATTATCCACTCGTTTCCGAGCAGAATGAAACTGGTGTAAAGGGGAAAGTGGGACCATAAATACACACGAATACCACCAACAGCAATTTCCAGTCCTAAAGTGACCGGAATGTGTCTGATGCCACTGCTTCTGATCTGTGATGTTCACCTACATCTGCACTCAGATTGTGCAGCTAAAGGTATCCCATTCATTAAGTTATTCACATATACAGATAGGCACATGCACGATGGGCCGAACGCCCTCCTTCTGTACTGTATCATTGAATAGGAGGAACGAATGGAATGATGGAGGTGTTGATATCCAGGTGTCCAACTCAGTTCCTGGCAGGCGTTGTGCAGGACTGTTTCAAAGAGAGCAAGTGCAGCCATTTGCACAAAAATTTGCAATCCGCTCTCATTTCCTTGGCCCAGGGCTGAAACCAGTCACTGGTTGTGAGGGCCCCGTGAAAAATACTGAACATAATAAGAAATAGCAGCAGGAGTAGGACATTTGGTCCTTCGAGCCAGCTCCGCCATTCAATAAGATCATGGCTGATCTTCTACCTCATCTCCACTTTCCTGCACTATCCCCATATCCCTTGATTCCCTTAATATTCAAAAATCTATCGATGTCTGTCTTGAATATACTCAACGACTGAGCCTACACGGCCCTCTGGGGTAGAGAATGTCAAAGATTCAACACCCTCTGAGTGAAGAAATTTCTCCTCATCTCAGTCCTAAATGGCCCACCCCTTATTCTGAGACTGTGATCCCTGGTTCTAGAACCCCCAGCTAGGGGAAACATCCTCCCTACTTCTACACTGTCAATTCCTGTAAGAATGTTGAATGTCTCAATGAGATCTCCTCTCATTCTTCTCAACTCTGGAGAAGATAGGCCTAGTCTACTCAACCTGTCCTGATAGGACAATCTCCACAACCCAGGAACCAGTCTGGTGAACCTTGGTTACACTCCTTCTATGGCAAGTATATCCTTCCTTAGGTAAGGAGACCAAGCCGAACACAATACTCTAGGTGTGGTCTCACCAGGGCCCTATAAAATTGCAGGTAGGCATCTTTACTCTTATACTCAAATCCTCTTGTAATAAAGGTCAACAGTAAATTCCCAGTTCCTAACGGATGTGGTTCCACAGCACAAATCTTCACCATTGATTGTCACATAAGTGGAAATTTCAACCAATCGGTAAAGCCCTTAGTTCTGGGGCAGAAGTTTGCGGCTGAAGCCCCACTCCAGGAGTTGAGCACATAAAGTAGGCGAATGTCCAGTGCAACACTGAGGGTGCCTGGGAGTTAAGACTGGGAGGAGCAAAAGGGAACGTTTGGCTGGGAACTTTGCACTGCAGTAACGGAAGGCGCTGGATTCCCCTTTCATCAAAATCAATGGAAGGATATTCCAGCGTTGGAACCTTCCCATGAGATTTTCCTCCGTGCTGTGCCCCGGCGATGCTGAACCTCGATACAGTGAAGACAAAAAAATCTACCCGCATCAGTCGGAAAGTAGTTAGGTGTGCCGAGCTTTGAGACGTCCTGCCAAGTAAACATTTCTCGGGGATGTGTTTCTGCCGGTCTCCTGCCGTGACATCGCCGGAACTTCGGCAGAACCCCCGGTTTAGCTGTTACGCGCTTCTGCTGAGTACCGCCGATCTTCCGTTAACGTTACCATAGGAGAGCGGGAGAACCCCGCATACGTTATCCCCCTGCCTTGAGTTTAACATAAAACATTCCTTTTAATAAAAGGTACAACGGAAAATCAGCAGAGCAACCAGACATGGGTCAACTGAGAAGAACTTTTATTACGAAAATATCAAATACTATATAGGATTATGATGAAATATAAGGAGTTATGTGATGAAACTAGGCCGAGTGAATAGTAACGAGTATGAACGCTCAACATGTTGGCTTTGATTTTAGCAGCGGCATGAACCAGTTTATTTTCTAGGATAGCATAGGAGACTTATACATGTCATACAAATGTGATAAATGTTCACAACTAACACTAAAGAGTCGAATGTTAAAGCATTGGAGATTCCAAGCCCTTGTTGCTGAATTATGTGTGGATAAACCTCACTCACTAAGTTAGAGGACAAAACATTCGCCTGGAAATTCCAATGGAGGGTTCTCCGATCATCCGCCGTTGAAGATCCCACAGAACCCCCGAGCTTCCGCCCAAGTTACGGCGGGAGATCGGGACAACTCTGCGGAAATTCCACCAGTTGTCCATCGCGGGTGGGGGCAGGTGCGTCTCATCATTGGGGTGAAATGTGTCGGCTCCTCTTACTACACCGAAGCGTACAGCACCGCTTCTCGCTTCACACGGCGCTCAGTTTGATTGCTGTCCTGAACATTCACCGTGGCGTATTGTAACTTGTCATCTCCCTCTCTCTATTGAGATGAAAGTGTTTCAGTGTTGAATAAAATATTGTAAACTGAATATAGCGTAGAGGCTCAAACCCAGCGCACCAGATGTTGTGCAGTTTCAATGGAATATAATTCAACCCAGTAAACATTCTACATATAATTAGAATATGACTCCACCTATCAAATATTGTTTCGATAAATAGGATAGATCGCGCCGTCCTAAATATTCCTGTACTTTTGAATATATTTCAGCGAGTCAACGATTGAACGATTTAAGTAACAAGCAAGGGAAACAGTCGACCTAATTAACACATCATTATAATGTTAAAACAATGCATTTAGAACAATTCACACTTAATTAATTCAGGAGCAGTGGATCAGTCAGCATCTGGGAAAGACAGATTAACATTTGGGAGTAACTGTTCAAGAGCACTTTCCATTGAAGGCAAAGTGCCAGCCCACCGGTTACCCTGTGCTTTCTCTTCCAGGAGCTGAGTGACCTACTTTGCATATCCAGCATTTTCTGTTACGGCTGCAGATTTCCTCCTTATCTCGACATTGTCAAAGTAGGTGTATTTTTACATGTGTATGGCTGGATGCCCCTATTTTGGAGTCTATTTTAAAGTTCCTGGGTATATCTTGTGCTTTATTTATTCGTTAATGGGATGTGGGCATAGCTGGCAAGGCCGGCATTTATTGCCCATCCGTGGTTGCCCTTGAGAAGGTGGTGGTGAGCCGCCTTCTTCAACCGTTGCAGTCAACGTACTCCCACATTGTTTTTCATAGCGGCTTTTTACAACTGAGTGACCATTTTAGAGCACAGTTAAGAGTCAACCACATCGCTGTGGGTCTGGAGTCACATATAGGCCAGACCAGGTAAGGACGGCAGATTTCCTTCCCTAAGGGGCATTAGTGAACATGATGGGTTTTCACGACAATCCGATAGTTTCATGTCACCATTACTGATACTAGCTTTTTAGCTCAGATTTATTTAATTAAATTTAAATTCCCTAGTTGTTGTGATAGGGTTTGAACTCACGTCGCACTGATCATTAGTCCAGGTCTGAAGGATTGCTAGTCCAGTAACATAACCACTATGCTACCAATCCCTATATATGCGTGTGCATGCACCTGCTGATTTGTGAGTGGCTATATGTATTTGCGAGTGTCTGTGAGAGCGTGTCTTCCTGTGTGTGCAGGTGTTTGAATTCTGGGACTGTCAGGTTTCATTTCATGCCTTTCCTGGTTGGCTTTCTGTTGAATTATAATGAATATTCTAGCCCCGGCTCTATTCAATTTCGATTTTCAAATTGCCGCGCCTGTGCGTAAAACAGGCATTTGGGATGGGCCGCACCTGTGCTTTACGCCTGTGTGGCAAGTTGAGAATCTACCCCACATCTCCAAAAAGAAAAGTTGAGGCCATCCGACCTCGTTTCATCTTTAGATTTTTACATCATGTGAGAGAACATTTTACATGATAATCTACCTGGAAAAGTAAACAGGAAGTCAGTAGGTTTAAAATAACAAAAATAGCCCAAGTAATTTTGCTACATACCCGATTTGTTCTTCTGCACTCAGAGCTTTCATAATTCCTCTCTACAGAAAAAAGAAAAAGAGGAAGACTTGCATTTATATAGCGCCTTTCACCACCTCAGGACGTCCCTAAGCGCTTCACAGCCATTCAAGTACTTTTTGAAGTGTAGTCGCCGTTGTAATGTAGGAAACGCGGCAGCCAATTTGCGCACAGCAAGTTCCCACAATCAACAATCTGACAATGGCCAAATAAACTGTTTCAGTGATGTTGATTGAGGGACAAACATTGGCCGGGACACCGGGGAGAGCTCCCCTGCTCTTCTTCAAAATAGTGCCAAGGTATCGTTTACGTTCAGCTGAGAGAGCAGACGGAGCCTCGGTTTACTGTCTCATCTAAAAGACGGTATCTCTGACAGTGCAACGCTCCCTCAGTACTGCACTGAGAGTGTCAGCCTAGCTTGTTGTGCTCATGTCTCTGGAGTGGGAATTGAAACCCACAGCTTTCAATGTTTCAGAGGCGAGGATGTTACCAACTGAGCCACGGAAAATGACCCTGCCTAATTTAATTTATTTGAACATTGTATACAATACAATACAACATATTGTCCCATAGATATAGCGTTGTAATGCACTGTGATATAATGCTATAGGATACAACATAACATGGTAGAAAACAGGAGAACGCAATAAAATAAAGTATACAGTAGGATTTACCGTACTGCATAACAATAAAAGGATACAATTAGTATGGTTCAATATATAATACGCTACCATGCAATATAAAACAGCATAAAGTTCTTCTGTCCGATATCAACGGTGTTCATGTCAGATTCCTAGGCCCACTATTTTAACTGTTTACTTTAAACTAATGCAAAAAGCAATTTAACATGAGCGCGCCAAGCCCTCGTACGAGAATAGGTTGATGTCCAGGCTAATCTACTATAATATATGATATATAATACAGCACAACATTGAAACGTACTTTTAAATATCATGTAATAATTCATCTCAAAAAAATCAGCGTGTGGTAAGAAAATATCATAAAATATTATTTTATCCATAAACCTTAACACTTCCAATTGACTTTGTGGCCAATATGTGTAACATGTGTCACTCAATAGCCGTTCGGGAAACAAGAGTTATTGAATCATAGAATCAGACAGCACAGAAGGAGGCCATTCGGCCCAACCTGCATGTGCCGGCTCTCTGAAAGAGCTATTAATTAATCCCACTACCCCCTGCTCTTTCCCCATAGCCCTGAAAAAGTTCCCTTTTTAAGCATTTATCCAATTCCCCTTTGAAAGATATTATTGACTCTGCTTCCACCATCCTTTCAGGCAGCGCATTCCAGATCACAACAACTCACTGAGTAAATAAAAATTCTCCTAATTTACCCTTCGCATTTTTCTCCCCAGTATCTTAAATCTGTGACCTCTGGTTGCCGACAGAATAATCAGACAGATCAATACTGAACTCTTGGTCAACGGATTATACCTGATAGAACAGAAAATTAACCATATTATCAATTAAAATCAAATTAAATCGGAGCAGTAAGCGTTCGGAGTTTATTAAAAGTGACAGGTTGTTCACGTTTCATTCTGTCACCCACCTGATTCATGGATCTGTGCGTAGAACGGATCTGGACTGAAGCAAAAGAGGACATCAGAAAATTTAGGCATCCAAAACAATAAAATACATTAAAGAAAAAGAAAGTGGCTTTCTTTTTTAAAAGTAGTAGATCGATGTAAACAGTTACCTGGTGGGTTGCTGAAGAGCGACTGTGAGGAGAGAAAGACAAAGACAGAAAAATTAAAGAGCTGAAGTTATTGATTATATCTGCAAGAAGCAACTGAAATAATTGGTATCGAATGAAGTGAATCACATTTTGGGGGCAATTTTAACTAAACCCGCGGAGAAACGGATGGGATCGGGTGCAACGTTGTGAAGTCAAATGAGACCAATATTGGGCGGGTCTAAACCCGGCGTTCCAGCCGATCCCCTGCGTTTCCCGCCCGGTGAGTTCCGATCAAATTAGCAGAGAATTTGCCAACCACATGGAATTCAGTAGAGATACAATTAGTGCTGTTACCTCTCTTACGATGCCGGCTGATAACAACTGTGATTATGACGATGATCAGGAGAGGCACCGCTACCGCTGTATAGACGAGTGGTGGGATCATTGGTGCGGACTCGCCGTGGCTGCTCTCTCCACCACCTGTGTGTAAATGTAAAGTTTCTTTTGTGAGACAGAGCAGTCAAGAGCAGGGCAATGGTCACATTGAGATTGAGGATCAACAAATGTGACACAGATTCCCAATTCCCTTTGACATGCGGAGCTATTTCACACTGGCATACATCAAACTAGGCCACGGATCAAAACGCAAAATGTCACCAGTGGGCAACTCGGGTTATTACCAACCTGGAAGTAACACTGGGGAGAATTTTAATGTAGGGACGCTTAATGGGTTGGTGCCAGTTTCCTTTCTTTTAAATAGCGGGGGGTGGGGGTGGGGATCGTGTGAGTTCTGTTAACATAGGAACATAGGAACAGGAGGAGGCCATTCATCCCCTCTAGCCTTTTCCACCATTCAATGAGATCATGGCTGCTCTGCGACCTAACTCCGTATACCCGCCTTTTGCCCCATATCTCTTAAGACCTTTGGTTAACAAAACTCTGTCAATCTCCGATTTAAATTTAACAATTGATCTAGCATCAGATGTCGTTTGCGGAAGAGAGTTCCAAACTTTTACCACCCTTTGTGTGTAGAAGTGTTTCCTAATTTCAGTCCTGAAAGGTCTGGCTCTAATTTCTACACCATGCCCCCTAGTCCTAAACCCCCCAATCAGCTGAAGTAATTTCTCTCTATCTACCATCTCTGTTCCTCTTACTATCTCGAGAGTGTCGCTTCTCCCGCCCAGTTTTCTAGAATTCACTAGACCCTGGAGATCCAATAGTTCCAGAGCACGAACGAGAAAATCTTCCCCTCGTATTTTCGGGATGCTTAAGACAAAACGAACATCTGGAAATTAGATGTGCCGACACTGGGTGATCAACGTGGATCTTCCGCGGCCCCAATATTTGCATTTTGTTGGCGCGCAATGTTGTAATTTAAATTTACACACACAACTATATCCGTCAGTACCTCCATTTACAGGATGACAGTGAAATCGAACTTATCATACATGTCTTGTCCGGTTTATTCCCAATATTGGAACGCGGTGATTTCAAGGCTCACCTGTTGCTCTCATTACGGGGCTCAGTCTTCGCCTCGCACATTGTAACTGGGTTGACTACTTATCTATAGTCCTACCTAAAATTGTATACAGCAACTTATTGTAATTAATATCCCCTCCATTTATTTATTTTATAAGATCATTCTCGGGATACGGGCGACGCTGGCGAGGCGGTCATGTTATTGTCCATCTCTGGTTGACCCCTTGAGAAGGTGGTTTTGGGCCGCCTTATTCTTGAACCGCTGCAGTTCAGTGTGGTGAAGGTTCTCCCGCAGTGCTGTTAGGGAGGCAGTTCCAGGATTTTGGAAGGAACAGCGATACAAGTTCAAGTCAGGATGGTGTGTGACTTGGCGCCTACTGCCCTTGACCTTCTAGGTGGTGGATTCGCGGGTTTGGGAGTTCCAATTGATCTGATGGAGAATTTACCTATACGGCCAGTATTACGCCCTAGAAAAATCCCATATGATTGCGAACAATTTCATTGTTAAGAATATCCCCAACAATCCAAACTTACTGTATTGACGCCGTTCCACGGTCACTCTTGTTCCGGGTCCGTCTGCTGCAGCGAATCCCACGAGCTGCACTTTGCAGAAATAGAACCCAGCATCTTCCGGTTTCAATTGGATTATTCTAATGGACGCGTTTCCCCTCTGGCTGAAATCCTCTTTACTTGCCCCGAACACCCTGCCTCTGTATTCCGCTGTATTGTTGGAAACTTCATTTCCCTGTTTGGTGCCTCGGTGCCAGGTGTAGCTGCCGATTGCTGTGGAACCCTCATATCTACAGAGCAGGTCCGCTGTCTGTCCCGCGGGTCTGGTGAGAGCTTGCGGGCTCTGAATTACGGTGATTTTTCCAACAGTAACTGCTGTAAGTGGGTAAAACAGACTATTTATAAATATACAGGGCACTCCTTTGCTTTAAAGCACGCCGTGGAAGGGCTGGTTTTAAGCAAATATTGGTTCGGATGATTTTTGTTAAAGTATTCATGATCTTTAACTTGAGGGAATAAAAACAGAAAACACTGGAAGCGGTCAGCAGGCCAGGCAGCATCTGTGGAGAGAGGAATAGAGTCAACGTTTAAGGCCGATGACTTTTCGTCAGAACTGGAAAAAGTTGGAGATGTAACAGGTCTTAAGCAAATGTAGGGGCAGGGGAAAGGGGGGAAGGGAGGAAGAACAAAAGGGAAGGTCTGTGATAGAGTGGAAGGCAGGGGAGATTAAATGACAAAAGGGATGATGGTACAAGTAAAAAGGAGATGGTAATGGGACAAGTAAAGGAACAAAAGATGGGTCTAGAAGAGGATTAAATTGTTAACTTGAGGGATATTGGTGCTGGAACTGGAGCGCCTTTGATTTTTGGGCGCACTCCTCGGTCAAGTATAGAATGGATCTGGTACAAAGTACCTCTGTCCCGTTCCAAATAATAAGCATTCACTTTAATTTCAGTTCTCCCGATATGCTTTCTGTGCTGCCCGCCGCTCTCATTAACACTTTGAGCGAGAGTGTGAAATGGGTAATCTCGAATTAAACGCCTTGCCCGATGTTCTCTTCCATTTGGGGGCCATTTTAACTTCGGGTGCTAAATAGGTGAGGTCGGGTCGGCTGCCTGAAATTAAAATCGGGGCAGGTGTACAACGGGCGGCTGATCCGATGTCGCCCGTTTCAGTCGGTCGCACAAAGTCCAAATCACCCCCAGGAAGTGAGGGGAAGTTTAATCTTATTAGTCTGATCAGAATGGAAGTCAGATAGGTGCCAAACCCCAGCGACCTTCTCTCTATTAATCAGCGGTGACTGGAGAATATGGGAAATACAAACAGAATATTAATAGTCAAAATAATGAAACGGGATAAATGTTACATGTAGCGACATTACAAATTGGATGAAATATTTCCCACTTTGGGTATATCTTGTAAAACCGCCAATACCTCTTTACAAATTGTTTATGATTTTGCTACATCTACGGATCGGAGAAAATAGTCAATGCATTTGCAACCACGTTCCGCGCAGCAAGCAGCGCAACTCTTGCCCTGTGCTGATAACTAGAGGAATGTTGTATCCAGTTAAACTGTTAGTAATAATATGAGTTGAACATATCTCTTTCTCTCTCACACACACACGCGATTGGAACCCATTTCTCTCTCTCTCTCTCTTTTCCTATTCCTATCCATCACTTCTTGATTTAACTCGTCTACCCTCCCACTATTTCCAACCTTGATGCTGTCCACCCACGTAACTGAAGTTCCTTATCCCCGAACCATTCTCGTAAATCTTTTCTGCATCCTCTCTAAGGCCTTCACATCCTTCCTAATGTGTGGTGCCCAGAATTGGGCAAAATACTCCAGTTGAGGCCAACCCAGAGTTTTATAATGTATCATCATAACTGCCATGCTTTGTACTCTATGCCTCTATTTATAAACCCCAGTATCCCATATTCTTTGTTAACCGCTTTCCCAATCTTGTGCACATATAACCCCAGGTCTCTCTGTTCAGGCACCCACTTTAGGATCGTAACCTTTAATTTATTTTGCCTCTCCTCGTTCTTCCTCCCGAAATGTATCACTTCGCACTTTCCTACGTTAAATTTCATCTGCCACGAGTGGTGAAGCTCCAATTAACGTATCTTCCACTATCATTAATTGATGTTACTGGGTGTCCTTTTTTGTTCGAATAATTTCGGATCAATGTATCCGTACATGAAATACAGCAATCTGTCAATTAACGTTGTACAATTATTATGAATTGAGCCCAGATAGATCGGTCACTGCGGGGAAGGATCTCATTTCCAAGGGTCACACTTTAGACGTTAACTAGTTAGCTGTAAGAAGGGAACTTAGGCGGAAACTGTTCCCCTATAGAGTAAAAGATTTCTGGAACAAGTTACTGGAGACGGCAGTGGGAGTGGGCAGTACAAACAGATTCAAGAGACAACATGTGTGTTTTTAGAAAAAAAGTAGCCTTGACCTGTCAAACAGGGACAGGTTTTTTTTTGACATAATGATCTCATGTGTCTCACAATTTACAAGCTATTATGAAGAATTTAAATGCTGATTGATCCAGCAATCATTGAGCTACAAACCGGTATTCAGCTGTCATTACATTGGGTCCTTTTCCCGTTTCTCAACGCAACCTTGGGAAATTGCACTCCATAATCAGATTGAACAGAGGTATACATTCGGAACCTTTATGGTGCCAAAATTAGAGGCAATTGTCACTTTATAAAGGTGGATCTGTTGTAGAAGGCGGCTCACCACCACCTTCTCAATGGTAACTTAGGATGGGCAATAAATGCTGGGCGACGCCCACATATCAGGAACGTATTAAAAATATAGAAGGCATGTTTCCTTTTATATGGTGCGGGGATAAAACCGCACAGTGCTCTGGTCAGGTGGCATCTTGAGTATTGTGTTTAGTTCTGGTCACTCAGGCTCAAGGGAGACATGTAAGACCCGGAGGAGAAGTGAACGCTAGCCTGTTCCCTCGTGTTCTAGTGCGAGGTTATGAGAGAAAAAAAAGACTAGAAAAGCTCGGACTCATTAACTTTGTAAAAAGGGACGAACATAGCTGCCTTAACAGAGATATGTAAGGTGCCAAGCATGAAAATCAAGGGATAATGCGAAGTACTATTTTGAGATAACCCACACCTTCAGGTGGTGGGTTGGGCTTTGGGGGAGTAGCCTGAAGCTCGTGTAATCCTATTATTAAAGCACCGCGCCTTGAATAGTCAGATTCTAGTTAGATATATGGCACTTTCAGGATATTAATTGTCGACCAATTGTTCTGGATGTACTTTGAAAGTGATATTGACACACGGACACAATTCAGTACACCGAACTGAAATCTCTTAGTACAGCACATGTACAGCCATTCCAATGCCAAAATATTGGTAAATTCTTAAAACGAACTCTGATCTTTTTTACTCACTGTCAGTTATTATAAGTTGTGTTCCTGTCCCGCTTGCTTTCCCAACCGCCACAATTTCCACCTCGCAGTAATAAATATCTGAGTCCATTTTCGTTAAATTGATGATTTCAAGGAAAGCCATTCTTTCGGCAAATAATTTCGCCCCTGACTTCGTTATCCGGCTCTGATAGAAACGATCCCGAACCGACACTTCCGTGTTTTGTGAGGCCCGACGCCAAACAACTCCTCCGGCAGTACCATTCGCTTCAAAAGTGCAGTTCAGCTGCACCGATCCTCCTTCTGTTGCATTAATGGCATCTGGGGACTGGAACACTCTGATTCCACTCATCAACCCATTGTCTGGAGTATAAATGAAACAATGCAATCTGTCAATAGCTACCTACAGATTTACGGACCAGTAGAGAATCATAGAATGGTTACAGCACAGAAGGAGGCCATTCGGCCCGTCGAGCCCGTGCCGGCTCTCTGCAAGAGCACTTCAGCTAGTCCCACTCCCCCGCCCTTTCCCCTTAGCCCTGCATTTTTTTCCTTCAGGTACTTATCCAACTCCCTTTTGAAAGCCACGATTGAGTCTGCCTCCACCAACCTTTCAGGCAGTGCATTCCAGGTCCTAACCACTCGCTGCGTAAAAAGGTTTTTCTCATGTCGCCTTTGGTTCTTTTGCCAATCGCCTTAAATCTGTGTCCTCTAGTTCTCAACCCTTCCACCAATGGGAACAGTTTCTCTCTATCTACTCTGTCTAGACCTCTCATGATTTTGAACACCTCTGTCATATCTCTTCTCAACCTTCTCTGCTCTAAGGAGAACAACTCCGACTTCTCTAGTCTATCCTCGTAACTGAAGTTCCTCATCCCTGAATCATTCTCGTAAATATTTTCTTCCCCATCTCTGAGGCCTTCACATCGTTCCTAAAGTGCGGTGCCCAGAATTGGACACAATACTCCAGTTGAAGCCGAACCAGTGTTTTGTAAAGGTTCATCATAACTGCCTTGCTTTCGTACTCTATGACTCTATTTATGAAGCCCACTATCCTGTAAGCTTTGTTCACCGCTTTCTCAACCTGCCCTGCCACCTACAATGATTTGTGCACATATACCCCCAGGTCTCTCTGTTCATGCACCCACTTAATGATCGTACCCATTAGTTTATTTTGCCTCTCCTCGTTCTTCCCACCAAAATGTATCACTTCGCACTTTCCTGCGTTGAATGTCATCTGCCACGAGGGGTGAAGCTTAAATTAAAGTATCTTCCACTATCACTAACTGATGTTACTGGGTGTCCATTTTTGTTAGAATGAGTTCGGATCAATTTATCCGTACATGAAATACCGCAACCTGTCAATTAACGTTGTACAATTATTATGAAATGAGCCCAGATAGATCGGTCACTGTGGGGAAGGATGTAATTTCCAAGGGTCATACTTTACACGTTAACTAGTTAGCAGTAAGAAGGGAAGTCAGGCGGAAACTGTTCGCCTTTCGAGGAAGAGATTTGTGGAACAAGTTGCTGGAGACGGCCGTGGGAGTGGGCAGTACAAATAGATTGAAGAGACATACTGGCCCAAAAATTCGTGAGGAAGCCTTCGTGCGAGGGTAAGGCCTCCCCGCGATCTCTCACTCTGCGTTGGCTTTTTCAGTTCCAGCTCGCACGAACTTGATGTTCTGGACAGCTGCTGTGCTGGGCTTGCGTATCCCACCGGCGTAGTTAATTCGTGCGAGCTGTGGGATCACGTGACTCAGTTAGAGGCCAATGGAAGCACACCATCTTCCATTCATAACTTTCACATAAGTGCTGTGAAAGTTATGAATACTATAGCCCCCCAAAAGAACCGCTAAACCTCAATTAAATTAAAAAAACATCACATTAATAAAATAAGTATAGTTAAATAAATTAACCATTTTAAATAAAAAATTAAATCTTTGAAAAAATTTAAAATCTTTTAAAAAGTTATAAAAATAAACTTACCTGTCTTTAAAGTCTCTAAAAAAGATATACCTGTTAAAAAAAATTCAAAATAATACTTAATTCACTACTTACCTTGTTAAAAGTGGGTCTTACTCCTCCTTTTTTATGTGTAGAATCTTCCGTACTTACCTGCGCGTTGAAACCACTAATTGCACAGCGTGCGCGCAGCCTGTAGCGCGCACGCGGTTCACCTAGGACCCGCCCCCTTTTCCATTCACCAAGTGCCGGTTTTTAGCGCATGCGCAGTGCATGCAGAAAACCGGCAATTGGAGACAGAATAGGCGAGAGTACGCAGTGCGGACTCTCGCGTAGCGGCACAAATTTTTGGGCCAATGTGTGTTTCTGGAGAAAGAAGCATTGATCTGTCAATCAGGGACTGGGTATTTGTGGACACAATGATCTCTTGTGTCCCAGAATTTACAAGCTATTATGAAGAATTTAAAATGCTGATTGATCCATCAATCATTGAGCTACAAACCGGTATTCAGCTGTCATTACATTGGGTCCTTTTCCAGTTTCTCAACGCAACTTTGGGAAATTAAAGTCCATAATCGATTCAACAGCTTTTTACATTCAGAACCTTTATGGTGCAAAAATTAGAGGCAATTGTCACTTTATAAAGGCGGTTCTGCTGTATTTCCACGCACTTGGTTTTCTTTGCAAAACTATTGACATAATATAATCACCACTTCCCAACGCAGTTCTATTTCACCGTCCTACTAGGGGAAGATTTCACTTCTGTCATCTTTAATCATTTAAGACGGAAACCTGTCCTTTATAGTCTGTTAATTGTAAGTATGAAAACTTTGGAAATGTGTTGAATATGAATCGTTTGCTAATGGAATAAATTGTGTCGAACGCAAAGACGTTGAATTGTCGAGTAGAAGGTATAATGTCAGATAATTCCACGTGTAACACAGTCGGTTAGGAGTCCGTGAGGTAATTTATTTCCATAAGTACATTTTAGTAGGCCCTATTAATATGTTAATTTTTAATGCAAATTCACAGCATCTGCATGGAGGAGAACGTTAATGTGTATAATATATATATGTAAAGTTCCCCGAAAGATAAAATACCGTTGAAATGGTGGATTCAACGCAAAGTAACACAGCGAAATAAAATAATTTATTTTACACACTGTAACTTCGTTATATATTAGGTCTGCATAAGGAAACAACCTGCCCAACCAAGTAACCGATAGTCTTAATAAATATAGAATTAAAATGTGAACATCAGAAGATAGCGACTCACCGACATGCAAAAGTATGGTCAGTAAATTGAAGAACATCCACATGTGAATAGTTTGCATTTTGATTCTTGCTCCGCAGGACACTACGAGCTACCATCTGACCCGCAGCGTCCCAAAGTGCTGTTAAGTGTAACAAACGTCCCACAACAGACGCTGAATTATATGACGAAACCTTCTGGTGGTTTAACACCACACAGAGGAACTCTGTTCACTACGCACGTTTTTCAATTGTAGTTGGATACGTCATATTTTAAGAATATTAAAGATAGAAGCACTACTTTAACATTACACAAGCGGTACATTGAAACAAAAGAATAACGCCTCGCAGTTCAGTTTCATCCTTCACTAATTTCAGTGGGTGTTTACGAACCCGGGGGATTGAAACTCATCTTGCACCTCTCAAACAATTACAAACTCATTAGAATGAAGTCAGAGGGCGCAGAGTTTGTAAATGAGAACCGGCGATAGTACTCGGGTTTGCTTTAAATGGGTAGTGCCTGGCAATTGTCTGAAACATGAACATGAGTTGGCCACATGTCACGGAATGATGCTGAGCCCAGTTGTGTAAATCCAACAGCATGCCTTTCACGTTCAGAGCGCTTTCGACGGGAACTACATGATCAGTGCTTTTTGCTACCTATTCTAGCCCAACCTTTTTTTAAAAAAACGTGTACTTTTAAGAGTTATCTGGCCCAAGAAACTGTAATGCTGCAGTAGGACTACCAGGGCCTGAACTGGGATAAATCAACACTGTAGTTACAGAAAGGGGAGAGCACCTGGAAAAAGAACAGCAGAGTCTAAGCTCAACTTCCTTTGGGATCGGAAAACGGGCAGTGGCGGATCGGCAGCCTGTGACAAACCCCACCCGATTTACCTTTTCATATCAATGGAAGTTATGATGAACCTTTATAAAACACTAGTTCAGCCACAACTGGAGTATTGTGTCCAATTCTGGGCACTGTACCGAAGGATGGATGTAAAGGCTTTAGAGAGGGTGCAGAAAAGATTAACGAGAATTGTTCCAGGGATGAGGAACTTCAGTTACGTTGATAGACTGGAGAAGCTGGGGTTGATCTCTTTGGAGCAGAGAAGATTGAGAGGAGATTTGATAGAGGTGTTCAAAATCATGAGGGGTCTAGACAGTGTGATAGAGAGAAACTGTTCCCATTGGCAGAAGGGTCGTGAACCAGAGGACACAGATTTAAGGTGATTGGCACAAGAACCAAAGGCGACATGAGGAAAAACATTTTACACAGCGAATGGTTAGGATCTGGAATGCACTGCCTGAAATGGTGGTGGAGGCAGATTCAATCGTGGCTTTGAAAAGGGAATTAGATAAGTACCTGAAGGAAAAAAATGGCTGGGCTACGGGGAAAGGGCGGGGGAGTGGGACTTGCTGAAGTTCTCTTGCAGAGAAAGCCGGCACGGGCTCGATGGGCCGAATGGCCTCCTTCTGTGCTGTAACCATTCTATGATTCTATGAGAAGTTTCTTCTGCATTCCCTATTTGATATATCATTGGCCTCTAGTTTTGCTTTAAGGCAAAAGGGGCCTCACACTAAAGCAGTGGAAATATTTGCGAGATGATTCTCTGCAGTTACCCACCCACAGTTCACACCTCACGATCTGTAGCGTTCAGCGATAACCACATTTCCGTCAGTTGTCGATCTCGCCAGAATATATGTCGGACTTCTTCTGCGAGTTTTCAAAACACTCGCTGAGGTTAACAGGTTGGGCTGGGCAGTGAAGCGCTCGGCGCCCACACAGCTTCAGTCTTGGCACGTAGCTGACCGCAGAGCCGAGTCTACGTGTTGAATGACACCAGGGCCACGAACCTCAATAGCTCGCAGGTCGCTGCAGCCCCTGACAAGCTGTCAGATACTCTGTGCAGAAAGCCCTTACTGTCCTTCTGATTCGCACGTACACAATCTGTACAGACCTTTCTCTCACACACGTGCGCTCATACACGCCCAGTCAGCCCAGCACTGCTGTTGCAGTTAGAGTTATGTAATATATCTATATGTGTGTACACGCAATGTGACAAATTCTTCAATGAAAGCAACGATCGGGAAAGGAAAACTCAATTAGGTAAACTGAAAAGGGAACTCTTGACTATGTGCGTGTGAAGAAAAATTAAGGAACAGGACCCCTTTAGGATTCAGCTGTGGCTCAGCGGGTAGCACCCGAGTCTCTGAAGGTCGTGGGTTCAAGTCCCACTCCAGAGACTTGAGCACAAAAATCTAGGCTGTAACACTCCAGTGGCAGGACTGAGGGAGCGCCGCACTGTCGGATGTCCCTTCTTTCGGATGAGATGTTAAACCGAGGCCCTGTCTGCTCTCTCAGGTAAAAGATCCCATGACACTATTTCGAAGAAGAGCAGGGGGAGTTCTCCCCGTGTCCTGGTCAATATTTATCCCTCAATCAACATCACTAAAAAACAGATTAACTGATCATTATCACTTTGCTGTTTGTGGGAGCTTGCTGTGCACAATTTTAGCTGCCGCGTTTCCTACATTACAACAGTGACTACACTCCAAAAGCTACTTAATTGGCTGTAAAGCGCTTTGGAACATCCTGAGCTGGTGAAAGGCGCTATATAAATGCAATTCCTTCTTTTCTTTCTAAACGAGAAAACGCGGATAATGCTCCAGTGTGATGGAGTTTTCAATTAATTATTCACAGGAATTTTCATGTAAACTATACAGTTAATACTCCAAGGTAGCAATGTTGTGTGGGAATTATTGGCAACAATGTAATGGTGGTTTTAATACTGGGACACTGACTAACTCTAAGGGTGGCCAATTGTCCTGCCTTAGACTGTGACTCTCCAGGGTATGTTTAAGGTCCAGGCGGTAGAATCATAGAATTTCACAGCGCATAAGGAGGCCATTCGGCCCGCCGTGCCTGTGCTGGCTCGTTGAAAGAGAATTCCAATGTAGTCCTACACCCTGGCTATTTCCCCATAACCCTTCAAGTGCATGTCCAATTGCTTTTTGAATGTTCCGACTGAATCTGATTCCACCACCGTTTCAGGTAGTGCGATCCTGATCTTAACAACCCTCTGTGTGAAGAAGTGTCTCCTCATTTCGCCTTTAATTCTTTTGCCAATAATTTTAAATCTATGACCTCTGGTTACCCACCCACTTTTCAGAGGAAACAATTGCTCACTACTTGCTCTGTCAAATCCCTTCTTATTTTGAATTCCTCTATCAGGTTTCCCCTTGTCCTGTTCTGCTCGAAGGAGAACAATCTCAGCTTCTCCAATCTCTCCGCAAAACTAAAGTCCCTCATTCCCGGTATCATCCTGGTAAACCTCCTCTGCACCCTATCCAGGACCTTGACATCCTTCCTAAAGTGCGGTGCCCAGAATTGTACACAATACACCAGCGGAGGCCTAACCAGTGATTAGTAAAGGCTTAGCTTGACTTCCTTGTTTTTGTATTCAATGCCCCTATTTACAAAGCCAGGTATCCCACACGCTTTCTTAACTGCCTTGTGAACATGCCATCCCACCTTCAGATATTTGTGAATATTCACACCCAGGTCCTTCTGCATCTCAAAATAGTACCATTTAGTTTACAGCGCCTCTCCATGTTGCTCCTCTCAAAGTGCATCACTTCACACTTAGCCGCATTAAATTGCATCTGAAATGTGCCTGCCCATTTCATCAGGCTATGTCCTCCTGAAGTCTGCTGCTTTCCCTTTTACTATTTACTACGTTACCATGTATTGCATCATTCACAAATTGCGAAATGGTGATCCCTATACCCAAGTCCAGATCATTTCTATGTAGCAAGAAAAGCAATGATCCTAATGCCGATCAGTGGGGAACCCCATTGCATACTTCTCACCAGTGACAGAAACATCCACGACTCTCTGCCTCCTATCCTGTGCTCAATTACGTACCCAGGTTACAGGTGAAGCCAAGAATCTACCCCGCGTGTGAGTATCTGCTGCGAACTGTCCTTGAGAGAGAATGCGAGTGTGTGTATGTGTGTGTGTGTGTGTGTGTGTGTGTGAGAGCGAGAGAGAGAGAGACAGAACCATGTGCGAGAGAGGTAACTGCGGTTGTATATACAGCTTGCAATTCATTTTTTTTCCATTCCCTCACATCCGGACTCTGACTCAGGTTCACTCTCCCACTGCATTACTCAAATATTCCTGTCTGTACACGATCTGAATTTCTTTTCTGAAATGATATCACCGCCGACAGGGAGAATGAATTGGGCTGCAGTTACCTGGGCATTCGTTATGTTCTCCGGTAAGCTTATTTCTGACACATCAGGTCCATTCAAGCAGATTTTCAACTTGCCGCCTGAGCGTAAAGCTGGCGTTGCGGTGCGGCCGCCTGTTATTGAAACGGACTGATTTTAATTTCCATTATTTCATACTGACTGTAATGAGATATTGTATGTCTTAATTAGATATTAAAAACCCATAGCGATGTCCTCCTATCTATTTGTTTTCTTATTCATATGTGTATCTGGTTAAATCTTATTCCGATATCCCATATTTGCTGATCACAGCATCAGATTGTGGATTTAACACATTTTATATTCATGACAATCTCACCTTCAATTTAAAAAACATCAGGTTTGTGCAGACATTCTCATAGACGCGAGATTAACCATCTTAATTTCTCAACGCCGTGGTAATGAATTATGTTCTGGTAATATAATCAATCTCGCAGTTAACCAGGTCTCGCCTTAGGGTAACGCTTTTGAGGTTGCTTATTTTGAATTGAGGCATTTAAGTGAAGGGCCCATGGCCCATGGCGTAGGACAGCATCAAGGTTGGAAATAGTGGGAGGGAAGACGAGTTAAATCAAGAAGTGATGGATAGGAATAGGAAAAGAGAGAGAGAGAGAGAGAAATGGGTTCCAATCGTGCGTGTGTGTGTGAGACAGAAAGAGAGACTGAGGTAGACAGAGAGAGATAGAGAGAGCTAACCATGAGAGACGGATCAGCTCTCGGGTTACGAGGTTTATTGTATCTGGTCCAGGAGAGCACAATGTATGTTGCTCCCTGAAGTACATATTGCCCTAGTACTCTGCCTGATAGGGTGGTGGATACAGATTCAATAGTAGTCTTCAAATTGGAATTGGACAAATACTTGAAGGAGAAAAATATTGCAGGGATGGGGGAAAGACTGGGGGAGTGGGACTAACTGGATCGCTCTTCGAAAGAGCTGGCGCAGACTCGATGAGCCGAAAGGCCTCCTTCTCTGCTGTACTATTCTATGATGTGGAGATGCCGGTGTTGGACTGGGGTGGACAAATGTGAGAGGTCGCACAACACCAGGTTATAGTCCAACAGATTTATTTGAAATCACAAGCTTTCGGAGCGCTGCTCCTTCGTCAGGTGAAGTGAAGAGATGCATATAAGCACAGCATATATAGTCAGAGAACACTGCCAGATGATTACAGTTAATCTTTCAAACTGCCCTTTATCACATCGTCGAGCAGAAATTGATAGCCAAGTTCTGCACCCATGAGGACGGCCTCAACCGGGATCTTGGGTTCATGTCACACTACATGTAACCCCACCCTACGTAGAGTCATCCAGACTCGAGTCGTCATTGGCTTGTTCTCTTTACACAGATGCGGCCGGATCTGCTGTGATTTCCAGCTAAAAAAGTTTTTTGTTTTCCATCCAGACCCCAGCATCTGCCACGTTTGACCCCTTGTGAACCCACCTCATTGTCTTTGATGTCATGTTTTCCTGACTGACCTGTTTGGACACGATCCAGAGCTATTATTGCCGTGATTATCTCTCTGCCGAGGTGTGATAAAGGGCAGTTAGAATGATTAACTGTAATCATCTGGCAGTGTTTTCAGACTATATATGCTGCGCCTATATGCATCTCTTCACTTCACCTGACGAAGGAGCAGTGCTCCGAAAGCTTGTGATTTCAAATAAAGCTGTTGGACTATAACCTGGTACTATTCTATTATTCTATTATATTACATCTAACAAAAATTTCAATATTCTCTATCAACAGCAGTCCTTGGAGTGAATATTTGCAGTGCTGGCTGTGTTCAAATAAACACCCGTTTCCAGGGGGCATGACTTTTTTTTTGTTCAATTCATATTATTTCTCGTAATTTAACTGGATACAATCTTTCTCTAGTTACCAGCATAGGGCAAGAGTTGCGCTGCTTGCTGCGCGTAACCAGGTCGCAAATGCATTGATTATTTTCTCTGATTTCGTAGTTGTAGCAAAATCATAAACAATTTTTAAAGTGTTATTGGTGGTTTTACAAGATATACCCAAAGTGGGAAATCTTTCATCCAATTAGTAATGGCGCTACATGTAACAAGCTGAGTACATTTAGTCCGTTTCATTATTTTGACTGTTAAAATTCTGTTTGAATTTTACATATTCTCCCGTCGCCACTGATTAACAGTGCGAAGGTCGCTGTTACTACCTATCTGACTTCCAATCTAATCAAATTAATAAGATTAAACTTCTCCTCACTTGCTGGGGGTGATTTTGAATTTGTCCGACCGACTGAAACGGGCGACATCGGATCAGCCGCCTGTTTAAAACCTGCCCCGATTTTAATATCAGGCAGCCGACCCGACCTCGCCCATTCAGCACCCAAAGTTAAAATGATCCCCAAATGGAAGCGATCATCGGGCAAGGCGTTTAATTCGTGATTGCCCATTTCACACTCTCGCTCAAAGTGTCAATGAGAGCGGCGGGCAGCACAGAAAGCATATCGGGAGAACTGAAATTAAAGTGAATGCTTATTATTTGGAACGGGACAGAGGTACTTTGTACCAGATCCATTCTATACTTGACCTAGGAGTACACCTAAAAACCAAAGGCGCTCCAGTTCCAGCACCAATATCCCTCTAGTTAACCATTTAAACCTCTTCTAGACCCATCTTTTGTTTCTTTACTTGTCCCATTACCATCTCCTTTTTACTTGTATCACCATCCCTTTTGTCATTCGATCTCTCCTGCCATCCACTCTATCACAGACCTTCCCTTTTGTTCTTTTCTCCCCTTCCCCCGTTTCCCTGCCACGACACTTGCTTAAGACCTGGTACATCTGCAAACTTTTCCAGTTCTGACGAAAGGTCATGGACCTGAAATGTGTAGGCTTCGCAAAATCACCCAGAAACTCGAACAGAACCCTAAGTGAAGTGATTTGAGGTAAAAACCTCAGTTTTGGACATTTTAAAAGATCAGGGAAGAAAACCCCCTGAGGAAAATGACTTTTTGAATCTTACTGTTAGGAAAGACACCTTTCACAGACACAGACAGGCTGCAAAGGGGCGTGGCCAGGCAGTGGACAGCTTTGGGTATTGGGGCCCAATCAAACTGTCTGGGAATGTGTTTACACTGCATTCCTACCAAGGAGGAAGAGACAAACCCAAAGCCTCACACACACATCGAAATATGAATAAATCCAAGACCTCTTTTGAAATTCCCAGTCCCAAACAGGATACCAGAAGCCTGAAATCAATAAAACATTTAGTACCCCGATTTACTTCATCAAAAAACAATCAACCAGGTATCCACAGGACAGATTTACAAGCCCGCCAAAAACCTAGGACAATAGGGACAAGATTTGGTGCGTAGATAAAGGCCTTGCCTGAATGGGGAACATCGGAAGCCATCGGGACATGTTTAACACCAAGTTAAAGCCATCGAAACTGACAAGCCCGCCAAAACTAAGACAATGGAATAAACAGGGCTCATTTGAAATCTAAAGGAATCCGATTTAGTAAGGGGTTTTGGCCGCGAAAAGGACAAAGAGGCTGACAATATAATTGGAGGCCTAAACCCCAAGACTCTCTCTCTCTGGACTCTCTGACAACGCTCTCAACGCTCGCACAGCTCTCTCTCAGCTATGCTCCAGCAAGACACCACAAGCCACGAGGAGGAGGAGGAAAGAAGGCCAACAACTTCACAAACAGACCAACACACAAGAAGAAACCAGAGCGACTGCCTCAGTGACCATCGGACACCACGTGGCAACAAGGGCCTTACGAAACCTTTTACCCAAAAGACTCTAAACCCTAACTCTCAACTGTCAAGGATTCATTTGGTGAGCATTATCCCTGAACTCCTGAAACCAAAACCTAGCTAGATAGTGGGATTTTTGGGAGGGATAAGGTTTTTTTTGTATATTGTATTTCACCCTCGCCTGCACCGTGTGTTTCCCAATCTGTGTTTAAGTATTAAGTGTGTTTTAAGTGTGTTACATTTTTATGTTAATAAAGTCAAAATTCTTTCATCAGGGCCTGTTGTCTACTGCATCTTTGTTCACAACCCCTAAATAAATCCAAAGTCTAGGAACCAGGGGCGTGAGAGCGATTCGAACCACTCACTGAGTAAGAGGTGAAGGTTGACCCCACTAACACCCCCTAAAAACGTTGACTCTGATTCTTTCTCCACGGATGCTGCCTGGCCTGCTGAGCGTTTCCAGTATTTTCTGTTTTTATTCCCTCAAGTTAAAGATCATTAATACCATATCGAAAATCCTAGGAACAAATATTTGCTTAAAACCAGCCCTTCCACGGCGTGCGTTAAAGCAAAGAAGTGCACTGTATATTTATAAATGGTCTGTTTTACCTACTTGCAGCAGTTACTGCTGGAAACATCACCGTAATTCAGAGCCCTCAATCTCTCACCAGAACCGCGGGACAGACAGCGGAGCTGCTCTGTAGATATGAGGGTCCCACAGGAATGGGCAGCTACACGTGGCACCGAGGCACCAAACAGGGAAATTAAGTTTCCAATAATACAGCGGAATACAGAGGCAGGGTGTTCAGCGCAAGTGGAGAGGATTTCAGACAGAGGAGAGACACTTCCATTAGAATAACCCAGCTGAAACCGGAAGATACCGGGTTCTATTTCTGCAAAGTGCAGCTCGTGGCATTCGCTGCAGCAGACGGAACCGGGACAACCGTGAGCGTGGAACGTGGTCAATCCAGTAAGTTTGGATTTCTGGAGATATTCTTACCAATGAAATTGCACGCAATCATATGGGATTTTTCTCGGGGTAATATTCGCCGTATAGGTAAATTCTCCATTAGATCAATTGGAACTCCCAAACCCGCGAACTCCACCACCAAGAAGTTCAAGGGCAGTAGGTGCATGGGAACACCACCACCTCCAAGTCCCCCGAAAAGTCACACAACATCCTGACTTGGACTTGTATCGCTGTTCTTTCTAAAATCCGGGAACTCCCTCCCTAACAGCACGGCGGGAAAACCTTCACCACACTGGACTGCAGCGGTTCAAGAAGAAGGCGGCACACCAGCACCTTCTCACCGGGTCAACCATAGACGGGCAATAACATGCCCGACTCACCAGCGTCGCCCGTATCCCGAGAATCATCTCTTAAAATAATTAAATGGAGAAATATTAATTACATTCAGTTTCTGTATGCAATTTTAGTTAGCACTATAGATAAGTAGTCAACGCTGTTACAGTGTGCGAGGCGAAGACTGGAGCCCAGTAATGAGAGCAACACATAAGCGTTGAAATCACCGCGTGCCAATATTGGGAATCAACCGGTCAACACGTCTATGATAAGTTAGATTTCACTGTCATCCTGTGAATGGCTTTACTGACGGATATATTTGTGTGTGTAAATCGAAATTACAACATTGCGCGCCAACAAAATGAAATGATGGGCCCGCGGAAGAACCACGTTGATCACCCAGTGTAGGCCCGTCTAATTTCCGGATGTTCGTTTTGTCTTAAGCATCCCATAAATACGAGGGGAAGATTTTCCCGTTCGTGCTCTGGACCTATTGGATCTCCAGCGACTAGTGAATTCAGGAAAACTGGGCGGGAGGGGCGACACTCTCGAGATATTAAGGGGAACAGAGATGGTAGATAGAGATAAATTATTTCCGCTGGTTGGGGAGTTTAGGACGAGGGGGCATGTGTTATGAAATTGGAGCCAGAACTTTCAGGAGTGAAATTAGGAAACACTTCTACACACACAAAGGGTGGTTGAAGTTTGGAGCTCTTTTCCTCAAACGACAACTGATGCTGGGTCAATTGTTCATTTGAAATCGGTGACTGGTAGATTTTTGTTAACCAAAGGTATTAAGGGATATGGGGCAAGAAGCGGGTATATGGAGTTAGGTCGCAGATCAGCCATGATCTCTTTGAATGGTGGAAAAGGCTGGAGGGGCTGTATGGCCTCCTCCTGTTCCTATGTTCCTATGTTAACAGAACTCACACAATCCCCACCCCCACCCCCCGCTATTTCAAAGAAAGGAAACTGGCACCAACCCATTAAGCGTCCCTACATTAAAATTCTCCCAGTATTACTTCCAGGGTGGGAATATCTCCAGTTGCCCATTGATGACATTTTACGTTTGATCCGTGGCCTAGTTTGATGTATGCCAGTGTGAAATAGCCCCGCATGTCAAAGGGGATTCGGAATCTGTGTCACATTTGCTGATCCTCAATCCTCAACTACCAGGTAACTCTTTACATAAATCTACTTTTTTTTAAAGAAAGCCACTTTCTTTTTCTTTCATGTATTTTATTATTTTGGATGCCTTAATTTGCTGAAGTCCTCTTTGGCTTCAGTCCAGATCCGCTCTACTCAGTGATCCATGAAACAGGTGAGTGACATAAAGAATCGTGAACAACCAGTCACTTTTAGTAAACTCCGAACGCTTACTCCTTCGATTTAATTTCATTTTAATTGATAATCTGGTTAATTTTCTTATCTATCAGGTATAATCCGTTGACCAAATGTTCAGTCTTGTTCTGTCTGATTATTCTGTCGGTAACCAGTGGACACAAATTCAAGATACTGGCAAAAAAAAAAACAAGGGCAGATGAGGAGAATTTTTATTTACTCAGTGAGCTGTTTTGATCTGGAATAACTGCCTGAAAGGGTGGTTGAAGCACATTCAGTAATATCTGTCAAAAGGGAATTGGATAAATACTTAAAAAGGGAAATGTTTCAGGGCCATGGGGAAAGAGCAGGGGGAAGTGGGACTAATTAGTATCTCTTTCAGAGAGCCGGCACAGGCAGGTTGGGCCGAATGGCCTCCTTCTGTGCTGTATGACTCGATGATTCAATAACTCTTGCTTCCAGAACGGCTATTGAGTGACACATATTAGACGTCTTGGCCACAAAGTCAATTTGAAGTGTTAAGGTTTATGGCTAATGTAATATACTTTTGTAATTTCTTACTACATGCTGATTTTTTTAGTGATGAATTATTGCATGATATTTAAAAGTACGTTTCAATGTTATGCTGTATTATATATCATATATTACAGTAGATTAGCCTGGACTTCACCCTATTCTCGTACGAGTGCTTGACGCGCTCATGTTAAATTGCTTTTCCCATTAGTTTAAAGTAAACAATTAAAATAGTTGGCTTAGGAATCTGATATGAACACAGTTTATATCGCACAGAAAAACTTATGCTGTTTTATATTGCGTGGTAGCGTATTATATTTTGGACCATACTAATTGTATTGTTCTATTGTTGTGCAATACGGTACATCCTACTGTATACTTTATTTTATTGCGTTCTCCTGTTTTCTACCAAGTTATGTTGTCTCCTATAGCATTATACCACAGAGCATTACAGCGCTATATCTAAGGCCCAATATGTTGTATTGTATTGTATACACTTTTCAAGTAAATTACATCAGGCAGGGTCATTTTCCGTGGCTCAGTTGGTAACACCCTTGCCTTTGAAACATTGAAAGCTGTGGGTTTCAAGTTCCCACTCCAGAAACTTGAGCACAAAAATCTAGGCTGACACGCCCAGTGCAGTACTGAGGGAGCGTTGCACTGTCAGAGATGCCGTCTTTTTGATGAGACAGTAGACCGAGGCCCCGTCTGCTCTCTCAGCTGGACGCAAAAGATCCGTTGGCACTATTTTGAAGAAGAGCAGGGGAGTGCTACCCGGTGTCCCGGACAATGTTTGTCCCTCAATCAACAACACTGAAACAGATTATTTGGCCATTGTCAAAATGTTGTTTGTGGGAGCTTGCTGTGCGCAAATTGGCTGCCGCGTTTTCTACATTACAACAGCGACTACACTTCAAAAAGTACTTGATTGGCTGTGAAGCGCTTTGGGACATCCTGAGGTGGTGAAAGGCGCTATATGAATGCAAGACTTTCATTTTTCTTTTTTCTATGCTTTATAGAGAGGAATTTTGACAGCTCTAAGTGCAGAACAAATCGGGTATGTAGCAAAATTACTTGGGCTATTTTTTGTTATTTTTAAACCTACTGAACTTTTGTTTACTTTTCCAGGTAGATTATCATGTAAAAAGTTCTCTCAGTTGGATGTAAAAATATAAAGATGAAACGAGGTTGGACGGCCTCAACTTTTCTTCTTGAAGATGTGGGGTAGATTCTCAACTTGCCACACAGGCGTAAAGCACACGTGCGGCCCATCCCAAACGCCAGTTTTACGCAAAGGCGCTGCAAGTTGAAAATCGAAATTGAATAGAGACGGGGACTAAAGTATTAGTTATAATTCAACAGAAAGCCAACCAGGAAAGGCATGAATTGAAACCTAACAGTTCCAGAATTCAAACACCTGCTCACACAGAAAGACACATTCTCACAGACACTCGCAAATACATATAGCCACACACAAATAAGCAGGTGCATGTACAAGCATTTTTTGGGAATGGAAGCAGAGTGGTTATGTTACTGGACTAGTAACCCATCAGACCTGGACTAATGCTCCGGCGACGTGAGTTCAAAACCCACCACAGCAACGGGGAATTTAAATTTAATTAAATAAATCTGGAATAAAAAGCTAGTATCAGTAATGGTGACATGAAACTATCGGATTGTCGTAAAAAAACATCTAGTTCAGTAATCTCCCTTAGGGAAAGAAATCTACCGTCCTTACCTGGTCTTGCCTATGTGTGACTCCAGACCCACAGCAATGTGGTTGACACTTAACAGTTCACTAAAATGGCAACTCAGTTGTAAAAAGCCGCTACGAAAAACAATGTGGGAGTACCTTGACTGCAACGGTTCAAGAAGGCGACTCACCACCACGTTCTCAATGGCAACTAGGAATGGACAATAAATGCTGGACTTGCCAGCGATGCCCACATCCCATGAACGAATAAAAAAGCACGAGGTAGAGTCAGTAACATTAAAATAGACTCTAAAATAGGGGCACCCAGGCATACACACGCACACATGCAAAAATACACCTACTTTGATAAGTCGAGATAAGGAGGAAATCTGACGCCGTAACAGAAAATGTTGGATATGCAAAGTAGATCAGTCAGCACCTGAAAGTGAAAGCACAGGATAACCGGTGGGCTGGCACTTTGCCTTCGAACGGAAAGTGCTTCTGGACAGTTGTTCCCAAATGTTAATCTGTCTTTCCCAGATGCTGACTGACCCACTGCTCCAGAATTCATTATGTGTGAATTTTTCTAAATGCATGGATTTTAACATTATAACGATGTGTTAATTTGGTCGACTCTTTCTCTTGCTTGTTACTTACAACGTGCAATCGTTGACACGCTGAAATATATTCAAAAGGACAGGAATATTTAGGACGGCGTGATCTATCCTATTTAACGAAACAATATTTGATAGGCGGAGTCATATTCTAATTATATGTAGAATGTTTACTGGGTTGAATTATATTCCATTGAAACTGCACAACATCTGGTGCGCTGGGTTTGAGGCCCTGCGCTATATTCAGTTTATAATATTTTGTTCAACACTGAAACACTTTCATCTCAACAGAGAGAGGGAGATGACAAGTTGCAATACGCCACGCTGAATCTTCAGGACAGCAATCAAACTGAGCGCCCTGTGAAGCGAGAAGGGGTGCTGTACGCTTCGGTGAAGTAATAGGAGCCGACACATTTCACCCCAATGATGAGAAGCACCTGCCCCCACCCGCGATGGACTACTGCTGGAATTTCCGCAGATTTGTCCCGATCTCCGCCGTAACTTGGGCGGAAGCTCGGGGGTTCTGTTGGATCTTCAACGGCGGATGATCGGCGGACCCTCCATGGGAATTTCCAGGCCAATGTTTTGACCTCTGACTTAGTGAGAGAGGTTTATCCACACATAATTCAGTAACAAGGGCTTCGAATCTTTAATGCTTTAACATTAGACTCTTTAGTGTTAGTTGTGAACATTTATCACATTTGTATGACATGTATTAGTCTCCCTATTTTTAGGGACGTGTTATCCTAGAAAATAAGCAGGTGCATGCCGCTGTTAAAATGAAAAGCAACATGTTGAGCATTCATACTCGTTACTGTTCACTCAGCCTAGTTTCATCACATAACTCCTTACATTTCATCATAATCCTTTATAGTAGTTGACATTTTCGTAATAAAAGTTCTTCTCTGTGACCCATGTCAGGTTGTTCTGTTGATTTTCCGTTGTACCTTTTATTAAAATGAATGTTTTATGTTAAACTCAAGGTGTAGGGGGAGATGACTTCTGCGGGGTTCTCCCGTATCCTGTGGTAACCTCGGGGAACTCAGAAGAAGTGCATAGTAGCTAAAGTGGAGTTCTGCCGAACTTCCAGCGAAGTCACGGCAGGAGATCGGCAGAACCACCTCCCCAAGAAATGATTATTTGGCAGGACGTCTCAAAGCTCGGCTTATCTAACTACTTTCCGACAGATGCCGGTAGATTGTTTGTCTTCACTCTCTACGCGTTCAGCATCGCCGGGGCACAGCATGGAGGAACATGTCATGGAAAGTTCCAACGCTGGAATTTCCTTCCATTGATTTTGATGAAAGAAGATTCCAGCGCCTTCCGTTACTGCAGTGCCAAGTTCCCAGCCAAACGTTCCCTTTTGCTCCTCCCAGGCTTAACTCCCAGACTCCCGCATTGTTGCAGTGGAAATTCGCCTACTTTACGTGATCAACTCCTGGAGTGGGCCTTGAGCCGCAAACTTCTGCCCTAGAAGTAAGGGTTTTACCGATTAGTTGAGATTTCCACTTATGTTGCAATGAAAGGTGAAGATTTGTGCTGTGGAACCACATCCGTTAGGAACTGGGAATTTACTGTTGGCCTTTATTACAAGAGGATTTGAGTATAAGAGTAAAGATGTCTTACTGCAATTATATAGGGCCCTGGTGAGACCACACCTAAAGTATTGTTTACAGTTTGTTCACCATACCTAAGGAAGGATATACTTGCCATTGAGTGAGTGCAACAAAGTTTCATCAGACTTTTTCCTGGGATGGAGGGATTGTCCTATGAGGAGTGATTGAATAGACTAGGCATATATTTTCTAGAATTTCGAAGAATGAGAGGTGATCTCATTGAAACATACAACATTCTTTCAGGGCTGGACAGGGTAGATGCTGGGAGGATGTTTCCCTGGCTGGGGAGAACCAGGGGTCACAGTCTCAGAATAAGGGGTCGGCCATTTAAGACTGAGTTGAGGAGAAATTTCTTCACTCAGATGGTGGTGAATCTTTGGAATTCTCCACCCCAGAGGGCTGTGGAGGCTCAGTCGTTGAGTATATTCAAGGCAGAGATCGATATATTTTTGAATATTAAGGTAATCCAAGGGATATTGGGATAGTGCAGGAAAGTGGAGATGAGGTGAAAGATCAGCCATGATCTTACTGAATGGCGGAGCAGGCTCGAAGGGCCAAATGGCCTACTCCTGCTCCTATTTCTTATTATGGTCAGCATTTTTGAGGGGGCTCTCACAGCCAGCAGAAAGAGCTGTCTTTCATCTGTGACTGGTTTCAGCCCTGGGCCAAGGAAATGAGAGCGGATTTCAACTGTTTATTCCAATGGCTGCACTTGCTCTCATTGCCCCCGTCCTGCACAACGCCTGCCAGGAACTGAGTTGGACACGTGGACATCAACACCTTCATCATTCCATTAGTTCCTCCTATTCAATGATACAGCACAGAAGGAGGGCGTTCGGCCCATCGTGCATTTGCCTATCTGTATATGTGAATAACTTAATGAATTTGATACCTTTAGCCGCACAATCTGAGTGCAGATGTTGGTGCACATCACAGATCAGAAGCTGTGGCATCAGGCACATTACGGTCACTGAGTGCAAATCAGCAGAGAGTGCTGAGTTTGGGTAAGTGGGAGTAGTTCTTCAATTGTTAGTTCTCTTTAAATCATTCTTGATAAGAGTACTTAAGCAGTTTAAGTGAAGGGGAAAAGTTAACTATTTGGGATTCTGTTGGTTTAAGAAGAGTAAAACAAGGTTACACTGCATGAGGAGTAAATTTGCACAGCCGGCAGTGGAAACCAGTTTTCTAATCAATCAGCAGGGGTGACTCATTTGGCTGTAAAGAAACAAACAGTATAAAAAGACCAGTGTGAGTGCGAGCCAGCACTGAGTGCAAGTCAGCAGAGAGTGCTGAGTTTGGGTAAGTGGGATAGTTCTTTAATTGTTAGTTCTCTTTAAATCATTCTTGATAAGAGTACTTAAGCAGTTTAAGTGAAGGGGAAAAGTTAACTATTTGGGATTCCAGGCAGCGGGCGGTCGAGGGGGTCGTTCGGCCCGATTGCCTGCCTCTCTTCCGCGGCCATGTTCGCACCCGGGTGGCCCTGGAGATGGAGCACACGGTGTCCGCCGGCACGCTTGAGTTTTTCCGCGACCGGTGGGTGCCGCGGGGGCTGGATTGCATCGTCACCCCGGACTACCAAATTTTTATTTGATTTGTTAAGTTACCTTTAAAGTTTTACTGAGTTACAGATATTTAATTGGTTTGCATCAAAAGAGAAAGAAGAGTAAAACCCATTAATTGGTCCAGGCAGCGGGCGGTCGAGGGGGTCGTTCGGCCCGATTGCCTGCCTCTCTTCCGCGGCCATGTTCGCACCCGGGTGGCCCTGGAGATGGAGCACGCATTGTCCGCCGGCACGCTTGAGTTTTTCCGCGACCGGTGGGCGCCGCGGGGGCTGGAGTGCATCGTCACCCCGGATAACCAAATTTTAATTTCATTTGTTAAGTTTCTTTTAAAGTTTTATTGAGTTACAGATATTTAATTGGTTTGAATCAAAAGAGTAAGAAGAGTAAAACAAGGTTACACTGCAGTAGGAGTAAATTGGCACTGCAGGCAGTGGAAACCAGATTTCTAATCAATCAGCAGGGGTGACTCCTTTGGCTGTAAAGAAACAAACAGTATAAAAAGACCAGTGTGAGTGCGAGCCAGCACTGAGTGCAAGTCAGCAGAGAGTGCTGAGTTTGGGTAAGTGGGAGTTCGGGTGACTGGAGTGTAGGGTTCTCTTTTCAAACTTCAACTCTGGGTTGTAGTTAATAAGGCCTTTCTGGTGCAGAGTGACTGTTGGTAAACCATTTAACTGGTTGTAATTCAGAGGGATTGATTTAATTTAAATCCAATTAATTAGAGGGGATACTAGCATCTATAAACGGGCAGAGAGTGTCCAATACTAAAAATAAAAAATAAAAATTAATAACATAGAATGGAGCAGGTGATGTGTTACTGTTGTGAGATATGGGAGCCGGTGGACCCCATTGAGGCTCACGGTGATTACATCTGTGACAAGTGTCTGCTGCTACAGGAACTCCAGTTCCGTGTTGATGAGCTGGAGTCTGATCTTCAGACACTGCGACACATCAGGGAGGGGGAGAAGTACCTGGACTTTGTGTTTCAGGAGGTGGTCACACCTATAAAGTTAATTAATTCAGATGTAGCCCATGGTCAGGGACAGGACGGTGTGACTATGAGTGAGGCACGTACGGGGGTCCAGGAGGTGGTGTTGGAGGAGCCGCAGCCCTTGCTCTTGTCCAACAGGTTCGAGGTTCTTACTCCCTGTGGGGACGGGAGCAGGGACTGCAGGGAGGATGAGCAACCTGGCCACAGCACCGTGGAACGGGGGGCCATTCAAGAGGGGGGAGTAAATAGAAATGTTGTAGTTGAAGGGGATAGTATTATTAGGGGGATAGATAGAGTTCTCTGCATGCCGAGAGCGAGAGTCCCGTAGGCTGTGTTGCCTGCCCGGTGCCAGGGTTAAGGACATCTCCTCTGGGCTGGAAAGAAACTTGCAGTGGGAGGGGGTGGATCCAGTTGTCGTTGTCCATGTTGATACAAACGACATAGATAGGACAAGGAAGCCGGTACTGTTAAAGGAGTATGAGCAGCTAGGGGTCAAATTAAAAAACAGAACCTCAAGGGTATTAATCTCTGGATTATTACCTGAGCCACGAGCGAATTTGGCTAGGACAAATAAAATTAGAGAGTTGAATGAGTGGCTCAAAGACTGGTGTGGGAGAAATGGGTTTTGCTTCCTGGGACAATGGCACCAGTACTGGTGCAGGAGGGAGCTGTTCCGTTGGGAGGGGCTTCACTTGGCCAGTGCTGGGACTAGAGTCCTGGCGGATCATATAACTAGGGCTGTAGAGAGGGCTTTAAACTAACTAGTGGGGGGGAGGTTCCAAGAGAGCAAATAATAAAAATGACAACAGAGAAGGTCATAGACTTAGGTAGCAGTGGGGAAATTAAAAACCAGAGTGTGTCAGGAAGGGGCAGAAGGTATGGAGTAATAGGTAAAGTAATAAAAAGGGCAAAAGCAGGAACTAAGTGTCACAAAACATATTTGAAAGTTCTCTATCTGACTGCATGTAGCATTCGTAACAAAATAGAAGAGTTAATGGCACAAATTACTTCATATGGGTAGGATCTTGTGGCCATTACAGAAACATGGATGCAGGGTGACAATGCCTGGGAATTAAACATACCTGGTTATTTAACGATCAGGAAGGACAGGCAGGAAGGAAGGGGAGGTGGGGTGGCTATGTTAATAAAGGAAGGAATCACTGTAATATAGAGAAATGATATTGGGTCAAAAGATCAGGATAATGAACCAGTTTGGGTGGAGATAAGGAATAATAAGGGGAAAAAAACACTAGTGGGTGTAGTCTATAGGCCTCCGAATAGTTGCAACTCTGTTGGACGGAGTATCAATCAGGAAATAGTTGAGGCTTGTAATAAGGGAACATCTATAATTATGGGGGATTTTAACTATCATATTAATTGGACAAATCAAATTGGGCAGGGCTGCCTTGAGGATGAGTTCATTGAGTGTATTAGGGATGGGTTTCTTGAGCAGTATGTAACTGAACCGACCAGGGGGCAAGCAAACTTAGATCTGGTCCAGTGTAACGAGACAGGATTAATAAAAAATGTCCTAGTAAAGGATCCCCTTGGAATGAGTGACCATAACATGGTTGAATTCCATATTCAATTAGAGGGTGAGAAGGTTGGATCTCAAACAAGCGTGCTAAGCTTGAATAAAGGAGACTATGAAGGTATGCGAGCGGAATTTAGTAGAGTGGATTGGGAAAATAGATTAAAGGGTAAGAGGATACATGATCAGTGGTGTACATTTAAGGAGTTATTTTACAACTTCCAAAAAATATATATTCCACTGAGAAGAAAAGGGTGTAAAAGAAAAGACAGTCATCCGTGGCTAAGTAAAGAAATTAAGGATAGTATTCGACTAAAAACAAGGTCTTATACGGTAGCCAAATCTAGTGGGAGGATAGAGGAAGGGGAAAACTTTAAAAGACAGCAAAAAATAACAAAAAGATTGATTAAGAAAGGGAAGATAGATTATGAAAGTAAATGAGCAAAAAATATAAAAACAGATAGCAAGAGTTTTTATACTTATATAAAAAGAAAAAGGGTGGCTAAAGTAAATGTTGGTCCCTTAGAGGATGAGACCGGGAAATTAATGGTGGGAAATATGGAGATGGCAAATACACTGAATGAATATTTTGTATCAGTCTTTACAGTAAAATACACTAAGAGTATCCCAACACTGGACAAACAGGGGGCTATAGTGGGGGAGGAGCTAAACACGATCAAAATCACTAAGGAAGTGGTTCTCAGTAAAATAATGGGACTCAAGGCGGATAAATCACCTGGACCTGATGGCTTACATCCTAGGGTCTTGAGGGAAGTGGCGGTAGGGATTGTGGATGCATTGGTAATAATTTTCCAAAACTCACTGGACTCAGCAAAGATCCCGGCAGACTGGAAAACTGCTAATATAACACCCTTATTTAAAAAGGGCAGTAGACAGAAGGCTGGAAACTATAGACCGGTTA
Organism: Squalus acanthias; assembly: GCA_030390025.1. Lineage (NCBI taxonomy): Eukaryota > Metazoa > Chordata > Chondrichthyes > Squaliformes > Squalidae > Squalus > Squalus acanthias. The sequence goes on from CM059449.1 coordinate 15,111,337, forward strand.
GCCTAACATCTGTGGTAGGTAAAATTTTGGAGTCCATTATTAAGGAGACAGTAACGGGACATTTGGATAATCATAATTTAATAGGACAAAGTCAGCATGGTTTTATGAAGGGGAAGTCATGTTTGACAAATTTGCTGGAGTTCTTTGAGGAAGTAACACACAGGGTGGATAAAGGGGAACCAGTGGATGTGGTGTATTTAGACTTCCAATAGGCATTTGACAAGGTGCCACACAAAAGATTATTGCTTAAGATAAAAAATCACGGGATTGGGGGTAATATTCTGGCATGGATAGAGGATTGGCTATCTAACAGAAGGCAGAGAGTTGGGATAAATGGTTCATTCTCAGACTGGCAATCAGTAACTAGTCGTGTTCTGCAGGGGTCAGTGCTGGGTCCCCAACTCTTTACAATCTATATTAACGATTTGGAGGAGGGGACCGAGTGTAACATATCAAAGTTTGCAGATGATACTAAGATGGGAGGGAAAGTAGTGAGTGAGGAGGACATAAACAATCTGCAAGGGGACATAGACAGGCTAAGTAAGTGGGCAGTGATTTGGCAGATGGAATACAATACTGGAAAGTGTGAGGTTATGCACTTTGGCAGGAAAAATAGTAGAGCAAGTTATTATCTAAATGGCAAGAAACTGGAAAGTACTGAAGTACAAAGGGATCTGGGGGTCCTGGTGCACGAAACTCAAAAGGTTAGTATGCAGGTGCAGCAAGTGATTAAGAAGGCCAATGGAATGTTGGCTTTCATTGCTAAGGGGATAGAATATAAAAATAGGGAGGTTTTGCTTCAGTTGTGCAAGGTATTGGTGAGACCGCACCTGGAATATTGCATGCAGTTTTGGTGTCCATACTTAAGAAAAGACATACTTACTCTCGAGTCAGTACAAAGAATGTTCAGTTGGTTAATCCCGGGGATGAGGGGATGGACATATGAGGAGAGGTTGGGTAGATTGGGACTCTACTCATTGGAGTTCAGAAGAATGAGAGGCGATCTTATTGAAACATATAAGATTGTGAAGGGGTTGGATCGGGTGGATGCAGGGAGGATGTTCCCGATGATGGGTGAAACTAGAACTAGGGGGAATAGTCTTAGAATAAGGGGCTGCTCTTTCAAAACTGAGATGAGAAGGAACTACTTCACTCAGAGGGTGGTAGGTCCATGGAATATGCTGCCTCAAAATGCTGTAGAAGCTAATGCATTAAATAAATTTAAAACAGAAATAGACAGTTTCCTAGAAGTAAAGGGAATTAAGGGTTACGGGGAGCGGGCAGGAATTTGGACATGAGTCTAGGTTCGGATCGGTCATGGCCCTGTGGGTAGCGTAGCGGGCCCAGGGGCCGTGTAGCCTGATCCTGCTCCTATTTCGTGTGTCCAATTCTGTTAGGTTCAGGAGATGGTTCTGTGATAGTAGATTGGCGGTTAGGATCAGATCAGCCATGATCTTATTGAATGGCGGAGCAGGCTCGAGGGGCCAATTGGCCTACTCCTGCTCCTATTTCTTATGTTCTTATGTTAACTTGCTGTTGGAGGTATTCGTGTGTATTTATAGTCCCACATTCCCCTGTCCACCAGTTTCATCCGGCCCGCAAATTTCGCCTCAGCGGCCGCATGGCTAGTGAGAATATTTCCCGAGCGCGCCCCCACCCGCCTCCCCTCCATCCCCAAATCTCGAAAGATGAATTTGCAGCACTGTAACATTCTAAAGCCGGTTTTTCCCGGGGCTCTGCGGCCTTTACCCGGCTCCTTCCCCTTCTTGTCACGTGTCGAAAATGGCCCCAAAGCACTTCACAAAGTCTTAAGGAACTCTGAGCCAAAAATGAGATATTAGGAGGGCTGCCCAAAAGTAAGTCAAAGAGCTGGGCTTGAAGGATTTTCTTAGAGGAGTGGGAAGTGGAGTTGTGGGGCGTGGCGGGGCGGGGGGTTGCCGGGGCGGGGGTGTTGGGAGAGAAATCCGGAGCGTGATGCCTGAAGGATTCTGAGGGGCTGGAAGCCAGTGGTGGGGTGATGTGAGGCAGGATGCAGAAGAGACCAACATCTCATGAAGGGAGAGTTCTGGTGTGGGTGCCGAATGCATTTAGAATCATTACAGATAGCTACTCATTGAGTGTAATTTAAATTTTGTCCGAAGGTCGACAGCTGGCGATATCAAATTGGCTGTCCGTCGACTTCAACGGATAAGAAAATTGAGCCTGGTGTATAATTGCATCTGCCGTGTGCCTGCCCATTTCACCAGTCTGTCTATGTCTTTCTCAAGTCTGCTACTATCCTCCTCACTCTTCACTACTTCTCCAAGTTTTGTGTCATCTGTAAACTTTGAAATTGTGCCCTGCATACGCAAGTCCAGGTCACTGTACATCAAAATGAGCAGTGCTCCTAATACTGACCCCAAGGGAACATCACTGTATACATCTCTCCAGTCTGAAAAACAAACCGTTCACCACTACTCTCTGATGTCTGTCTCTTAGCCAATTTCGTATCCATGCTGCCACTGGCCCTTTAACCCCATGGCTTCAAATTTGCTAACAGGGCAAATGCCTTTTGAAAGTCCATATCCATAGCATGAACGTCATAAACGGCCATTTTTCAGTGTTTTACGCCGTTTCTTTGGAAGGTACTGTGGGAGACTGGTGATAGCCCCTCCGAATTTCGCGGTTGAAATTCATCTTTCTGTAACACACCTACTGGTAGGATTATTAGTTGAATATTTAACTATGCTGAGATTTTCATCTCTTCCATCATTGATTAAGCCAGCGCAGCATGGGAAATCTAGCGCAGAGCATCTCAAGCCTCTAACAGAACCGAATTTGCCTGATTTTCCTTTCACAAAAACAAATGCAAGAATGAAGTGGAGGTTCTGTAAGGGCTGTGCGCTTCCCTTCCCCCAGTTTTTCCTGCTAGCTCAGCCCAGGCGATGCTTTTATATATCGCCTTTAATATAAAAAAAATGGAACCAAAGCACTTCACGAAGTCTTATGGAAACTCAGATCCAATCAATACGAGTAAATGATTAAAACGTGCATTTAGCCACTTCCGAGCATAGTTCCAAAGGATTGACTAATTGAACCCACCAAGATCCCCAGGAACGGATATGAATCAACAGTTGGAACAGATGTCCTTTGTCTCTTCCAATCAATACTTTCGATATCTCCTGTTGAGCCCTGAATAAATCTATTACCGCACTTAAGGGCACCGACCAGTAACGCAAATACCACGTCACTTATATTACACAGACAGCAGAAGGCTTTACAGGGACCATGCAATTCATGCAATGATGTTCCAGTTGTTTGCCCAGTGTGTTATTAATCTTTCTGCATTTGAAAATTGCCTTGTGAGGAATATGTAGATGAAGGAACTCTTGCATGTATGGAAGAATATTTCACGTATTTCTGGAGAATGAAGCTCTTGATTGAATTATGCCGCTCATAATCTGTAATGTTGTCGCAAAGGATGAGTCTGTTTAGTAATCAGAAAATGATTGCGCATAAATCATGTCTGTTTTGCTGCACTGTTCTTTCAGACTTATTTTATTGTTGGGTGTTTTTTTCCTGTTCCTGAAGGTCAGGAATACCAGGTTTGAGAAATGAGACACTTTCCCATTTGAGGTATCTAGGTTCAGCATTAACCACCTCCTGGGCAGATATGACGTGAAGAACACCTCCTTCTGACCTCGTGTATCATGCCTTAACCGCTGACGATGTACTCGACAATGCGTCACTCTGACATTTCTATTTCTCATACCACTCATCCTTCTTGCATCTCCGAGTAGGATATGCAATGTAACACCAATTAATATCAAATTAGGGATTATTTTCTTTTGGTAATCTTACAGCGAAGTGAGGATACTTTGATGCCATCAGTCTGTGCTGGACTGATGGCATCAAAGTTGCGGCTGCGGTAGCATAATGTTTATGTTACTGGACTAGTAAACCAGAGGCCCGGACTAATGATCTGGGGACGTGAGTTCAAATTAAATTAATTAATTAATTAAATAAAAACAAATCTGGAATTTTAAGCTAGTATCAGTAATGGTGACCATGAAACTACCGGATTGTCGTAAAAACCCATCTGGTTCGCTGATGTCCTTTAGGGAAGGAAATCTGCCTTACCAGGTCTGGCCATATGGGACTCCACACCCATAGCAATGAGGTTGACTCTTAACTGCCCTCTGAAATGGCCCAGCAAGTCATTCAGTTGTATAAGGCGGCTCGCCACCACCTCAAGGGCAATTAGGGGTGGGCAATAAATACCGGCCTTGTCAGCGACATCCACATCCCGTGAACGAATAAATAAAAAAAACCTTAGGCAAAACTCAGACCTGTTTTAAAGTCTGCTCGATTAGATATCGAAGTGCGGATAATCCCTGATTAGATCGGGCTAAAATCTGGAATAAACGATATACCTTTCATAGCCGCATGACAAAATGTGCGTGCAATAAAGATCGCTTTATTATCAGAAAAAAAAATCATTTTTCACGGTATAAATTGCAAATACAAACGAACGTTATCAGTCGAAAGATATATCAAGTATTTGCTACCAAGTCATTTGCAACTTGTCAATAATAGTCCCTATTTTCCGTTAGCGCGTTCCTGGCTTGCAATATCGCCCAGCAGCAAATCTTGCACAGCCAGCCCTCGGTTTCCCATCCATTCATTTTAACGCACCCAATACGATTGGCTGCTCACGCGCCGTTTCTGGATATGTGCTGCTGGCGGACGGGGCTTTCAGAGTATTGCAAGCTATATATAATGGCCATGCTGAATGCACTGGTCAGAGAGCCGAACAAGTATTTTCAAAGCGTGAATTCCGTAATTTATTCAAAAATGACATCGACTACATTTGTCAAAAAACAACGGTGCCTTTCCCCCCTCCCCAGATGGTCCATTTGTTTCAGAGTGAAAATTGAGTTAGATCTCCTGTGGAAACATATATTCCGTTCTCCGGCCAGGCGCCTCGTGACTGCTCGATCATTCACCCACGTTCGGAATGCCTGTCCTGTGGGAATACACATTCTTCAGTTATCTGAAGAGAATGAAACAAGTGCCAGCACAAATCAACACAAATCAGATTGGGTCATTTTGGGCTGAGATGAGGAGGGATTTCTTCACTCGGAGGCTGGTGAATCTTTGGAATTCTGTACCCCAGAGGGCTGTGCATGTTCAGTCGTTGAGTATATTCAAGGCTGAGATAGATTTTTTTTAACTCTAGGGGAATCAAGGGATATGGGGATCGGGCGGGAAAGCGGAATTGAGGTCGAAGATCATCCATGATCTCATTGAATGGCGGAGAGGTTCGAAGGGCCGTATGGCCGACTCCTGCTCCTAATTCTTATGTTCTTATGTTCCTCTCAAGCTACAAGGACACCATCCAACACGTTATCTTTCCTCTTTGTATCCTCAATGTAATCAAAGAAAGTCCCACCAAAATATCTCTCCCTCCTCCAATTCTTTCTCGAAACCTCCAAACTGTGTAATTGTCTCCCTCTTAATTTTCCCTTCCCCCCACAGTCAGTAATCTTTCCCAAATGCAATTTTGTGTCACCTAACCATTTTTTATGTACTTTTAATTCTCTTATCAACATAATGATGTTTTCCTTCCTGACTCTTTAAACATCCGTCTCCATAAAAAGCTACATCGCAATATTTTGTACACCATATTTATAATTAACATCAGAGATATATTAAGCAATTATGACTCCAAACAACATCCTACTATGTACTTACATAGAGGAAAATGACTATGGTAATGACAAAACCCGCCTTTAATTTGAAAATTTCAATGTCAACTTTCATTGTCAAGATCTGTTGTCACCATTGTCATTTTTTTTTCTTCAAGCAAGAATTGTGAAGCTACACAAGAAAGTACCTGTGCAGATCGCTATAATACGATTCATCTTGTTTCTGCAACTCCTTTGGAACAGAAAGAGAGCTGTATTAAAAGTTCAGACCGGGAGTTCATTTGCAATCGCTTCAAAACAACACGGAATGTGCATCTGCATTGTGAGCGGCCTCTGATTATTATTGAGAGAACGTTACCTGCGCGTGCCGACATGCGTATTGTGCCTCTGTGCCTCTGGGAAGCAGCTGGGAAGCTGCAGGAGGCAGACAGCCCTGGACCGCGTTCCCCACCAGCTTTCTACCTGTAGCCAACCCAATTCCATTGGGAAACAGGCTGCCGGAGGGAGATAGCACAGCTCTCTCTCTCTCTTTCTGTGTCTAAACTCACAGGTGAAGAATGGTGATTCGAGTGAGATACTCACGACCTGCTGCTCCAGCATGGGACACGTACGTACGAAATTAACAGGCAGGAAATGGGCACTTTCTAAATGGTGAAAAGCTAAAAACAGTGGCGGTCCAAAGAGACTTGGGGATCCAGGTACGTGGATCATTAAAATGTCATTAACAGTTGCAGAGAATAATCAAATCGGCAAATGGATTGCTGGCCTTTATGTCTGGACGACTAGAATACAACGTGGGTAGAAGTTATGCTGCAGCTGTCCAAAGACCTGGTTAGACCACACCTGGAGTACTGTGAGCAGTTCTGGGCAACACACCTTAGGAAGGATATATTGGCCTTGGAGGGGGTGCAGCGTCGGTTTACCAGAATGATACCCGGACTCCAGGGTTTAAATTATGAGGAGAGATTACACAATCTCTAAATTCTAGGGATTGTATTCCCTAGAATGTAGAAGGTTAAGGGGTGATCTGATCGAATTTTTCAGGATATTAAGGGGAACTGATAGGGTAGATAGAGAGAAACTATCTCCGCTGGTTGGGGTGTCTAGGACTAGGGGGCATAGTCTAAAAATTAGAGCCAGACCATTCAGGAGTGAAGTTCGGAAACACTTCTACACACAAAGGGTGGTAGAAGTTTGGAACTCTCTTCCGCAAACGGCAATTGATGCTAGATCAATTGTTAATTTTAAATCGGAGATTGAATTTTTTTTGTTAACCAAAGGTATTAAGGGTTATGGGGCAAAGGCGGGTATATGGAGTTAGGTCACAGATCAGCCATGATCTCATTGAATGGCGGAACAGGCTCGAGGGGCTCAATGGCCTCCTCCTCTTCCTATGTTCCTATGTTTCTATGAAAAGACATGTTGGTCCATTAAGCCTACCCCACATCAGGATGGCTGGACTCTCAAAGCCATATAACCTCCAAGAGAGGTGAGTAGAGAATTGAGGGAAAGGTAACCCTGTATTTAATTGATAGTTTTAGTTTCTATTTAATCTCTCAGTACGGAGATAACTCTCTTAGACAATACTTGTTTACCCTGTTTGAGAACCACGAGGAATAAATATTCTTACCGAGTATACTTGTGCAGACGTGGATGGATCAATAAGGTGCTCCTAACGAAAATAAGATGTGCGTAAACATTTACGTAGAATAAACAGCTGATCATAACTATATACAAGCTTATTTTGATTGGGGTATCAACCCATTTAACACTAGATTCCCTTTTTCAAACAACCACAAAAGATAGATGCGTTAACGTCTCTGTTCGAGTACCAAAGTGTGATAATAGAAATATAAGTGTTAATATCTCAATTAAAATAAACCAGAGAGGAAATCAGTTAGCTTCTGAAGCACTCAATTGTGTTACCTGGGAGGAAATGGCGTATCAACTAAATGTTCCAAAGCTCGATTACACAGTGGCGTTCAATGTCTATGCCTCTTCTCCGAATCGTTCATTATAACTTCAACGGGAAATCGAGGAAGGCCCGGGGACGCAGTATAACTGCCATGTATGCCATTTCTCAGGGCTTTCCGCCGATCTTTCCCCAAAGTTGCACAGAGGATGGGTAGAACACCCAAAGTAATTCAAGCCCAGTATGCCGACTATTCCACAAAGCTTCCCTGCAAGGTCCACATGAAAAGCTGTACACAGGCTTAAAGCACTGGTTATCCTGGAGAAAACTGGGATGTGGGAAAGGATTGAGCAGCAGGTACTGCTTAGTTAAATAATGCCAGCTTGAGCTGTATTAGGTGGAGTGTCCCAGAGAGCGACTGGGGAGGGGGAATCCCTACTTCTCCTGATCTATCAAATTGACCTGAAAATAGCAACGCAATAAAAGTTGGCGAAATTTACAGCTGGCACTATAGGGTCGCGGGAAGCCTGTAATCTGAAAGGCAGCCAAGGAATTATAGACATATCCAAAGAGCATTTGCAAATGAGTAATCCCATATAGATAAATGCCACGTCTTTCACATTGGAAGGGAAATGGAAGACTTGCCTAGGTCAATCAATGGCTTTGAACTTCCTTGGGGTAAATGTAAAAAGAATCCTGCGAGTGGTGCTATACTCAGCACACACCATTTCTAGTCATCCCAGAAGGGAATTTAACAAAGGTAACAGAAGACTGGACTATATTGTTCAACCGTTAATGTTTACATCTGAGGGAGTCACACTAAAATTAAATCGTGCTCTGGTTAGGTTGCGCTTTGAATAGTGCATTCAGTTATGGGTGTACAGTTGTAATGAAAACATCACAACAGCAGTGCAACCGTCCATAGGCTGAATCCTATTTTCAGAGGCGAGTTAGAAGAACGGGGGAGAACAATTTGGATTCCTGATTCTTAAAAAGAGTCAATCGAGACGGCGTTTTGTAGAGGAACAGGAATTGAATAGAAAAACACTATTCAAGTTAAACGAGGACGTCGGCATAAACTGGTAAATGGCGAGGTCAGGGCTGATGTCAGAAATATTTTTTTTCAAACAAGCAATGATGAAGATCTGGAATGGTTTTTTTTTGGTAGGGTAGTGGAGCAAAAACATCTGAAGTCAGTTAAGAGAGATTTAAGGACTATGATGGGCCGATTGTAGGTTTTTGTGGAAGGGTGGGTTAGATGCATCAGTGATTAAAAGTGTGATCTTTGTGTATTGACATCCTAATCGTACGTTGGACAAAATATAGCGTTAAATGATGAATCCACTGACACGGAGAGGATGCAAAGCTGATAATAATGTGCATAGTATTCGAAACAGGATGTATACTAAAGGTTTGCTACTACATAAAGCAGTTGGAAGAAGGTATTTTTTTACACTGAGACATCTCGTTAAAGATCAAGCCCAATAGTGCAGGATACCATTAAAAAAATATATTCGTTCATGGGTTGTGGGCGTCGCTGGCAAGGCTAGCATTTATTGCCCATCCTTAATTGCCCTTGAGAAGGTGGTGGTGAGCCGCCTTCTTGAACCGCTGCAGTCCGTGTGGTGAAGGTACTCCCACAGTGCTGTTAGGGAGTTCCAGGATTTTGACCCAGCGACAATGAAGGAATGGCGATATACTTTCAAGTCAGGATGGTGTTTGACTTGGAGGGGGAATTTGAGGTGGTGGTGTTCCCATGCGCCTGCTGCCCTTGTCCTTCCAGATGGTAGTGTTTGCGGGTTTGGGAGGTGCTGCCGACGAAGCCTTGGCGAGTTGCTGCAGTGCATCCTGTAGATGGTACACACTGCAGCCACGGTACGCCGGTGGTGGAGGTAGTGAATGTTTAAGGTGGTAGATGAGGTGCCAATCAAGAGGGCTGCTTTGTCCTGGATGGTGTCGAGCTTCTTGAGTGTTGTTGGAGCTGCACTCATCCAGGCAAGTGGAGAGTATTCCATCACACTCCTGACCTGTGCCTTGTAGATGGTGGAAAGGCTTTGAGTAGTCAGGAGGTAAGACACATGCCACAGAATACCTAGCCTCTGACCTGCTTTTTTTGCCACAGTATTTATGTGGCTGGTCCAGTTAAGTTTCTGGTCATTGGTGACCCCCAGGATTTTAATGGTGGGGGATTCGGCGATGGTAATACCGTTGAATGTCAAGGGGTGGTGGATGAACATTGATAATGCATTGATAAAAATACATAAGTGGGAAGAACGTTGTTAGTCATTACGGGACCGCGATGCCTTGAATGAAGGTTCTTCAAGAGTTATGGTGCCAGTGCTTAGCTTGTCAGAGCTGCTTTGCTTTGCCGGGTAACTTCACCGGGGTGTACGCCGCACTTTGGAAATGTTATGGCGGTGGTGCCGTCACAACTCCGAAGAAATGCAACGGTTGCAGACTAGCCAGCAGAGGAAGGGGAAAACCCAAGCCCTGGCTCATCTGAACAAAAGCACCAAGCAAGAGAATTGCCACGGGGTTCTCCCAATGTTCCAACCCTTCTCTTGGGTTTCCGCCAAAGTTTTGGTGGCGGATTGGGAGAACAGCCACAAAATTCGTACCCCAGTATCTACTTTTATTAAATAAGGATATTCTGCTCTTTGGACCATTATGGATTTTTTTAAAGTGCGTAAATGTAAAAAGAAAATCAGTGATGAGAAATGAAAACACTTCAGTGCGCATATTATAAGATAAACTCTTGACTTCGGTTATTCTGCTACATACCTGATCCTGAGCTTTGGCTGGAGACGCTGTTCTGCATTTCTTCACGTCTTATGTGAAATTAAACCACACAATTTGATACAACAATGTTATAAAACATGGAACCGTACGATGTAATACAATGTAACAATTATCATAAAACTTAGGATCATGTGGTCTGATGCAATATAATAGGACAGTAGCTCAATTAATACTATTATTTGTTTATGTTTTCAATCTTAAATGGTTTTATAGTCAAGGGCGTTGAAAAAGATTAAAAGACCCATGAAGTAATGCGAATAAGTTTCAAAATGTGTTAATTACTGGTATAGTCAGATTAACAAACTGAAATTCAAAATGGAAAACTAGTAATTAGAGAATGAATGTATTTATACTGTATATTCAGCAATACTGACAAACAGTTGCCACTTTCCAGTATAAATTAAGAGTTGGGTTAGAATTAACTCCACAGAGAAGCAGCGTGAGACTCCCTGGAGGGCTTGACTTTGGAGTTGACTCTAGTTCCACATGAAAAGAGTTTTAAAAGCTGTTTGCATGGTTCATTGGATCTTGGTGACAGTTTATAAATCTACCTGGAGTTATCTAAAATAGATACATACAGTTTACAAACAGCCCCGCAGGCAATTTGTACCCATATCAGGGTTGATTTTCCGCATGAGCCAAGGCTTGGGTTTCCACACCAGTAGATGAGCTGCAGTCTGAAGCTGGCCCATGTGATGTGCCAACTTGAAGAGATGAGCAACAATCTCGAGTCCCTGAAACTGACACAAAGCTGCAATCCTTCTGCCATGCTCTTGTCTCAGGATAACGAGCTGGACAGAGCACCAGACTAACTGGCTATGTACAAAGGGGAAGCATCGTTGTGGATTTCTGTCCAATAAATGCACTGACTGCGAAACAGCTTGGATGCCTTCAAAAGGAAACTAGACGAATACATGAGAGAAAAGGGAATAGAAAGATAATGCTGAAAGGCTGAGATTATGCTTTTTACAAAGCCCTTCTGGTGCTACTGGGAGTTGAGTTTTTTGTAATAGATTGATTAATGTTGCAAGAGACTGCAGATAGATGCAGAGTCACGCAGGAATGTCTTTATTTGAGAGGAATTTAACAAGGAAGGAATAGAATTAAGGGGTTGGTCTAAATGACATGAGAAGGTTTCCAAGATGACATTTCTGCAGATGCTTCAGCAAGTAACAGCCCAACAGCCCTATGATCTGCTACAGGCACGTCTTCCTCATCTTCCAAATCCTCATGCTCCTCCTCTGACAGCTCCACTTCTTGCTACTCTGTGGATGCCCCTGTCAATGGCTAGGTTGTGCAGCACACAGCAGGCCACAATGACCCTGCATATCTTTCCCGTATTACGTTTCATTGCATCTCCGCTCTACCTCATTACGTGAAGCCCCAACCAAGGTAGTCCAGGTCTCCTAGAAGCGACCCATTGAAACCAGGAAAATCGGCTCCACTGTCTGTATTTTGGTTGAGCAATGTGCCTTCTATTTTACTATGCACGTGAGATGGAGCAGATATTTACAATGATATTCTTCGCTGGGATTAGTGCCCATGCATAACTGGGCTTGGCCAGAAAGGAAATTACCCATGAAAGTCTCAGGTTCAGTTCCTGGCTTGTGATGCATAGAATTCAGGGGAAAAATTGGATTGCTTTGCGCCCTGTTAGTGTACCCCAGGGGCTCGTGCGTGGCGCCGCTAACGCCTCCCGCGAAATTCAGCGGGAGGTTAGCGGCGGTGGTAGCCAGTAGCACCCCGCGACGCCCCGGTCGCAAACTTCAGTTGCGCCCCTGACCTATCACCGGACGATATGTCCGACAGGGTCAGGGTGGCTTTTTTGCAGCCACGGTGGCGTAAGTTAAAGGGCAGGTGTCGGGTGGCCATTTATTTTGGGTCACCTGCCAGCGCCTGCCCTCTTCCCCTTTTTTAGTTTGAGTGCCGGGCTGCTTTCCCGGAACCCCGCTCCCAGGTGATCCAGCATGGCCCGTGTGGGCCCCACCCCCCTTTAATCAGGTGAGGGAGGCCTGTAATACCATGGTGATACGTGCCGATGCGCGTGGCGCTGTTGCACGTAGCACCATGATATTCACTTGTAGCACCCCAGGAAGGAGGGGGAGCGCTTCCAGTATTGCCCCGGCTCCGGCTTGGGGGCTACTACTGAATTAATGGTGCAGGGGCGCTAAAAGTAATGCGCCAGCGAACTTATCGCCCCAAAAGTGGCACGACCGAAATTTTCCCCCAAAGAATATAAAGCACAGAAACAGGCCATTCGGCCCAACTAGTCGGTGCTGGTGTTTATACTCCACACGAGTCTTCTCCCACTCCATCTACCTCATCTCAGCCTTTCAGCATATCTTCCTATTCCCCTTTCTGTCATATACTCGCCTAGTATCCTTTTAAAGGCATCTAAGCTGTTTCCCTCAAACACTTCCTCTGGTAGCGAGTTCGACATTCTATACACACTGAGTAAAGAAATTTCCCCTTATATCCCTATTGGATTATTTAGTAACCATCTTGTATTTATGGTCCTTAATAGTGCTACAATTGTGGTCTGTGCGCTAGAGAGCCAGTTTTACAGATCCTTGCTGTTACCCTTTAATTCCTGACAGACAGCCAAAGGTGTGCACCTTGGGTGACAACAGGATCGATTGGAGTTTCCTAGGAGGAACCATGCCCCCAGCAAGAGAAATGTGATAAAAATTAAAATGGATTGTGTCTACAAACCAAAGGCGAACAAGCAAGCAGCAAAGTATTACCAAAACAAAAGCAAAATACTGCGGATGCTGGAAATCTGAAATAAAAACAGAAGCTGCTGGAAATACACAGCAGGTCAGGCAGCATCTGCAGAGAAAGAAACAGAGTTAACGTTTCAGGCAGATGGACCTTACTCAGAAGTTCTCAGTGACAGGTTGTGCACATTTCTTTCTGACACCCACCTTTTTCATGGATCTCTGCGCAGAGCGGATCTGGACTGAAGCAAAAGAGGACAACAGAAAATTAGGACATCCAAAATAATAAAATACATTAAAGAAAAAGAAAGTGGCTTTCTTTAAAACAAAACTAGATCAATGTAAACAGTCACCTGGTGGGTTGCTGAAGAGCGACTGTGAGGAGAGAAAGACAAAGACAGAAAAATTAAAGAGTTGAATTTATTGATTATATCTGCAAGAAGGAACAGAAATAATTGTTATCGAATGAATTGAATCATATTTTGGGGGCGATTTTAACCAAACCCGCGGAGAAACGGACGTGATCGGGGGAAACGATTTGAAGTCAAATGAGAGCAATATTGGGCGTGTCTAAACCCGGCGTTCCACCCGATCCCGTGCGTTTCCCGCCCGGTGAGTTCGGATCAAATTACCAGAGAATTTGCCAACAACATTGAATTCAGTAGAGGTACAATTAGTGCTGTTACCTCTCTTAGGACGCCGGCTGATAACAACTATGATTATGATGATGATGATGATCAGGAGAGGAACCACTATCGTTAATAAGACGAGTGGTAGGATCATTGGTGCGGACTTGCCGTGGCTGCTCTCTCCACCACCTGTGTGTAAATGTAAAGTTTCTTTGTGAGACAGAGCAGTCAAGAGCAGGACAATGGTCACATTGAGATTGAGGATCAGCAAATGTGACACTGATTCCCAATCCCCTTGGACATGCGGGGCTATTTCACACTGGCATACATCAAACTAGGCCACGGATCAAAACGCAAAATGTCACCAGTGGGCAACTCGGGCTTTTACCACCCTGGAAGTAACACTGGAGGAATTTTAATGTAGGGACGCTTAATGGGTTGGTGCCAGTTTCCTTTCATTTAAATCGCGTGGGGTGGCAGTGTGTTTGTGTGAGTTCTGTTAACATAGGAACATAGGAACAGGAGGAGGCCATTCAGCCACTCCAGCTGGTTCAACCATTCAATGAGATCATGGCTGATCTGCGACCTAACTCCGTATACCCGCCTTTTGCCCCATATCCCTTAATATCTTTGGTTAACAAAACTCTATCAATCTCCGATTTAAAATTAACAATTGATCTAGCATCAGTTGTCGTTTGCGGAAGACTTCAAATCTTCTACCACCCTTCGTGTGTTAGAGTGTTTCCTAATTTCACTCCTGAAAGGTCTGGCTCTAATTTCTACACCATGCCCCCTAGTCCGAAACTCCACAACCAGCGGAAATAATTTCTCTCTATCGACCATCTCTGTTCCTCTTAATGTCTCGAGAATGTCGCTCCTCCCGCTCAGTTTTCTAGAATTCACTAGACCCTGAAGATCCAATAGGTCCTGAGCACTGACGAGAAAATCTTCGCCTCGTATTTACGGGATGCTTAAGACAAAACGAACATCTGGAAATGAGACGGGCCGAAATTGGGTGATCAACGTGGTTCTTCCGCGGACCCATCTTTGCATTTTGTTGGCGCGCAATGTTGTAAGTTCTATTTACAAACACAACTATATCCGTCACTACCTCCATTTACAGGATGACAGTGAAATCTAACTTATACATGTGTTGTCCGGTTTATTCCCAATATTGGCACGCGGTGATTTCAAGGCTCACGTGTTGCTCTAATTCCGGGGCTCCAGTCTTCGCCTCGCACACTGTAACTGGGTTGACTTCTTATCTATCGTCCTACCTAAAATTGTATACAGCAACTGAATGTAATTAATATCTCCCAATTTATTTATTTTATTGATCATTCTCGGGATACGGGCGACGCTGGCGAGACGGGCATGTTATTTTCCATCTCTGGTTCACCCCTTGAGAAGGTGGTGGTGGGCCGCCTTCTTCTTGAACCGCTGCAGTCCGGTGTGGTGAAGGTTCTCCCGCAGTGCTGTTAGGGGGGCTGCTCCAGGATTTTAGAAGGAACGGCGATACAAGTCCAAGTCAGGATGGTGTGTGAATTAGAGAGGAACTTGGAGGTGGTGGTGTTCCCATGCGCCTGCTGCCCTTGACCTTCTAGATGGTGGAGTTCGCGGCTTTGGGAGTTCCAATTGATCTAATGGAGAATTTACCTATACGGCCAATATTACCCCCTAGAAAAATCCCATATGATTGCGTGCAATTTCATTGTTAAGAATATCTCCACCTATCCAAACTTACTGTATTGACCCTGTTCCACGGTCACTGTTGTCCCGGGTCCGTCTGCTGCAGCGATTCCCACGAGCTGCACTTTGCAGAAATAGAACCCGGCATCTTCCGGTTTCAGCTGAATGATTCTAATCGACGCGTTTCCCCTCTGGCTGAAATCCTCTCCACTTGCCCCGGACACCCTGCCTCTGTATTCCGCTGTATTGTTGGAAACTTAAATTCCCTGTTTGGTGCCTCGGTGCCACGTGTAGCTGCCGATTTCTTTGGGACCCTCATATCTACAGAACAGGTCCGCTGTCTGTCGTGCGGTTTTGGTGAGAGATTGAGGGATCTGAATTACGGTGATGTTCCCAACAGTAACTGTGTGACTGTGTATGTGTGTGTGTGTGTATGTATGTTTGTCTATGTACGTATGTGTGTGTGTGTATGTATGTATGTGTATGTAAGTGTGTGCATGTATGTGTGTATGTATGTGTGTTTGTTTGTTTGTGTGTGTATGTATGTGTGTGAATGTATGTGTGATTATGTATACATGTGTGTGTATGTATGTGTGTGTATGTATGTGCGTGTATGTACGTGTATGTTTGTATATGTGTGTATATATGTGTGTGTATGTGTTTGTACGTGTGTATATACGTGTGTGTATATGCATGTGTTTGTTTGTGTGTGTGAGTGTGTGAGTGTTTGTGTGTGTGTATATGTGTGTGTATATATGTGTGTATATATGTGTGGGATTGTGTGTGTGTGTATGTGTGTTTGTTTGTGTGTGTGTATGTGTGTGTTTGTTTGTTTGTGTGTGTGTTTGCTTGTGTGTATGTGTGTGTGTATATACATGTGTTTGTGTGCGTGTGTGTATATTTGCGTGTATGTTTGTTTGTGTGTGTTTGTTTGTATGTGTTTGTTTGTGTGTGTTTGTTTGTGTGTGTATTTGTGCGTGTGTTTGTTTGTTTGTGTGTGTGTGTGTTTATGTGTGTGGAAACTATCATAACTGCTTAATAAACGTTTTGGTGATCAAATGGGAATAGTTATTAAACACACAGGGGGAATGTTTATAGCCCATGCATCCAGACATAGAAATAGAAATAAAAACAGAAAACGCTGGAAATACTCAGCAGACTAGGCAGCCTCTGTGGAGAGAGAAACAGAGTTAACGTTTCAGGTCGGTGACCTTTCCTCAGAACTGGAAAAAGTTAGAGATGGAACAGATTTTAAGCAAGTGCAGGGGCAGGGAAAGGGAGGTGGGGAGGAAAGAACAAAAGTGACGGTCTGTGATAGGGTGGAAGGTCGGAGAAATTAAATGACAAAAGGGATGTTAGTACAAAGCAAAAGACATAGAAATAGAAAGTTATGCAAATTTTCACTACATTAATCTATTTTCTTTACAAGTAAGACCCTCCGTGCTCAGTCCGCCGTTATATAGTAAGGGACCGGCCGACCCAGGGATTATCGTGGAACAGTCCGTTAGTAATAATCAGCCAACTCACGCACTACGTCAAGCTTTGTTCCTTGTCCACTTTTTTCCGCCGATCCGAATAGTTGCACTTTGCAGTAGTAGAACCCGGAATCGTAATGGCTCACGTCTTTTATAGTAATGGAAGCGTCCCTCCTTTGTGAGAAATCCTCGGCACTTGCCCGCGATAGCCGTCCGCTGAATTCCTTGCTTTGGGTGGTGACTTCAGGTCCGTCGACAGAGTTTTTGTGCCACTTGAACACACCGACCCCCCCCGGGGGCCCTTCATACGTGCAGTTCAGGAGCACCGACTGCCCCTCCGTGGCGTTAACGAAGGGCGGGACTTGAATTACCGTAATGCTCTCTGCAGCAATTCCTGCCAATGGATGGTTTCTGATTAGCGAGATGCACCAAGTCTTTATTTCACCTTAACCAAACGCTGAAGATGCTGGAGGCCGCTAGTGAAGAACCGACAGGGACCGTGCCTCTCCAGACAGCCAGCGGTGGAGGGCCATTGTAAATGTAGCAAAGCTCATCCTGTTGGGTGTAATTTTCCCAGACCCCTGCCACAGTTGGGGCCCGAGGAGCAGCGGAGGGATTACTGGAACACCACGGGTGCACAGACGGACAGACATTTCCCATCAATTAACTTTAGCCATTTTCCCATAAACCGTCCCGCTGCAGGGATGGTGGCGCGGGGCCTCGGGAAATTGAATGGTTTGGCTACAGCATGGGAGGAGGCCATTCAGCCCGTCGAGCCCGTGCCGGCTCTCTGCAAGAGCTCTTCAGCTAGTCCCACTCCCCCGCCCTTTCCCCGTAGCCCTGCGATTTTTTTCCCCTTCAGGTACTTATGCAACTCTCTTTTGAAAGCCGAGATTGAATCTGCCTCCACCACCCTCTCAGGCAGTGCATTCCAGATCCTAACAACTCGCTGCATAAAAAAGTTTTCCCTTATGTCGCCTTTGGTTCTTCTTCCAATCACCTTAAATCTGTGTCCTCTGGTTTGCGACCCTTCCGCCAATGGGAACAGTTTCTCTCTATCTACTCTGTCTGGACCCCTCATGATTTTGAACAGCTCTATCAAATCTCCTCTCAACCTTCTCTGCTCTAAGGAGAACAATCCCAGCTTCTCCAGTCTATCCACATAACTGAAACCCTCATCCCTAGAATCATTCTCGGATTTATTTTCTGCACCCCCTCCAAAGTGCGATGCCCAGAATTGGACACAGTACTCCAGTTGAGGCAGAACCAGTGTTTTATAAAGACTCATCATAAATTCCTGGCTTTTGTACTCTATGCCTCTATTTATGAAGGCCAGGATCCCGTTTGTATCCCCCCCACCCCCGCTCATGTCGCCTCTGGTTCTTAATCACCTTAAAACTGTGTCCTCTGTTTCTCGAACCTTCCGCCAGCGGGAACAGTTTCTCTCTATCTACTCTGCCCAGACCACCCAATTCCACCCATTGGGGTAGATTTCCGTCTTTACCGCCTGGGCGCTACACGTCTTGTGACGGAAGGAGAAAGGAAAACCCAGAGTGAGATTCCCACTCTTCTCATAGAACCCAGCGGATTTGCTGCCAGTGGATTGAATGGGAAGAAAGTCGGGCAAGTGCTGTTAGCGCCAGATTGTCCTTCCTGCGTTCCGCCCAGGCCATGTCTAAAGCCCACGTGGTAAAGGCAAAGATTTACACCTTAATCACAGCAAGCATGATTGAGCTCCCCTCAGTATCGCAATCAGATAACGGAACAAAATCATTCATTTAAAAAAAAAATATCGCACATTCATGGCCAAGTCGTTAACATCCTCGCCTCTGCATCAAGCTTATGGGTTGGAGCCTCACTCCAGCATTCCATCATATCATTCTGGCTCATACCCCAGTGCAGCGCTGCCTGCTGCAGTTACGGTTCTGTCGATCAGGCATAAAGTTGAACATAAGAAGATGAGAAATAGGAGCAGGGATAGGACATTCGGCCTTTCGAGCCTGCTCCACCATTCAATAAGATCATGGCTGATCTTCTACCTCATCTGCACTTTCCCACACTATCCCCATATCCCTTGAGCCCTTCATATTCAAAAATCTATCGATCACTGTCTTGAATATACTCAACGACTGAGCATCCACAGCCCTCTGGGGTAGAGAATTCCAAAGATTCACCAGCCGCTGAGTGAAGAAATTTCTCCTCATCTCAATCCTAAATGGCCGACCCCTTATTCTGAGACTCTGACCCCTGGTTCTAGATTCCCCAGACAGGGGAAACATCCTCCCTGCATCTACCCTGTCAAGGCCCCTCTCTGTCTGTTCAGTTGATTCAAGTGGCCGTTAAAATTTTCATGTTACCAATCAAAGAAATCCTGGCCAACTGTCCTTTCCAATTAACATCAGCGCCTTATTTTTGTTCGATCCCTAGCGCCTTGGTTTTCGACATATTTAAGCCCCGCCACTGTTAGCTTTGTATGCGAGGCGTTGTGATATCGTTCCGAGCGAGCGTTGAAGGTGCTGAATTCTCTGACTGAAGTATGGTACAGTTGGTACTTACCAGAGACAAGTGTCAGTGCCCACATAACGCATCGGGAATCCATCTGGTCCTTCAGTGCACTGACAGTGAACTCAGAAATAAACGGATGCACCAAGCTGTCGGGGGATTGGCAGTGCGAGTTGAAAAAAGTAACTCTTTCCGTCAACGTGAAAGTGACGCAATGGAAAAGGGGAGTGAGAGTTGGGTTTGTGTGTGTCCGCTCTTTGCTCTCTCCCTCCCTCGTGTGCACATGCGTTTGCGCATTTCATAACAAGCTAAATGTTTTCTCTCGTATACTTAGCGTGAATAACTCCGCACCTCCGGGATTCTGAAATCTAGGAATGAAGGCATTGCAATCTATTTCAGATCCTGAAGATTGTTTCACACGAAGCTTGAAAAAGAAGTTGGGTCGCTTCATGATTTCCTGTTGCCACTCAGAGCGCTCGCGCTGCTAATTATTGGGTTGACGCCCCGACTCTCAAATATGCAATTCAGCCACTTTTCCCACACATATCACAAAGGTTTTAGTTTCATTAAGATGTGGATATAACGTTTTCAACTCAATGCATTGTCGGCTGAGGACTCGTGTGACGGTCTGCAAAACCTTAGCGACATCAGTAGACAAGATGAAACCCATTGCTAGTGGTGTTAAATAGAGAGTGAAGTGAAGGTCAGCAATGTAAAAATTCTGATATATATACAAACATATATATAGACCAAAATTTACACCCTGCATATTACAGCACACATCGCTGATCATATATATGTGTATGTGTGTGTAAAATTATGAAGCGCCTAGATAGAGTGGATAGGAAGGGCCTATTTCCTTTAATCAGTAACCAGGGAGCATAGTTAGGCCTTAGCTAAAATACTGTGTACAGTTCTGGTCACCACATTACAGGATAAATGTGATTGCACCAGAGAGGGTACAGAGAAGATTTACGAGGATGTTGCCAGGACTGGAGAATTTTAGCTCTGAGGAAAGATTGGATAGACTGAGGTTGTTTTCTTTGAAACAGAGGAGGCTGAGGGGAGATTTAATTGAGGTGTATAAAATTATGAGGGGCCAAGATAGAGTGAATATTTCCTTTAGCAGATAGGTCAATAACCAGGGGGCACTGGTTTAAGGCAATTGATGGAAGGATTACAGGGGAGTTGAGGAGAATGTTTTTCACCCAGAGGGTGGTGGGGGTCTGGAACTCATTGCTTGAAAGGTTGTTAGATGCATTTAAAAAGTACATTTAAAATCACATCACATTTAAAAAGTACTTGGATATGCACTTGAAGTGCTGTAACTTACAAGGCTACGGACCAACAGCTGGAACGTGGGGTTAGGCTGGATAGCTCTTTTTCGGTCGGCACGGACATAAGAACGTAAGAAATAGGAGCAGAATTCGGCCATTTGGCCCTTCAAGCCTGCTCTGCCATTCAATAAGATCTTGGCTGATCTTCTACCTCATCTCCACTTTCCTGAGCTATCCCCATATCCCTTGATCCCCTTAATATTCAAAAATCTATCGATCTCTGTCTTGAATATACTCAACGACTGAGCCTCCACAGCCCTCTGGGGTAGAGAATTCCAAAGATTCACCACCCTCTGAGTGAAGAAATTTTTCCTCATCTCAGTCCTAAATGGCCGACCCCTTATTCTGAGACTGTGACCCCTGGTTCTAGACTCCCCAGCCTGGGGAAACATCCTCCCTGCATCTACCCTGTCGAGCCCTGTAAACATGTATGTTTCAATGAGATCACCTCTCATTCTTCTAAACTCTAGAGAATATAGCCCTAGTCTACTGAATCTCTCCTCATAGGACAATCCCCCCATCCCAGGAACCAGTCTGGTGAACCTTCGTTGCACTCCCTCTATGGCAAGTAGATCCTTCCTTAGGTAAGGAGACCAAACTGGTCTCACCAGGGCCCGATATAATTGCAGTAAGACGTCTTTACTTTTATACTCAAATCCTCTTGTAATAAAGGCCAACATACCATTTGCTTTCCTAATTGCTTGCTGTACCTGCATGTTAACTTACAGTGATTCGTGTATAAGGACACCCAGGTCCCTCTGAACACCAACATTTCCCAATCTCTCACCATTTAAAAAAAACTCTGCTTTTCTATTTTTCCTACCAAAGTGGATAACTTCACATTTCTCCACATTATATTCCATTTGCCCATTCACTTCGCCTGTCTATATCCCCTTGAAGCCTCCTTGCATCCTCCTCACAACTTACATTCCCACCCAGCTTTGTTTCATCAGCAAACTTGGATATATTACATTTGGTCCCCTCACGAGGCGTTGAATGGCCTCCTTCTGTGCCGTAAATCTTTATGATTCTATGAGATAAAATCAACATTTTCACTTTATTATGCAGCGGGTCGATTTTGATCTACACTGCCTGAGCGTTAGCTATCGCCGGGGAGGAGTGCAGAGAGGAAAGTCGGACTGGGAAAATCCTTCTTGGTAAGGGAGCTCGTCCTGCATTCTTTCCATTTAGCGAAATGGAATTAGAATGGGTGTGGGGAGGAATGGAGGTGGTGACTGGTGTGCGACCCTCTTACTCCCAAGTACTCCCGTCCCCAGTTTGTCCTTTGCACACTGCCCAGACAGTACTTAACGCTCAGGGGGTCAAGACCAGACACTTCACCCACAGAAGCTACACCATAGTTATGACAACTCAGAGTAATTGCCTGTTTATAAAGCGCTTCCAGATGTTTTCGAAGCCCTGATAGGGTTCTATCTAAATTCAAGTAGTTACATTGGTTTTGGTTACACAAGATTGCTTTCGTTGTGGCTGCTGTTTACATCAGATGAATAATTGCTGTTTCATTAATGACCTGATTGGTATTTGAGTCCAATCCTATTGCACTTTGAATGCAATTTGGAATTGTGCGCACTGGCATTAACTTTGCTGAAACTCAGTGGTGAAGACAGGGGAACGGTAGCGTAGTGGTTATGCTACTGGATTAGTAAGCCAGAGGCCTGGACTAATAATCCGGAGAGAGGAGTTCAGAATCCCACCATGGCAGCTGGGGAATTTAAATTCAGTCAATTAAATAAATCTGGCATAAAACGCTAGTATCCATACTGGATAGTTGTAAAAACCCACCTAGTTCACTAATGTCCTTTAGGTAATCCTTACCTATATGTGACTCCAGACCCACGGCAATGTGGTTGACATCTTCTGAAATGGCCGCGCAAGCCACTCAGTTGGACCAAACCGCTACAATCCAAGTCACTGTTGGAATGACCTTCACCACATGGGAGGCGGCTCAAGGGCAATGAGGGATGGGCAATAAATGCTGGCCTTGCCAGCGACGCCCACATCCCAGGAATGAATAGTAATACCGCTGTGTTCTGGCTCACGATGGCGTGTGACAAAGGACAAACGCCATTCCCGCGGGGCTTCGAGCGGTCTTCAGACCGGAGATCCAGAGACCGCCCCCCCCCTCCCCGTCCCGCGGAATTTGTCTTGTTTGCACCCTGTGCGGTGAACTGCAAACTGACGCTGAGACGTGTTTTATTTGGTTGCTGCAATTGAGCAATTGCAACATACCAGAGACGAGAGTCAACTGCAAATGCGTGCTTACCATTTGACAGTCTGAATTCCGAGCAGAGTATTTAAAGCACCTCGGATGCAGGCTGTCAAAAATACTCAGCGAAGCTAACACGCTCAGCAATTCTGAGAAATTAGAAGCGCTTTCAACGCTCCAGCTTATTTAAACATACGAGATACGTGCAAAATAGCACCTGTTCTCTGTTCCATGGTTACCGTGGTATTTACAGCTAAAGGAAGCGGAACGAAGAAACATTCTGGTGCAAATTAGTAAGCCAGGCGTGCAGTAGTCGAACCCGGATGGAATGCATATTGAGGCCAGTCGAAAGAGAAACACGTGGGTTTCCATCATTTTACATGGGAGCGAGAAATAAGGAAAGTATTTAACCGGGAAAGACCATGAGGTGTGTCAGGCCCGCTGGTCCCACGGCCCTATCATATTGCGGATGCGATCCCACACATTTCATCTCCTGAGAGAGAGAGAGAGAGTTCGTCATAAATAATCCTTATTCCCATTGTAAAAACTGAAGTATAGTTATCCATTCACTGCGCACATTGTCCTTATCAACACCCACTAGCACAGGAACCACGCTGTCCACTCCCAGCTTCCGAACAGTTATTTGTTTTATTCATTCAGGGGATATGTGCATCGCTGGCAAGGCCAGCATTTATTGCCCATCCCTAATTGCCCTTGAGAAGGATGGTGGTGAGCCGCCTTCTTGAACCGCTGCAGTCAAGGTACATCCACATTGCTTTTCGTAGCAGTTCCTTACATTTTAGAGGACAGCTGATAGTCAAACACAATGCTGTGGGTCTGGAGTCACATATAGGCCAGGCCACATAAGGACGGCAGATTTCCTTCCCTAAAGGGGCATTCGTGAAGTAGATGGGTTTTTCAGGAGAATCCAATAGTTTTGTGTCACCATTACTGATACTAGCTTTTTATTCCAGATTTATTTAATTTAATTGAATTCAAATTCCCCAGTTGCCGTGGTGGGGTTTGAGCTCACATCACCAGAGCATTAGTCCAGGTCGCTGGATTACTAGTCCAGTAGCATAACCACTATGCTACCGTTCCCTAAATATGTTTGTGCATGCACCTGATTATTTGTGTGTGGCTATATGTATTTGCGAGTGTCTGTGTGAGTGTTTCTTTCTATGTGTGCAGGTGTTTGAATTCTGGGACTGTTAGGTTTCATTTCATGCCTTTCCTGGTTGGCTTTCTGTTGAATTATAACTAATATTTTAGTCCCAGCTCTATTGAATTTCGATTTTCAACTTGCCGCGCCTGTGTGTAAACCTGGTATTTGGGATGGGCCGCACCTGTGTGGCAAGTTGAGAATGTACCGCACATCTTCAAGAAAAAAAGTTGGGCCGTCCAACCTCGTTTCTGCTTTAGATTTTTACATCCAACAGAGCGAACTTTTTACATGATAATCTACCTGGAAAAGTAAATCAGTCTTCCACTGTTGATGCCTCTCTCTATCACAACACTCACTCTCACTATTATCTATCTCCCTCTGCTGGTGTCTCTCTGTATCACAGCACTCACTCTCACCTTTACCTATCTCCCTCTGCTGGTGTCTCTCTGTATCACAGCAACACTCAGTCAGGCACTAAACTGATGCACAGGTACATTGCTCAGACCGGCAGCCAATGAGTACAGCCAGACACTGAGCTGATGCACAGGTACATTGCTCAGATCTTCCTTTCATTCAATCACTTGCATTTTCCTATTTCCTAATTTCCTTTTAATCTGCCCTTTGTATTTTATGTGACCTCTCTTGTTTATAACCTCTCTTTTGGATGACCAACCCCCATCTGTCCTGCCTTTCCTTTTGCTTGTTTTGCCCCATCTCCCTCATTTCCTTTACAATTATCAGATTGCCCCATTGCCATGTCCTGGCTTAGAGCACCGCGCTCTCTGTGTGTGAGTCCCTGAGCTTCAGTCAGCCTCAGTCTCTCTGTCCCTGTGTCCCTGTCAGTCCCTCTCCCTTACTCAGGCAGTGTTTAATCGACCCTCACATTCTCCATTTGTGTTACACACAACAGTTCCCATCCCTTTACCCAAATGCATGGCTTCAGGGGTGATTCAAATGGGGAAGAGTCAGCACAACCCTTATTAAACTGTTGCCATTCTGTGACTTTACAAATACACAGCTCTGCCTTTCTCCCTCTGCTGGTCACTTTTGTGGTCACTTCGTGGTCACTTTCACCCAGTGACCACGAAGGAATAGCGATTGAGGGTAAATTTAACCAACCTCGCTGGGCGGGAATCTCAGGGTGGAATGCCAGTTTTACACCCCGCCCAATATTACACACCATTGACTTCAATGCAGAGTAAAAGCGGATGCGTTGTAAAAACACATCTGGTTCACTGATGTCATTCAGGGAAGGAAATCTGCCGTCCTTAAACGGTCTGGCCTATATGTGACTCCAGATCCACAGCAATGTGGTTGACTCTTCACTGCCCTCTGAAATGGTGGCTCATCAATATCCCGGGGTCACCATTGAAGAGAAACTTAACTGGACCAGCCACATAAATACTGTGGCAACAAGAGCAGGTCGGAGGCTGGGTATTCTGCGGCGGAGTGTTTCATCTCCTGACTCCCCAAAGCCTTTCCACCAGCTACAAGGAACAAGTCAGGAGTGTGATGGAATACTCTCCACTTGCCTCGATGAGTGCAGCTCCAACAACACTCAAGAAGCTCGACACCATCCAAGACAAAGCAGCCCACCCACCATCTTAAATATTCACTCCCTCCAGCACCAGCGTACTTTGGCTGCAGTGTGCACCATCTACAAGATGCACTGCAGCAACTCGCCAAGGCTTCTTCGGCAGCACCTCCCAAACCCGCAACCTCTACTAACTAGAAAGACAAGGACAGCAGGCGCATGGGAACACCACTACCTCCAAGTTCCCCTCCAAGTCACACACCATCCTGACTTGGAAGTATATCGCCGTTCCATCATCGTCACTGGTTCAAAATCCAGGAACTCCCTCCCTAACAGCACTGTGGGAGTACCTCCACCACACGGACTGCAGCGATTCAAGATGGCGGCTCACCACCACCTTCTCAAGGGCTATTAGGGGTGGGCAATAAATGCTGGTCTTGCCGGCGACGCCCACACCCCAGGAATGAATTAAAAAAACAACATTGCACCCGATCCCGTCGATTTCCCGATGGGTGGGTTAGGGTAAAATTGCTGAGTATTATATGTGTCTAAGACAAGGAGGGTGTGTGACTTGCAGGAGAACTTGGAGGTGATGGTGTTCCCATGCACCTACTGCCCTTCTAGGTGATGGATGCCATGGGTTTGGGAGGTGCTGCTGAAGAAGCCTTGCCAGTGCATTCAGGAGATCGGACGCACTGCAGCTGCCCTACGCCTGGGCGATGGAGGGGGTGAATGTTTAGGCAAGTGGATACGGTGTCAATCAAGCAAACTTCTTTGTCCTGGGTGGTGTGGAGCTTCCTGAGTTTTACTGCAGCTGCATCCATCAGAGCAAGTGGAGAGTACACCAACACTCCTGAGTTGTTATTCTATTTAGATGTCTTCTACTTCATTTCAGCTGCTGCCTGGATTGCGGTGGAATACTCGACTTCCGCAGGGCACAAAAACGGGCGGTGGCATATCGGCATTGATATGAAAAATAAAATTAGGTGGGGTTTATTACAGGCTACCGATCCGCCACTGCCCGTTTTCCGCTCCCAAAGGAAGTTGAGCTTTGACCCTGCTGTTCTTTTTCCAGGTGCTCTCTCCTATTTGTAACTACAGTGTTGATTTATCCCAGTATAGGCTCCAGAAAAAGCAGCAAACCTGAGGATTGGGAGCAGTTTAGGATTCAGCAAACGAGGACAAAGGGATTAATTAAGAGGGGGAAAATAGAATATGAGAGTAAGCTTTCAGGGAACATAAAAACTGACTGTAAAAGCTTCTATAGATATGTGAAGAGAAAAAGATGGGTGAAGTCAAGCGCAGGACCCTTGCAGTCAGAATCAGGGGAATTTATAATGGAGAACAAAGAAATTGCAGACCAATTAAATACATACTTTGGTTATGCCTTCACAAAAGAGGACACAAATAAACTCCCAGAGATGTCGGGGAACATAGGGTCTAATGAGAGGGAGGAATTGAATGAAATCAGTATTTGTAGGAAAATGGTGTTAGGGAAATTAACGGGATCGAAGGCCGATAAATCCCCAGGGCCTGATAATCTACATCCTAGGGTACTTAAGGAAGTGGCCCTAGAAATAGTAGATGCATTGCTGGTCATCTTTCAAAATTCTATAGACTCTGGAACAGTTCCAATGGATTGGAGGGTAGCTAATGTAACCCCACTATTTAAAAAAGGTGGTAGAGAAAAAATGGGGAATTTTCGACCGGTAAGCCTGACATCGGTAGTGGGCAAAATGCTAGAGTCCATTATAAAAGATGTAATAGCAGAGCACTTGGAAAACAGTGACAGGATCGGACAAAGTCAACATGGATTTACAATAGGTAAATCATGCCTGACTAATCTACTGGAATTTTTTGAGGATGTAACTGGTAGAATAGATAAGGGAGAACCAGTGGATGTGGTGTATTTGGACTTTCAGAAGGCTTTCGATAAGGTCCCGCATAAGAGATTAGCGTGCAAAGTTAAAGGACATCGGATTGGGGGTAAGGTACTGATTTGGATAGAGAACTGGTTGGCAGACAGGAAGCAAAGAGTTGGAATAAACGGGTCTTTTTCCGAGTGTCAGGCAGTGACTAGTGGGGTACCGCAGGGATCAGTGCTAGGACCCCAGCTATTCACAATATATATTAATGATCTAGACGAGGGAACTAGATGTAATATCTCTAAGTTTGCAGACGACACAAAGCTGGGTGGGCGTGTGTGCTGTGAGGAGGATGCAGAGAAACTCCAGTATGATTTGGACAGGTTGGGTAATTGGGCAGGTGCATGGCAGATGCAGTATAATGTGGATAAATGCGAGGTTATCCACTTTGGTGGCAAAAACAGGAGACAGATTATTATCTGTACGGCAATAGATTGGGAAAAGGGGAAGTGCAACGAGATCTGGGAGTCCTTGTGCACCAGTCGCTGAAGGTAAGCATGCAGGTGCAGCAGGCGGTTAAGAAAGCAAATGGTATGTTGGCCTTCATAGCGAGAGGATTCGAGTACAGGAGCAAGGATGTCTGGCTGCAGTTGTACAAGGCCTTGGTGAGACCACACCTTGAGTATTGTGTGCAGTTTTGGTCGCCTTATCTGAGGAAGGATGTTCTTGCCATGGAGGGAGTGCAGCGAAGATTTACCAGGCTGATACCTGGGATGGCAGGAATGACGTATGATGAGAGATTGGGTCGATTAGGCTTATATTCGCTAGAGTTTAGAAGAATGAGAGTGGATCTCATTGAAACTTATAAAATTCTAACATGACTAGACAGACCAGATGCAGGAAGGATGTTCCCGATGGCGGGGGAGTCCAGAACCAGAGGTCACAGTCTAAGGATAAGGGGTAAGCCATTTAGGACTGAGATGAGGAGGAATTTCTTCACCCAGAGAGTGGTGAACCTGTGGAATTCTCTGCCACAGAATGCAGGTGAGGCCAATTCATTAAATATATTCAAGAAGGAGATATATTTATTTCTTAAGCCTAAAGGGATCAAGGGATATTGGGGGAAAGCAGGGACAGGGTACTGAATTTGGATGATCAGCCATGATCTCATTAAATGGCGGAGCAGGCTCGAGGGGCCGAATGGCCTACTCCAGCTCCTATCTTCTATGCTTCTATGGTCGTCCTACCGCAGCATTACAGTCTCTTGGGTCAGATAACTCTTAAAAGTACACGTTGTTTAAAAAAAGGTTGGGCTAGAATAAGTAGCAAAAAGCTGATCATGTCGATCCCGTCGAAAGCGCTCTGAAAGTGAAAGGCATGCTGTTGCATTTACACAACTGGGCTCAGCACCATTCCGTGACATGTGGCCAACACATGTTCATATTTCAGACAATTGCCAGGCACTATTCATTTAAATCAAACCCGAGTACTATCGCCGGTTCTCATTTACAAACTCTGCGCCCTTTAACTTCAGTCTAATATGTTTGTCATTTTTTAAACAGGTGCAAGATGAGTTTCAATCCCCCGGGTGCGTAAACACCCACTGAAATTAGTGAAGGATGAAACTGAACTGTGAGGCGTTATTCCTTTGTTTCAATGTACCGCTTGTGTAATGTTAAAGTAGTGCTTCTTTCTTATATATTCTTAAAATATGACGTTTCCGACTACAATTGGAAAACGTGCTTAGTGAACAGAGTTCCTCTGTGCTTTGTTGAACCACCAGAGGGGTTCGTCATATAAGTCTGCGTCTGTTGTGGGATGTTTGTTACACTTAACAACACATTGGGACGCTGCCGGTCAGAAGTTAGCTCGTAGTGTCCTGCGGAGCAAGAGTCAAAATGCAAACTATTCACATGTGGCTGTTCTTGAATTTACTGACAATACTTTTGTATATCGGGGAGCCGCTGTCTTCTGATGTTCACATTTTAATTTTTTTAATTTGCTTCTGGGATCGGGGCGTCGCTGGCAAGGCCAGCATTTATTGCCCATCCCTAGTTGCCCTTGATAAGGTGGTTGTGAGCCACCTTCTTGAACCGCTGCAGTCCGTGTAGTGAAGGTACTCCCACAGTGGGCTGTTGGGTAGGGGGTTCCAGGATTTTGACCCAGCGACGATGAAGCATCGGCGATATACTTCCAAGCCAGGATGGTGTGTGACTTGGAGGGGAACTTGGAGGTGGTGGTGTTCCCATGTGCCTGCTGCCCTTTTCCTTCTTGGTGGCAGAGGTTGCGGGTTTGGGAGGTGCTGCTGAAGAACACTTGGAGAGTTGCTGCAGTGCATCTTGTAGACGGTACACACTGCAGCCATGGTACGCTGGTGGTGGAGGGAATGAATGTTTAAGGTGGTGGATGGGGTGCCAATCAAGCGGGCTGCTTTGTCCTGGATTGTGTCGAGCTTCTTGAGTGTTGTTGAAGCTCCACTCATCCAGGCAAGTGGAAAGTATTCCATCACACTCCTTACTTGTGCCTTGTAGATGGTGGAAATTCTACATTTATTAAGGCGTACGATTATTTGGTAGGGCAGGTTGTTTCCTTATGCAGAACTAATATATAACGAAGTTACAGTGTGTAAAAAAAATGTTTTATTTTATTATGCTGTGTTACTTTGCGTTGAACCCACCATTTCAACGGTATAAGCATTTTATCTTTCGGGGAGCTTTATATATATGTTATACACATTAACGTTCTCCTCCATGCAGGTGTTGTGAATTGGCATTATAAAATTAACATAATTAATGGAGCCTACTAAAATCTACTTGTGGAAATAAATGAATTCACGGGCTCCTAACCGACTGTGTTACACATGGAATTATCTGACATATTATACCTTCTACTCGACAATTCAACGTCGATGCGTTCGACACAATTTATTCCATTAGCAAAAAGTTGATATTCAACACGTTTCCAAAAGTTCCCATACTTACACTTGACATAATAGAAAGGACAGATTTCCTTCTTAAATGATTAAAGATGACAGAAGTGAAATCTGTCCCAAGTAGGATGGTGAAATAGAAATGAGTTGGGAAGTGGTGATTATATAATGTTAATACAGTTTTACAAAGAAAACAAACTGCGTGAAAACACAACAGATCCGCCTTTATAAAGTGACAATTGCCTATAATTTTTGCACTATAAAGGTTCTGAATATATACAGCTGTTCAATCTGATTATGGACTGCAATTTCCCAAAGTTGCGTTGAGAAACGGGAAAAGGACCCAATGTAATGACAGCTGAATACCGGTTTGTAGCTCAATGATTGATGGATCAATCAGCATTTTAAATTCTTCATAATAGCTTGTAAATTGTGGGACACATGAGATCATTATGTTAAAAAAAACCCGTAGCTGTTTGACAGATCAATGCTTCTTTCTCCAGAAACACACATGTTGTATCTTGAATCTATTTGTACTGCCCACTCCCACGGCCGTCTCCAGTAACTTGTTCCACAAATCTCTTACTCTATAGGCGAACAGTTTCCGCCTGACTTCCCTTCTTGCAGCTAACTAGTTACCGTCTGAAGTGTGACCCTTGGAAATTAGATCCTTCCCCACAGTGACCGATCTATCTGGGCTCAATTCATAATAATTGTACAACGTTAATTGACAGGTTGCGGTATTTCATGGACGGATACATTGATCCTAATTTATTCTAACAATAAAGGATACACAGTAACATCAATTAGTGATAGTGGAAGATACTTTAATTTGAGCTTCGCCCCTCGTGGCAGATGAAATTTAACGCAGGAAAGTGCGAAGTGTTACATTTAGGGAGGAAGGACGAGGAGAGGCAAAATAAACTAAAAGGTACGATCCTAAAGTGGGTGCCTGAACAGAGAGACTTGGGGGTGTATGTGCACAAATAGTTGAAGGTTGAGATACTGGTTAACAAAGCATACGGGATACTGGGGTTTATAAATAGAGGCATAGAATACAAAACCAAGTCAGTTATGATGAACCTTTATAAAACACTGGTTCGGCCTCAAATGGAGTATTGTTTCAAATTCTGGGCACAGCATTTTAGGAAGAATGTGAAGGCCTTAGAGAGGGTGCAGGAAAGATTTACAAGAATTGTTCCAGGGATGAGGAACTTCAGTTATGTGAATAGACTGGAGAATCCGGGGTTGTTATCCTTAGAGCAGAGAAGATTGACAGGAGTTTAGATAGAGGTGTTCAAAATCATGAGGGGTCTGGACAGAGTCATTGGCGGAAGGGTCCAGAACCAGAGGACACAGATTTAAAGTGACTGGCAAAAGAACCAAAAGCGACGCAGCGAGTGGTTAGTACCTGGAATGCACTGCCTGAAAGATTGGCGGAGGCAGACTCAATCGTAGTTTTCAAAAGGGAATTGGATAAGTACGTTAAGGGAAAAAATGCAGGGTTAAGCGGAAAGGGCGGGGGAGTGAACTAGCTGAAGTGCCCTTGCAGAGAGCCAGCATTGTCTCGACGGGCCGAATGGCCTCCTTCTGTGCTCTAACGATTCTATGATTCTATGCTGGTCTGTAATTCTGTAGGTAACTATTAACAGGTGAAATTGTTCCATTTATACTCTAGACAATGGGTTGTCGAGTGAGATCAGAGTGTTCCAGTCCCCAGATGCCATTAATGTAACAGAAGGAGGATCGGTGCAGCTGAACTGCACTTTTGAAGCGAATGGTTCTGTTGGACATGTTGTTTGGAGGCGGGCCTCACAAAACATGGAAGTGTCGGTTCGGAATCCTTTTTATCAGAGCCGGATAACGAAGTCAGGGACGAAATTATTTGCCGAAAAATGGTTTTCCTTGAAATCATCAATTTACTGACAATGAACTCAGATTTTTACTACTGCGAGGTGGAAATTGCGGCGGTTGGGAAAGCAAGCGGGACAGGAACCCAACTTATAATAACTGACAGTGAGTAGAAAAGATCAGAGTTCGTTTTAAGAATTTACCAATATTTTGACATTGGTAGGGCTGTACATGTGCAACGCTAAGAGATTTCAGTTCGGTTGCCGGATTGTGTCCGTGTGTCAATCTCACTTTCAAAGTACATCGGGAACAATTGTTCGATAATTAATATCCTGAAAGTGCCATATATGTGATTTAAATCTGGCTATTCAAGGCGCGGTGCTTTAGGAATAGGATTACACGAGCTTCAAGCTACTCCCCCACCCCACCACCCCACAACCACCTGAAGGTGAGTGTTATCTCAAAATAATACGTGGCATTATCGCTTGATTTTCTTGCTTGGCACCTTACATATCTCTGTTAGGGCAGCTATGTTCCTCCTTTTTTACAAAGCTAATGAGTTCGACCTTTTCTGTATTTTTGTTTCTCTCGTAACCTAGCACTAGAACACGAGGGAACAGGCTAGCGTTCACTCCACCTCCGGGATACATGTCTCCCTTGAGCCTGAGTGACCAGAAATAAACACAATACTCAAGATGCCATCTGACCAGAGTACTGTACGGTTGGATCCCCACACCATTTAAAAGGAAACATGCCTTCTATATGTTTTATTCCTTTCTGGGATGTGGACGTCGCCCAGCATCTATTGCCCATCCCTAGTTGCCCCTGAGAAGGTGGTGGTCAGCCACCTACTTGAACCGCTGCAGTCCGTGCGGTGAAGGTACTCCCACAATGCTGTCAGGGAGGGAGTTCCAGGATTTTGACCCAGCGACGATGAACGTACGGCCGATATATTTCCAAGTCAGGATGGTGTGTGACTTGGAGGGCAAATTGAAGGTGGTGCTGTTCCCATGCGCCTGCTGCCTTTTTCCTTCTAGGTGGTAGAGGTCGTGGATTTAGGAGGTGCTGCCGAAGAAGCCTTGGCAAGTTTAATGAAATAGGCTTTAGTTAGAATTTACTGTTTTCGATATAAGCCTTTATTTTAAACAGGTTAGCGCCTTGGTTAAAATGAAGGGCATGTGGAACGCTAGTATTGTAACAAATAATTATAGTTTTTTTCACTTTCCACGGGGATGCAGTACCTCAGATTATATATAAAATTAGGAAACGGCTTTTCTTTAACGGATAGAAAGCCATTGGAATGATTTTGAGTTTTCATAACCTATAACTGAGCAATCCAAATGTAATTACTAAATTGCGAACTAGTGACCTTCGTTATGTCTATTTCTGATTTACATTGATGGGGGGTGAAATCGGACACGGGTGGATCGCGGATCACATTGGATCGCCTGTTTGCACTCCGCCAAGTATTGAGTGCAATTGCCTTAATAATGGCCCAGAAATTGGAGTTCGATGGTTGCCACGGGGGTAAGGATCCCCCGCGATATCGCACTCCGTGCCTACCTTTATGGTTTTGGCCCACACGAACTTCAGTTCCTGGGCCTCTCCCTGGTGCCGGCGCGCAGTGTGTGCGTGTCCCAGAGGCGCAGTTAGTTCGATGCTACCTCTGGGATCACGTGGGCCAGTTAGAACCAGTGGCAGCACACCATCTTTCATTCATAGTTTTGACAGCAAGATCTGTCAAAACTATGAATATAACAAGCCCCCAAAAGAACAGCTAAACCTCAATTAAATTTTAAAAAAGCCATCACATTAATAAAATAACTATAGTTAAATAAATTAACCACTTTAAACAAAAATTTAAATTTTTGAAAAAATTTAAATTATTTTTAAATGTTATAAAAATAAACTTACCTTTCTTTAAAGTCTCTAAAAAAGATAAACCTGTTGAAATTTTTTTTAAAATAATACTTAATTAACTACTTACCTTTTTAAAAGGGGGTCTTACGCCTGCTTTCTTTATGTGTAAAATCTTCAACACTTACCTGCGCGTTCAAACCTGAAAAAAAACTAAGTGCGCTGCGTGCGCACAACCTGTAGCGTGCACGCGGTTCACTTAGGAACCGCCCCCTTTGCAATACCCGAAGTGCTAGTTTCCCGCGCATGCGCAGTGCATGCAGAAAACCGGCACTTCGGGACCTTATACGCGAGAGTACACAGTGCGTAATCTCCCGTATTAGGTCTAATTTTCGGGACATAAAACTGAATATTGGGCGCACTAAACCGAAATACTGCAGATGCTGGAAATCTAATATAAGAAACAGAAAATGCTGGAAATACTCAGCAGTTCGGGCAGTATCTGTGGAGAGAGAAACAAAGTTAACGTTTCAGGTTTCTAACAGAATGGCATCGACCCGAAACGTAAACTCTGTTTCTCTCTCGCCCTGCAGATGCTGCCTGACCTGCTGCGTGTTTCTTGCATTTTCTGCGTTTTATACTGAATATTGGGCGAGTTGTATCGCGGTCGGCCAATATGATTCTGTCTGCCTTGCGAGCCTGTCCATGTCCAATTTCACCCCTATAAGAACACAAAAGCAAAATAATGCGGAAGGTGGGAATCTGAATTAAAAACAGAAATGCTGGAAATGCTCAGCATGTCAGGCAGCATCTGTGGAGAGAGAAACAGAGTTAACGTTTCAGTTCGATGACCCTTCGTCAGAACTGGAAAAAGTTGGAGATGGAACAGGTTTTTAAGCAAGTGTAGGGGCCTGGAAAGGGGGAGGGGAGGAAAGAACAAAGGGGAAGGTCTGTGACAGGATGGAAGGCAGGAGAGATTAAGAGACAAAAGGGATGATGGTGCAAGGCAAAATGAGATGGTAATGGGACAAGTTAAGAAACAAAAGATGACTCTAGATGAAGTGTAAATGGCAATGGCAGAATGATCGACCACCCCACCATTTTCTTGCATTATCTTTCACTTTAACCAAGGGCCACCATACTGACTATATTATTGTTTCTGTTTCTAACAGGAGCTGGAGTCGAGCCTATCTGCCATTTCCCCACGCTCAGCGTTGGATTACAAGTGACAAAAACGGTGCTGCTGATCATTCTCATAATCACAGGCCTGACGACGTACCTCTGTCCCACGTAGGGAAAAATAGACTTTGATTTATAACAAGATACATCTGCAAACGCTGTTGGAAAAGATGTAAATTTTATCAGGAAGTTCTTTAAGATGCCCGTGTTCGAAATCTTTTTGTTACAGCATTGCATGGATGTGGATTAAAGCATGGGCGAGGATAGATATAGTTCTTATTCCACAATATTTCAATTAAAGTTACTGCACCGTCAGCATAATAACTAACAGCTGCCATTCTGTTTGAGAGACGTG
This sequence comes from Squalus acanthias, assembly GCA_030390025.1. Lineage (NCBI taxonomy): Eukaryota > Metazoa > Chordata > Chondrichthyes > Squaliformes > Squalidae > Squalus > Squalus acanthias. The sequence continues at coordinate 15,147,046 of CM059449.1, forward strand.
TTTATTTTTAAAAAAATGACAAATCCATAGATTTTTCTGACTGTCATGGTCGGTATAAAATGTCCAGTTTATGCAGGATCTTTCTCGATACTTGCTTGCAATGCCTTTAACTGAATGCTGCACACGATCTATTCAAAATGCATGGATGCTTACGATGTGCTTTTTTATTGGCCCCTTTATGCGAGACTTTCTAATATAATGTGACGTATCTACAACCTGTTTGAAAGGGCTCTTGGAATTTTTTCCCCGATTAAAGCGAACGCTTTCTTTCTCGTGTTCAATCCAAATTGGTCTTTACTTGCTGGGATCAGTAGAAGTCCCATCCTCAGCTTGTCAGCAACAACTTTTATGCACCCCAGTGTGTCCTGTAGGGGATTATAGGACTAGGCGTCATAATTTAAAAATTAGAGCCAGACCTTTCGGGAGTGAAATTAGGAAACACTTCTATACACAAAGGGTGGTACAAGTTTGGAACTCTCTTCTACAAACGGCAATTGATACCAGATCAATTGTTAATTTTAAATCCGAGATTGATAGATTTCTGTTAACTAAAGGTACTAAGGGATATTGGGTCAAAGGTTGGGAAAAGCGAGAGTGGCCGGAGAGAGAGAGAGCGAGAGAGCGGGAAAAAGTGAGGCTGTGATTGGAGAATCAGCGAGTACCAGGGGAGGTTGTGTGTGAAACTCAACAGCACGTGACCAGAAGGGGAGGAGCCTGGAAAAGGCCGCAGTGCCCCGGGAAAGACCGGCTTTAGAAAGTTAGAGTGCTGCAAATTCATCAGCCGAGGTTTGGGGAAGGAGTTGGGGTGGGGGGCACTCGGGAAAATCCCCCATTAGCCAGTCGACCTCTGAGGGGAAGCTTGCGGGCCGGATGAAACTGGTGGACAGGGGAATGTGGGACTATAAATATACAGGAATACCACCAACAGCAATTTCCAGGCCGATAGTGACCGTAATATACCTGATGGCACTGCTTCTGATCTATGATGTGCAGCTACATCTGGAGTCAGGTTGAGCAGCTAATAGTATCCCTTTCATTAAATTATTCACATATACAGATAGGCACAACCACGATGGGCCGAACGCCCTCCCTCTGTGCTATATCAGTGAATAGGAGGAACTAATGGAATGATGGACGTGTTGATGTCCAGATGTCCAACTCAGTTCCTGGCAGGCGTTGTGCAGGACAGGGGCAATGAGAACAAGAGCAGCCTTTGGAATAAAACGTTGAAATCCGCTCTCATTTCCTTGGCCCAGGGCTGAAACCAGTCACAGATGAAAAACAGCTCTTTCTACTGGCTTTGAGGGTCCCCTGAAAAATGCTGAATATAATAAGAAATAGGAGCAGGAGTAGGACATTTGTACTTCGAACCTGATCCGCCATTCAATAAGATCATGGCTGATCTTCCACCTCATCTCCACTTTCCTGCACTATCCGCATATCCCTTGATTCCTTTAATATTCAAAAATCTATCGATCTCTGTCTTGAATATACTCAAAGATTGAGCCTCGATAGCCCTCTGGGGTAGAGAATTCCAAAGATTGACCACACTCTGAGTGAAGAAATTTCTCCTCATCTCAGTCCTAAATAGCCAACGCCTTATTCTGAGACTCTTACTCCTGGTTCCAGACTCCCCCTCCAGCGGAAACAGCCTCCCTGCATCTAACCAGTCAATTCCTGTAAGAATGTTGTATGTTTCAATGAGATCACCTCTCATTCTTCTAAACTCGAGAGAATATAGGTCTAGTCTACTCAATCTCTCCTCATAGGACAATCCCCCCCATCCCCGGAACCAGTCTGGTGAACCTTAATTGCACTCCCTCTATGGCCAGTATATCCTTCCTTAGGTTAGGAGACCAAACTGTACACAAATGGCCCAGAAATTGGAGTTCGATGGTTGCCGCGGGGGTAAGGATCCCCCGCGATATCGCACTCCGCGCCTACCTTTATGGTTTTGGTCCACACGAACTTCAGTTCCTGGGCCTCTCCCTGGTGCCAGCGCGCAGTGTGTGCGTGTCCCAGAGGCGCAGTTAGTTCGATGCTACCTCTGGGATCACGTGGGCCAGTTAGAGCCAATGGCAGCACACCATCTTTCATTTATAGTTTTGACAGCAAGAGCTGTCAAAACTATGAATACAACAAGCCCCCGAAAGAACAGCTAAACCTCAATTAAATTTAAAAAAAGCCATCACATTAATAAAATAACTATAGTTAAATAAATTAACCACTTTAAACAAAAATTTTAATTTTTGAAAAAATTTAAATTCTTTTTAAAAGTTATAAAAATAAACTTACCTTTCCTTAAAGTCTCTAAAAAAAATAAACCTGTTGAATTTTTTTTTAAATAATACTTAATTAACTACTTACCTTGTTAAAAGGGGGTCTTACGCTTGCTTTCTTTATGTATAAAATCTTCAATACTTACCTGCGCGTTCAAACCTGAAAAAAAAACTAAGTGTGCTGTGTGCGCGCAACCTGTAGCGCGCACGCGGTTCGCTTAGGAACTGCCCCCTTTGCAATACCCTAAGTGCCGGTTTCCCGCGCATGCGCAGTGCATGCAGGAAACCGGCACTTCGGGACCGAATACGCGAGAGTACACAGTGCGTAATCTCCCGTATTAGGTCTAATTTTCGGGCCAATACTCCAGGTGTGGTCTCACCAGGGCCCTATATAATTGCAGTAAGACATCTTTACCCTTATACTCAAATCCTCTTGTAATAAAGGCCAACACTCTATTCCCAGTTACTAACGGATGTGGTTCCACAGCACAAATCTTCACCACTGATTATCAGATAAGTGGAAATCTCAACCAATCGGTAAAACCCTTACTTCTGGGGCAGAAGTTTGCGGCCCAAGGCCCACTCCAGGAGTTGAGCACATAAAGTAGGCGAATGTCCACTGCAACACTGAGGGAGTCTGGGAGTTAAGCCTGGGAGGAGCAAAAGGGAACGTTTGGCTGGGAACTTGGCACTGCAGTAACGCTGGATTCTCCTTTTATCAAAATCCATGACGTGCCCCGGCAATGCTGAACGCCGAGACAGTGAAGAGAAAAAATCTACCCGCATCTGTCGGAAAGTAGTTTGGTGTGCCAAGCTTTGAGATGTCCCGCCAACTAATCATTTCTCGGGGAGGTGGGTCTGCCGATCTCCTGCTGTGACATCTCTGGAAGTTCGGCAGAACCCCGCTTTAGCTATTACGCGCTTCTCTGAGTTCCGCCGATCTTCCGCCGACGTTGCCGCAGGAGAGCCGGAGAACCCCGCAGAAGTTAATTCCCCCCACCTTGAGTTTAACATAAAACATTCATTTTAATAAAAGGTACAATGGAAAATCAACAGAGCAACCTGACATGGGTCAACTGAGAAGGACTTTTATTATGAAAATATGAAATACTTTACAGGATTATGATGAAATGTAAGGAGTTATGTGATGAAACTAGGCTGAGTGAACAGTAACGAGTATGAATGCTCAACATGTTGGTTTTCATTTTAACAGCGGCATGAACCAGTTTATTTTCTAGGATAGCACGCCCCTAAACATAGGGGACTAATACATGTCATACAAATGTGATAACTGTTCACAACTAACACTAAAGAGTCTAATGTTAAAGCATTGGCGATTCCAAGCCCTTGTTAGTGAATTATGTGTGGATAAACCTCACTCAGTAAGTTAGAGGACAAAACATTCGCCTGGAAATTCCCATGGAGAGTTCACCGATCATCCGCCGTTGAAGATCCCACAGAACCCCCGAGCTTCGGCCCAAGTTACGGCGGAAGATCGGGACAACTCTGCGGAAATTTCACCAGTTGTCCATCGAGGGTGGGGGCAGGTGCGTCTCATCATTGGGGTGAAATATATCGGTTAAGCTTACTTCACCGAAGCGTACAGCACCGCTTCTCGCTTCACAGGGCGCTCAGTTTGATTGCTGTCCTGAAGATTCAGCGTGGCGTATTGCAACTTGTCATCTCCCTCTCTCTATTGAGATGAAAGTGTTTCAGTGTTGAATAAAATATTGTAAACTGAATATAGCGTAGGGCCTCAAACCCAGCGCACCAGATGTTGTGCAGTTTCAATGGAATATAATTCAGCCCAGTAAACATTCTACATATAATTAGGATATGACTCCACCTATCAAATATTGTTTCATTAAATAGGATAGATCGCGCCGTCCTAAATATTCCTGTCCTTTTGAAGATATTTCAGCGAGTCAACGATTGCACGATTTAAGTAACAAGCAAGGGAAACAGTCGACGTAATTAACACTTCATTATAATGTTAAATCCATGCATTTAGAACAATTCACACTTCGTGAATTCAGGAGCAGTGGTTCTGTCAACATTTGGGAAAGACAGAGTAACATTTGGGAATAACTGTTCAGGAGCACCTTCCGTTCGAAGGCAAAGAGCCAGATCACCGGTTACCCTGTGTTTTCTCCTCCAGGTGCTGACTGACCTACTTTACATATCCAGCACTTTCTGTTACGGCTTCAGATTTCCTCATTATCTCAACTTATCAAAGTAGGTGTATTTTTGCATGTGTGCGTGTGTATGCCTGGGTGCCCGTATTTGGGGTCCATTTTAATGTTCCTGGGTGTATCTCCCTGCTTTTTTTATTCGTTCATGGGATGTTGGCGTCGGTGGCAAGGCCGGCATTTATTGCCCATCCCCAGTTGCCCTTGAGAAGGTGGTGGTGAGCCGCCTACTTGAACCGCAGCAATCAAGGTACTCCCACATTGTTTTTCGTAGCGGCTTTTTACAACTGAGTGTCCATTTTAGAGGAGAGTTAAGTGTCAACCACATTGCTCTGGGTCTGGAGTCACATATAGGACAGACCAGGTAAGGACGGCAGATTTCCTTCCCTAAGGGATATTAGTGAACTAGATGGGTTTTTACAACAATCCGATAGTTTCATGTCACAATTACTGATACTAACTTTTTATTCCAGATTTATTCAATTCAATTTAAATTCCCCAATTGCTGTGGTGTGGTTTTGAACTCATGTCGACACGGATCATTAGCCCAGTTCTTCGATGGATTACTAGTCCAGCAACATAACCACTTTGCTACCGTTCCCTATATATGTTTGTGCATGCACCTGGTTATTTGTGTGTGGCTATTTGTATTTGCGAGTGTCTGTGTGAGTGTGTCTTTCTGTCTGTGCATTTGATTGAATTCTGGGACTGTTGTGTTTCATTTCATGCCTTTCCTGGTTTGCTTTCTGTTGAATTATAACTAATACTTTAGTCCCCGTCTCTATTGAATTTCGATTTTTAACTTGCCGCGCCTGTGCGTAAAACTGGCGTTTGGGATGGGCCACACCTGTGCTTTACGCCTGTGTGGCAAGTTGAGAATCTACCCCACATCTTCAAGAAGAAAAGTTGAGGCCGTACAACCTCGTTTCATCTTTAGATTTTTACAACCAACTGAGAGAACATTTTACATTATAATGTACCTGGAAAAGTAAACAAAAGGTCAATAGGTTTAAAAATAACATAAAATAGCCCAAGTAATTTTGCTACATACCCGATTTGTTCTTCCGCACTTAGAGCTGTCAAAATTCCTCTCTATAAAGCATAGAAAAAAGAAAAAAGAAAGTCTTGCATTTATATACTGCCTTTCACCACCTCAGGACGTCTGAAAGCGCTTCACATCCAATCAAGTACTTTTTGAAGTGTAATCGCTGTTGTAATGTAGGAAACGCGGCAGCCAATTTGCGCACAGCAAGCTCCCACAAACAGCAATGTGATAATGGCCAGATAATCTGTTTCAGTGATGTTGGCCAGGACACCGGGGAGAAGCGCCAAGGGATCTTTTACGTCCAGCTGAGAGAGCAGACGGGGCCTCGGTCTGCTGTCTCATCTAAAAGACGGCATCGCTGACAGTACTGCACTGGGAGTGTCAGTCTAGATTTTTGTGCTCAAGTCTCTGGAAAGGGACTTGAAACCCACAACCTTCAATGATTTCAGAGGCGATGGTGCTATCAACAGAGCCACGGAAAATGACCCTGCATAATTTAATTTACTTGAACAGTGTATACAATACAATACAACATATTGTGCCTTAGAAATAGCGCTGTAATGCTCTGTGGTATAATGCTATAGGATACAACATAACATGGTAGGAAACAGGAGAACGCAATGAAATAAAGTATACAGTAGGATGTACTGTATTGCACAACAATAAAACGATGCAATTAGTATGGTCCAACATATAATACGCGACCACGCATATATAAAACAGCCTAAGGTTTTTCTGTGCGATATAGACGGTGTTCATATCAGATTCCTAGGCCCACTATTTAAACTGTTTACTTTAAACTAATGGGAAAAGCAATTTGATATGAGCGCGCCAAGCACTCGTACGAGAATAGGGTGATGTCCAGTCTAATCTACTATAATATATGATATATAATACAGCATAACATTGAAACGTACTTTCAAATATCATGTAATAATTAATCACAGAAAAAATCAGCGTGTAGTAAGAAATTAAAAAAAAATTATATTAGCCATAAACCTTAACACTTCAAATTGAATTTGTGGCCAAGACGTCTAATATGTGTCACTCAATAGCCGTTCTGGAAGCAAGAGTTATTGAATCATAGAGTCATACTGCACAGAAGGAGGTCATTCGGCCCAATCTGCATGTGCCGGCTCGCTGAAAGAGCTACTATTTAGTCCCACTCCCCCCTGCTCTTTCCCCATAGTCCTGAAACATTTCCCTTTTTAAGTATTTATCCAATTCCCTTTTGAAAGGTATTACTGAATGTGCTTCCACCACCCTTTCAGGCAGTGTATTCCAGATCACAACAACTCACTGAGTAAATAAAAATTATCCTCATCTCCCCTTGGCGTTTTATTGCCAGTATCTTAAATCTGTGTCCTCTGGTTACCGACAGAATTATCAGACAGATCAATACTGAACTCCTGCTCAACGGATTATACCTGATAGATAAGAAAATTAACCAGATTATCAATTTAAAAAAATTAAATCGAAAGATTAAGCGTTCGGAGTTTATTAAAAGTGACAGGTTGTTCACGTTTCTTTCTGTCACCCACCTGTTTCATGGATCACTGCGTAGAGCGGATCTGGACTGAAGCAAAAGAGGACATCAGAAAATTTAGGTATCCAAAACAATAAAATACATTAAAGAACAAGAAAGTGGCTTTCTTTTAAAAAAAGTAGATCTATGTAAACAGTTACCTGGTGGGTTGCTGAAGAGCGACTGTGAGGAGAGAAAGACAAAGACAGAAACATTAAAGAGCTGAAGTTATTGATTATATCTGCAAGATGCAACTGAAATAATTGGTATCGAATGAATTGAATCACATTTTGGGGGCAATTTTAACCAAACCCGCGGAGAAACGGACGGGATCGGGGGCAAGGTTTTGAAGTCAAATGAGAGCAATATTGGGCGGGTCTAAACCCGGCGTTCCACCCGATCCCCTGCGTTTCCCGCTCGATGAGTTCGGATCAAATTATCAGAGAATTTGCCAAACACATGGAACTCAGTAGAGGTACAATTAGTGCTGTTACCTCTCTTACGATGCCGGCTGATAATAACTATGACTATGATGATGATGATGATCAGGAGAGGCACCGCTACCGCTGCATAGACGAGTGGTGGGATCATTGGTGCGGACTCGCCGTGGTTGCTTTCTCCACCACCTGTGTGTAAATGTAAAGTTTATTTTGTGAGAAATAGTAGTGAAGAACAGGGCAATGGTCACATTGAGATTGAGGATCAGCAAATGGGACACAAATTCCCAATCCCCTTTGACATGCGGGGCTATTTCACACTGGCATACATCAAACTAGGCCACCGATCAAAACGCAAAATGTCACCAGTGGACAACTGGAGATATTCCCATCCTGGAAGTAACACTGGGATAATTTTAATGTAGGGACGCTTAATGGGTTGGGGCCAGTTTCCTTTCTTTGAAATAGCGGGGGGTGACGGTGGGGTTCGTGTGAGTTCTGTTAACATAGGAACAGGAGGGGGCCATTCAGCCCCTCCAGCCTGTTCCACCATTCAATGAGATCATGGCTGATCTGCGACCTAACTATATATAACCGCCTTTTGCCCCATATCTCTTAATACATTTGGTTAACAAAACTCTATCAATCTCCGATTTAAAATTAAAAATTGATCTAGCATCAGTTGTCGTTTGCGGAAGAGAGTTCCAAACTTTTACCACCCTTTGTGTGTGTAGAAGTGTTTCCTAATTTCACTCCTGAAAGGTTTAGCTCTAATTTTTAGACCCTGGAGATCCAATAGGTCCAGAGCACGAACGAGAAAATGTTCCCCTCGTATTTACGAGATGCTTAAGACAAATCGAACATCTGGAAATTAGAAGTGCCGAAACTGGGTGATCAACGTGGTTTTTCCGCGGACCCATCTTTGCATTTTGTTGGTGCGCAATGTTGTAATTTCTATTTACACACACAACTATATCCGTCACTACCTCCATTTACAGGATGACAGTGAAATCTAACTTATAATACATGTGTTGTCTGGTTTATTCCCAATATTGGTAAGCGGTGATTTCAAGGCTCACATGTTGCTCTAATTACGGGGCTCCAGTCTTCGCCTCGCACACTGTAACTGGGTTGACTTCTTATCTATAGTCCTACCTAAAATTGTATACAGCAACTGGATGTCATTAATATCCCCTCCATTTACTTATTTTAAAAGATCATTCTCGGGATACGGGCGACGCTGGCGAGGCGGGCATGTTATTGCCCGTCTATGGTTGACCCCTTGAGAAGGTGCTGGTGGGCCGCCTTCTTCTTGAACTGCTGCAGTCAGGTGTGGTGAAGGTTCTCCCGCAGTGCTGTAAGGGAGGCAGTTCCAGGATTTTGGAAGGAACAGCGACACAAGTCCAAGTCAGGATGGTGTGTGACTTGGCGGGGGACTTGGAGGTGATTGTGTTCCCCTGCGACTCCTGCCCTTGACCTTCTTGGTTCTGCAGTTCGTGGGTTTGGGAGTTCCAATTGATCTGATGGAGAATTTACCTATACGGCCAATATTAACCCGAAGTAAAATCCCATATGATTGCGTGCAATTTCATTGGAAAGAATATCTCCACCAATCCAAACTTACTGTGTTGACGCCGTTCCACGGTCACTGTTGTCCCGGGTCCGTCTGCTGCAGCGAATCCCACGAGCTGCACTTTGCAGAAATAGAACCCGGTGTCTTCCGGTTTCAGCTGGATTATTCTAATGGACGCGTTTTTCCTCTGGCTGAAATCCTCTGTACTTGCCCCGAACACCCTGCCTCTGTATTCCGCTGTATTGTTGGAAACTTCATTTCCCTGTTTGGTGCCTCGGTGCCACGTGTAACTGCCGATTCCTGTGGGACCCTCATATCTACAGAGCAGGTCCGCTGTCTGGCCCGCGGTTTTGGTGAGTGATTGCGGGCTCTGAATTACGGTGATGTTTCCAACAGTAACTGCTGCAAGTGGGTAAAACAGACCATTTATACATATACAGGGCACTTCTTTGCTTTAAAGCAGGCCGTGGAAGGGCTGGTTTTAAGCAAATATTGTTTCGGAAGATTTTTGATAAGGTATTCCTGATCTTTAACTTGAGGGAATAAAAACAGAAAACACTGGATACGCTCAGCAGGCCAGGCAGCATCTGTGGAGAGAGCAACAGAGTCAACGTTTCAGGTCGACGACTTTTCGTCAGAACTGTAAAAAGTTGGAGGTGTACCAGGTCTTAAGCAAGTGTCGGGGCAGGGAAAAGGGGGGAGGGGAGGAAAGAACAAAGGGAAGGTCTGTGATAGAGTGGAAGGCAGGAGTGATTAAATGACAAAAGGGATGATGGTACAAGTAAAAAGGAGATGGTAATGGGACAAGTAAAGGAACAAAAGATGGGTCTAGAAGAGGTTTAAATGTTTAACTTGAGGGATATTGGTGCTGGAGCTGGAGCGCCTTTGGTTTTTGGGCGCACTCCTCGGTCAAGTATAAAATGGATCTGGTACAAAGTACCTCTGTCCCGTTCCAAATAATAAGCATTCACTTTAATTTCAGTTCTCCCGATATGCTTTCTGTGTTGCCCCCGATCTCATTAACACTTTGAGCGAGGGTGTGAAATGGGCAATCTCGAAGCCCGATGTTCTCTTCCATTTGGGGGTCATTTTAACTTTGGGTACTAAATGGGCGAGGTCGGGTCGGCTGCCTGAAATTACAACGGGCGGATGATCCGATGTCCCCCGTTTCACACGGTCGCAAACATTCAAAATCACCTCCTGGAAGTGAGGAGAAGTTAAGTCTTATCAGTCTGATCAGATTGGAAGTCAGATAATTGCTAAACCCCAGCGACCTTCTCACTATTAATCAGCGGTGACTGGAGAATATGGAAAATACAAACAGAATATTAATAGTCAAAATAATGAAACCGGCTAAATGTTACATGTAGCGACATTACAAATTGGATGAATGGTTTCCTACTTTGGGTATATCTTGTACAATCGCCAATACCTCTTTAAAAATTGTTTACGGATCAGAGAAAATAGCCAATTATTTTGCGACCTCGTTGCACGCAGCAAGCAGCGCAACTCTTGCCCTGTGTTGATAACTAGAGAAAGGTTGTATCCAGTTAAATTACTATAAATAATAGGAATTGAACAAAAAAAAGTCATTCCCCCTGGAAACGGGTCTTTACTGGAACACAGCCAGCACTGCAAATATTCACTGTTGTGGATAGAGAATATTGGCATTTTTGGTAGATGTAATATCATAGAATCATAGAATAGTACAGCAGAGAAGGAAGCCTTTCGGCCCATCGAGCCTGTGCCGGCTCTTTCCAAGAGCAATCCAGTTAGTCCCACTCCCCCGCTCTTTCCCTCTATCCCTGCAATATTTTTCATCATCAAGTATTTGTCCAATTCCCTTTTGAAGGCTACTATTGAATCTGTATGCACCACCCTATCAGGCAGAGTACTAGGGCAATCTGTACTTCAGGGAGCAACATACATTGTGCTCTCCTGGACCAGATACAATAAACCTCTTTACCCGAGAGCTGATCCGTCTCTCACGTTTAGCTCTCTCTATCTCTCTCTGTCTTCCTCAGTCTCTCTTTCTCTCTCACACACACACGCACGATTGGAACCCATTTCTCTCTCTCTCTCTTTTCCTATTCCTATCAATCACTTCTTGATTTAACCCGTCTACCCTCCCACTATTTCCAACCTTGATGCTGTCATACGCCATGGGCCATGGGCCCTTCACTTAAATGCCTCAATTCAAAATAAGCAACCTCGAAAGCGTTAGCTTCTCTGTGGCGAGTCCTGGTTAACTGCGAGATTGATTATATTACCAGGACATTAATCATTACCACGGCGCTGAGATATTAATATGGTTAATCTCGCGTCTATAAGAACGTCCGCACGAACCTGATGTTATTTAAATTGCAGGCGAGCTGGTCATGAATATAAAATGGGTTAAATCCACAATTTGGTGCTGTGATCAGCAAATATGGGATATCGGAATAAGATTTAACCAGATACACATATAAGTAAGAAAAAAATAGATGGGAGGACATCGCTATGGGTATTTAATATCTAATAAAGACATAGAATATTTCATTAAAGTCATAAGAAAATTATGGAAATTAAAATCAGTCCGTTTCAATAACCGGCGGCCGCTCCGCAACGCCAGCTTTACGCCCAGGCGGCAAGTTGAAAATCTACCCCATATTCTTGAATGGACCTGATGTGTCAGAAATAAGCTTACCGGAGAACATAGCGAATGCCCAGGTAACTGCAGCCCAATTCATTCTCCCTCTCGGCGGCGATATCATTTCAGAAAAGAAATTCAGGTAGTGTACAGACAGGAATATTTAAGTAATGCAGTGGGAGAGTGAACCTGAGTCAGAGTCCGGATGTGAGGGAATGGAAAAAAAATGAATTGCAAGCTGTTTATACAACCGCAGTTATCTCTCTCGCACATGGTTCTGTCTCTCTCTCTCGCTCTCTCTCTCTCACACACACACACACACACACTCGCATTCTCTCTCAAGGACAGTTCGCAGCAGATACTCACACGCGGGGTAGATTCTTGACTTCACCTGTAACCTGGGTACGTAACTGACCACGGGATAGGAGGGAGAGAGTCGTGGATGTTTTGTCACTGGTGAGAAGTATACAATGGGGTTCCCCAGTGATCGGTATTAGGATCATTGCTTTTCTTGTTACATAGAAAAGATCTGGACTTGGGATCTGGAATTGAGCACAATTTCGTAATTTGTGGATGATGCAATACTTGGTAACATAGTAAATATTAAGAGGGATGGAAGCAGACTTCAGGAGGACAGAGCCTGATGAAATGGTCAGGCACATGTCAGGCGCAATTTAATGTGGCTAAGTGTGAAGTGATGAACTTTGAGAGGAGCAACATGGAGAGGCACTGTGACCTAAATGGTGATATTTTGAGGGGGTGCAAGTGCAGAGAGACCTGGGTGTGCATATTCACAAATATCTGAAGGTGGCAGAGCAAGTTGACAAGGCGGGTAAGAATGCGTGTGGGATTCCTGGCTTTGTCAATAGGGGCATTGAATGCAAAAACAAGGAAGTGAAGCTAAGCCTTTACTAATCACTTGTTAGGCCTCAGCTGGTGTATTGTGTACAATTCTAGGCACCAAACTTTAGGAAGAATGTCAAGGCCCTGGAGAGGCGGCACAGAACAGTTGGGGCGAATGACCTGTTTCTGTGCTGTTAATTACATCTCATTCTCTGCCCAAACATCGCACCATTAGCCTGCTCGCCTTGTACTAACAATCTGTAGCAGTTGCCAGATAATAATTTGCCGTTCGTACCATTAGCTCTCATTATACTATCTGGTCTACACCATTGCCCTCATCATTGGTGTCAAGACTGCACATCTGATGGACAAATCTAGGCCCACAGGGCGAGGAGCTCCTGGATTCAATATACCGTTGACGAGATTGTTGGAGACCAGGAAAACAAGAGTTTGTAGGAATGCTGTCTTTAAACGTATGTCTCCTTGAGCCTGTTGGCAAAGAGAGCATATATGTGTTTATAGTACCGAGACACCTTGGTGAAGGACCAAGTCTCATCGTGGAGAGCATCCGCCAATGATCAAAGCAATCGGATGGGAATATTAAGGCCTCCAATGCCTATGATTTCGAAGGAGACTGGCTAAGTTCATGGAAAGGAAGGTTTTAAAGGCACGGGGCGGGATCGTCAGGAGAATAGGGTAAGAGTAGATAGCTCCTGTGCAAGAGCTATAGTGGGTGCATGCCCGATGGGGCGAATGACCTCCTATGCTGCAATTTCTATGATTCAGAGATCAAACAGAGCGTCCACATCCTATGAACAAATCAAAAAAAATCAAACAATCTCTAACATGTGCAGAGGCTGCTTGTTGCTCGGCAGAACCCAGCTCTACAGCTGCAGCAGAACTCGGCGTTCACAATTTCTCACCGTTCCACAAAGGATTGAGTCTGAAACAAGGTCGTGTGAGAGCATTTAATGGTGAAACTATAGTTAGCCAAAAGACGCTAGGCAGAGTAAACAGTGTGAGAGCGAAGGTCAGACTCCGGTAAAGGGACAAAGTTGTGTATTATGCTTCCGAAAATGAAATCAATCAACTCAATAATTCTCCATCGTTCAGGCAGCTTTGAATCGGCGATCAATGAAATAATCCTCAAGAAGTAAATCTACTTCGGTCTATCGATTCATCTGTCTATCTACCTATGAATTAGCTAACGAATAAGTGAATAAATCAATCGGCCATTCAATCGAGAGATTTGCATTTAATCAAAAAGTCGAATAATCTATCGATCAGTCCACTGATCAGTAAATCAAGCAATGGCTCCTCAAACAATCGGAGAAACGCCAATCGTCATTTGGCCAATCGGCTGATCGATTAACAGTGAATTAATCAATTGGTTTCAGTCAATGAATCAATCTTCCACTTATTCAAAAGATGAACCGTTAATTAATCCTAAATCAATCAAACAATTTTCAATCAATTCTCAGATGCTCCGACCTTCAGTCTACTAATCAATCCTCAATCGGTCAGTCAATCAATCCACTAATAAGTCAATTAGTGAATTAGTGAGCCGGCAAATACCTCAGTCAGTGAATGATTGAAACCACTGTTGTGAGCATTAGATCGTGGATCGGGAGGGGCGATGCTGTGCGTGTCACAGTCTGAGACAGGACAATTAACCACCCAGGAGTTGGTCAGTGTCCCAGTATTAAAACCACCATTACATTGTTGCCAATAATTACCCCACAGCATTACTACTTTGGAGTATTAACTGTATAGTTTACATGAAAATTCTTGTGAATAATTAATTGAAAACTCCACCACACTGTAGCCTACCCGCGTTTTCTCGTTTAGGAAGAAAAGAAGGAGTTGCATTTATATAGCGCCTTTCATCTCCTCAGGACGTCCCAAAGCGCTTTACGGCCAATGAAGTACGTTTTGGAGTGTAGTCACTGTTGTAATGTAGGAAACGCGGCAGCTAAATTTGTGCAGAGCAAGCTCCCACAAACAGCAATGTGATCATCTGTTTTTTAGTGATGTTGATTGAGGGATAAATTTTGGCTCAGGACACGGAGAGAACTCCCCCTGCTCTTCTTCGAAATAGCGCCATGGGATCTTTTACATCCACCTGAGAGAGCAGACAGGGCCTCGGTTTAACGTATCATTCGAAAGAAGGCACATCCGACAGTGCAGCGCTCCATCAGTATTGCCACTGGAGTGTCAGCCTAGATTTTTGTGCTCAAGTCTCTGGAGTGAGACTTGAACCCACGACCTTCAGAGACTCGGGTGCTACGCACTGAGCCACAGCTGAATCCTAAACGGGTCCTGTTCCTTAAATTTACTTCACACGCACATAGTCCGAGTTGCCTTTTCAGTTTAACTAAGTGAGTTTTCCTTTCCCGATCGTTGCTTTCTTTGAAGAATTTTTCACGTTGCGTGTACACACATATAGTTATATACATAACTCTAACTGCAACAGCAGTGCTGGGCTGACTGGGCGTGTATGAGCGCACGTGTGTGAGAGAAAGATCTGTACAGATTGTGTACGTGCGAATCAGAAGGATAGTAAGGGCTTTCTGCACAGAGTATCTGACAGCTTGTCAGGGTCTGCAGCGACCTGCGAGCTATTGAGGTTCGTGGCCCTGGTGTCAGTCAACACGTAGACTCGGCTCTGCGGCCAGCTCGGTGCCTGGACTGAAGCTGTGCCGGCGCCGAGCGCTTCGCTCCACAGTCCAACCTGTTAACCTCAGCGAGTATTTTGAAAACTCGCAGATGAAGTTCTACATATATTCTGGCGAGATAGACAACTGACGGAAATTTGTTCATCGCTGAACGCTACAGATCGTGAGGTGTGAACTGTGGGTGGGTAACTGCCAAGAATCATCTCGCAAATATTTCCACTGCTTTAGTGTGAGGCCCCTTTTGCCTTAAAGCAAAACTAGAGGCCAATGATATATCAAATAGGGAATGCAGAAGAAACTTCTCATAGAATCATAGAATGGTTACAGCACAGAAGGAGGCCATTTGGACCGTCGAGCCCGTGCCGTCTCTCTGCAAGAGCACTTCAGCTAGTATCACTCCCCGCCCTTTCCCCGTAGCCCCGCCATTTTTTTCCCTTCAGGTACTTATTCAATTCGCTTTTGAAAGCGACGATTGAATCTGCCTCCACCACCCTTTCAGGCAGTGCATTCCAGATTCTAATCAGTCGCTGAGTAAAAAAAGTTTTTACTGATGTCGCCTTTGGTTCTTCTGCCAAACACCTTAAATCTGTGTCCTGTGGTTCTCGACCCTTCCGCCAATGGGAACAGTTTCTCTCTATCTACTCTGTCTAGAACCCTCATGATTTTGAACACCTCTATCAAATCTCCTCTCAATCTTCTCTGCTCCAAGGAGAACAACCCCAGCTTCTTCAGTCTATCAACGTAACTGAAGTTCCTCATCGCTGGAACCATTCTTGTAAATATTTTCTGCACCCTCTCTAAAGCCTTTACATTCTTCCTCTGTTACCGTGCCCAGAATTGGCCACAATACTTCAGTTGTGGCTGAACTAGTGTTTTATAAAGGTTCATCATAACTTCCGTTGATATGAAAAGGTAAATCGGGTGGGGTTTTTTACGGGCTGCCGATCCACCACTGCCCGTTTTCCGCTCCCAAAGGAAGTTGAGCTTTGACACTGCTGTTCTGTTTCCAGGTGCTCTCCTCTATCTGTAACTACAGTGTTGATTTATCCCAGTTTAGGGTCTGGTAGTCCTACCGCAGCATTACAGTTTCTTGGGCCAGATAACTCCGAAAAGTACACGTTTAAAAAAAAAAGTTGGGCTAGAATAAGGAGCAAAAAGCACTGATCATGTAGTTCCCGTCGAAAGGGCTCTGAAAGTGAACGGCATGCTGTTGGATTTACACAACTGGGCTCAGCACCATTCCGTGTCATGTGGCCAAAACATGTTCATGTTTCAGACAATTGCCAGGCACTATTCATTTAAATCAAACCCGCGTACTATCACCGGTTCTCATTTACAAAATCTGAGCGCTCTAAATTCATTCTAATAATTTTGTCATTGTTTGAACAGGTGCAAGATGAGTTTCAATCCCCCGGGTGCGTAAACACCCACTGAAATTAGTGAAGGATGAAACTGAACTGTGAGGCGTTATTCCTTTGTTTCAATGTACCGCTTGTGTAGTGTTAAAGTAGTGCTTCTTTCTTAAATGTTCTTAAAATATGACGTTTCCGACTACAACTGGAAAACGTGCTTAGTGAACAGAGTTCCTCTGTGTGGTGTTAAACCACCAAAGGGTTTCGTCATCTAATTCAGCGTCTGCTGTGGGATGTTCGTTACACTTAACAGCACTTTGGGACGCTGCAGGTCAGATGTTAGCTCGTGGTGTCCTGCGGAGCAAGATTCAAAATGCAAACTATTCGCATGTGGATGTTCTTGAATTTACTGACCATACTTTTGCATATCGGTGAGCCGCTGTCTTCTGACGTTCAGATTTTAATTTTTTAAATTCGCTTATGGGATCTGGGCGTCGCTGGCAAGGCCAGCATTTATTGCCCATTCCTAGTTGCCCTTGCGAAGGTGTTGGTGAGCCGCCTTCTTGAACCGCTGCAGTTCGTGTGGTGAAGGTACTCCCACAGTGTGCTGTTAGGGAGTGGGTTCCAGGATTTTGACCCAGCGACGATGAAGGTTAGGCGATATAGTTCTAAGTCAGGATGGTGCGTGACTTGGAGGGGAACTGGGAGGTGGTGGTGTTCCCATGCACATGCTGCCCTTGACCTTCTAGGTGGAAGAGGTCGCGGGTTTGGGAGGTGCTGCCGAAGAATCCTTGGCGAGTTGCTGCAGAGCATCTTATAGATGGTACACACTGCAGCCACTGTATGCCGGTGGTGGAGGGAGTGAATGTTTAAGGTGATGGATGGGGTGCCAATCAAGCGGGCTGCTTTGTCTCGGATGGTGTCAAGCTTCTTGAGTGTTGTTGAAGCTGCACTCATCCAGGCAAGTGGGGAGTATTGCATCACACTCCTTACTTATGCCTTGTAGATGGTGAAAATTCTATATTTATTAAGGTGTACGATTATTTGGTTCGGCAGGTTGTTTCGTTATGCACAACTAATATATAACGAAGTTACATTGTGTAAACAAACTGTTTTATTTTATTATGCTGTGTTACTTTGCGTTCAACGGTCTAAGCATTTTATCTTTCGGGGAGCTTTATATATATATTATACACATTAACGTTCTCCTCCATGCAGATGCTGTGAATTTGCATTATACAAATAACATAATTAATAGGCCTACTAAAATGTACTGATGGAAATAAATTAACTCACGGACTCCTGACCGACTGTGTTACACATGGAATTATCTGACATTATACCTTCTACTCGACAATTCAACGTCTTTGCTTTCGACACAATTTATTCCATTAGCAAACGATTCATATTCAAAACATTTCCAACGTTTTCATACTTACACTTGACGTAATATAAAGGACAGGTTTCCGTCTTAAATGATTAAAGATGACAGAAGTGAAATCTTCCCCCAGTAGGACGGTGAAATACAGCTGCGTTGGGAAGTGGTGATTATATTATGTCAATAGTTTTGCAAAGAAAACCAAGTGTGTGAAAATACAGCAGATCCGCCTTTATAAAGTGACAATTGCCTTTAATTTTTGCACCATAAAGGTTCTGAATGTACACAGCTGTTCAATCTGATTATGGACTGCAATTTCCCAAAGTTCCGTTGAGAAACTGGAAAAGGACCCAATGTAATGACAGCTGAATACCGGTTTGTAGCTCAATGATTGATGGATCAATCAGCATTTTAAATTCTTCATAATAGCTTGTAAATTGTGGCACACAAGAGATGATTGTGTCCAAAAAAAACCTGTCCCTGTTTGACAGATAAATGCTTCTTTCTCCAGAAACACACATGTTGTCTCTTGAATCTATTTGTACTGCCCACTCCCACGGCCGTCTCCAGTAACTTGTTCCACAAATCTCTTACTCTATAGGCGAACAGTTTCCGCCTAACTTCCCTTCTTACAGCTAACTAGTTAACGTCTAAAGTGTGACCCTTGGAAATTAGATCCTTCCCCACAGTGAGCGATCTATCTGGGCTCAATTCATAATAATTGTACAACGCTAATTGACAGGTTGCGGTATGTCCTGTACGGATACATTGATCCTAATTTAATCTAACAAAAAAAGACACCCAGTAACATCAATTAGTGATAGTGGAAGATACTTTAATTTGAGCTTCGCCCCTCATGGCAGATGACATTTAACGCAGGAAAGTGCGAAGTGATACATTTTGGTGGGAAGAACGAGAAGAGGCAATATAAACTGAAGGTTACGATCCTAAAGTGGGTGCCTGAACAGTGAGACCTGGGGGTATATGTGCACAAATCATTGTAGGTGGCAGGGCAGGTTGACAAAGCGGTTAACAAAGAATGCAGGATACTGGGCTTCATAAATAGAGGCATAGAGTACGAAAGCAAGGCAGTTATGATGAACCTTTATAAAACACTGGTTCGGCCTCAACTGCAGTATTGTGTCCAGTTCTGGGCACCGCACTTTAGGAATGATGTGAAGGCCTCAGAGAGGGTGAGGAAAAGATTTACGGACTTGGTTCGGGGATGAGGAACTTCAGTTACGTGGATAGACTGGAGAAGTCGGAGTTGTTCTCCTTCGAGCAGAGAAGGTTGAGAAAAGATCTGATGGAGGTGTTCAAAATCATGAGGGGTCTAGACAGAGTAGATAGAAAGAAACTGTAACCATTGGCGGAAGGGTTGTGAACTAGTGGACACAGATTGGCAAAAGAGCCAAAGGCGAAATGAGAAAACCCTTTTTTCGCAGCGAGTGGTTAGTACCTGGAATGCACTGCCTGAAAGTGTGGTGAAGGCATATTCAATCGTGGCTTTCAGAAGGGAGTTGGATAAGTACCTGAAGGAAAAAATGCAGGGCTACGGGGAAAGGGCGGGGGAGTGGGACCGGCTGAAGTGCTCTTGCAAAGAGCCGGCACAGGCTCGACGGGCCAAATGGCCTCCTTCTGTGCTGTAACCATTCTATGATTCCATACTGGTCCGTAAATCTGTAGGTCACTATTGACAGATTGCATTGTTCCATTTATACTCTAGACAGTGGGTTGACGAGTGGAATCAGAGTGTTCCAGTCCCCAGATGCCATCAATGTAACAGAAGGAGGATCGGTGCAGCTGAACTGCACTTTTGAAGCGATTGGTTCTGTTGGACATGTTGTTTGGAGGCGGGCCACAGAAAACATGGTAGTGTCGGTTCGGAATCCTTTCTATCAGAGCCGGATAACGAAGTCAGGGCCGAAATTATTTACCGAAAGAATGGCTTTCCTTGAAATCATCAATTTACTGACAATGGACTCAGATTTTTACTACTGCGAGGTGGAATTTGCGGCGGTTGGGAAAGCAAGCGGGACAGGAACACAACTTATAATAACTGACAGTGAGTAGAAAAGATCAGAGTTCGTTTTAAGAATTTACCAATATTTTGACATTGGTATGGCTGTACCTGTGCTATGATATGAGATTTCAGTTCGGTTTTGTGAATTGTGTCTGTGTGTCAATATCACTTTCAAAGTACATCGGGCACAATTGGTCGACAATTAATATCCTGAAAGTGCCATATATCTGACTTGAATCTGACTATTCAAGGCGCGGTGCTTTAGGAATAGGAATACACGAGCTTCAGGTTACTCCCCCACCCACCACCCCACCATCTTAAAGGGAGGGTTATCTCAAAATAGTACTTCGCATTATCCCTTCATTTTCTTGCTTGGCACCTAACATGTCGCTGTTAAGGCAGCTATGTTCGTCCCTTTTTACAAAGCTAATGAGTCCGAGCTTTTCTAGACTTTTGTTTCTCTCATAACCTAGCACTAGAACACGAGGGAACAGGCTAGCGTTCACTCCACCTCCGGGACTTGCATGTCTCCCTTGAGCTGAGTGACCAGAAACATAATACTCAAGATGCCATCTGACTAGAGCACCGTATGATTGGATCCCCACACATATAAAAGGAAACATGCCTTCTATATTTTTGATTCGTCTTGGGATGTGGGCGTCGCTGGCAAGGCCAGCATTTATTGTCCATCCCTAGCTGCCCTTGAGATGGTGGTGGTGAGCCACCTTCTTGAACCGCTGCAGTCCGTGTGGTGAAGGCACTCCCACAGTGCTGTTAGGGAGGGAGTTCCAGGATTTTGACTCAGCGACGATGAAGGATCGGCGTCATACTTCCAAGTCAGGATGTTGTGTGACTTGGAGGGGAACTTGGAGGTGGTGGTGTTCCCATGCGCCTGCTGCCCTTGTCCTTCTAGGTGGAAGAGGTCGCGGGTTTGGAAGCTGCTGCTGACGAAGCCTTGGCGAGTTTAATGAAAAAGGCTTCAGGTAGAATTTACTGTTTTCGATATAAGCCTTTACTTTCTACAGGTTAGCGTCTTGGTTAAAATGAAGGGTATGTGGAACGCTAGTATTTCAAGAAATAATTATAGTTTTTTTCAGTTTCCACGGGGATGCAGTACCTTAGATTACATATAAAATAGGAAACGGCCTTTCTTTAAAGTATAGAACGCCACTGGAATGTTATTTCAGTTTTCATATCCTATAACTGATCAACCCAAATTTAATTATTAAATTGCGAACTAGTGGTCTTCGTTATGTAGATTTCTGAATCACATCGATTGGGGGGCGGGGCGTGGGGCGGCGGCGGCGGGGTGATCGCCTGTTATACACTCTGCCCAGTATTGCGTCCAATTGCCTAAAAATTAAATTGAATATTGGGCGCACCAAAGCCAAATACTGCGGCTGCTGGAAATCTGAAATAAGAAACAGAAAATGCTGGAAAATACTCAGCAGGTCAGGCAGCATCTGTGGAGACTGAGAAACAGAGTTAATGTTTCAATTTTCTGACAGAAGGTCATCGACCCGAAAAGGAAACTGTTTTTCTCTCTCGCCCTGCAGATGCTGCCTGACCTGCTGCGTGTTTCCAGCATTTTCTGCTTCTAATATTGAATATTGGGCATGTTGTATCGCGGTCGGCCAATATGATTCTGTCTGCCTTGCGTGCCTGTCCATGTCCAATTTCACCCCTACAACAACACAAAAGCCAAAGAATGCGGATGCTGGAAATCTGAAATAAGAAACAGAACATGCTGGAAATACTCAGCAGGTCAGGCAGCGTCTGTGGAGAGGGAAACAGAGTTAACGTTTCAGGTCGATGACCCTTCGTCAGAACTGGAAAAAGTTGGAGATGGAACAGGTTTTTAAGCAAGTGTAGGGCCAGGGAAAGCGGGGAGGGGAGGAAAGAACGAAAGGGAAGGTCTGTGACAGGATGGAAGGCAGGAGAGATTAAAGAGACAAAAGGGATGATGGTGCAAGGCAAAAGGAGATGGTAATGGGACAAGTTAAGAAACAAAAGATGACTCTAGATGAAGTGTAAATGGCAATGGCAGAATGATCGACCATCCCACCATTTTCTTACATTATCTTTCACTTTAACCAAGGGCCACCATACTGACTATATTATTGTTTCTGTTTCTAACAGGAGCTGGAGTCGAGCCTATCTGCCATTTCCCCACGCTCAGCGTTGGATTACAAGTGACAAAAACGGTGCTGCTGATCATTCTCATAATCACAGGCCTGACGACGTACCTCTGTCCCACGTAGGGGAAAATAGACTTTGATTTATAACAAGATACATCTGCAATCGCTGTTGGAAAAGATGTCGAAAGTCGATGTGAATTTTATCAGGAAGTTCTTTAAGATGCCCATGGTCGATATATTTTTGTTGCAGCATTGCATCGATGTGGATTAAAGCATGGGCGAGGATAGATATCGTTTTTATTACAAAACATTTGAATTAAAGTTACTGCACCGCCAACAGAATAACTAGCAGATGCTATTCTGTTGGAGAGACCTGTTTATTTTTTTCAAAATAACAAATGCATAGATTTTTCTAACTGTCATGGTTGATATAAAATGATCAGTTTGTGCATGATCTTTAATGTGACCGCACATGTTCTTTTACCGCATGAAACTCGGCTGCCCGTGTCCTAACTCGCACCGAGTCCCGTTCGCACATCTCCCCTGTGCTCGCTGACCGACATTGGCTCCCAGTTAAGCAACGCCTCGATTTCAAAATTTTCATTCTTTCTTTCAAATCCCTCCGTGGCCTCGCACCCTCCCGATTGCTGTAATCTTCTTCAGCCCCACAACCCCCCCGAGATATCTGCGCTCCTCTAATTCTGCCCTCTTGAGCATTCCTGATTATAATCACTCAACCATTGGTGGCCGTGCCTTCTGTTGCCTAGGCCCTAAGCTCTGGAATTCCCTGCCTAAACCTCTCTGCCTCGCTACCTCTCTTTCCTCCTTTAAGACGCCCCTTAAAACTCTTTGAACAAGCTTTTGGACATCTGCCCTAATTTCTCCCTATATGGCTCGGTGTCAATTTGTTTTTTCTTATAACACTCCTGTGAAGCACCTTGGGACGTTTTACTACGTTAAAGGTGCTATATAAATATAAGTTGTTGTTGTTGTTGTTGAATCCTTTAAATGCCATTTTAACAGCAGTCTTGTGCTGGTCAGGAGTCTTGATTACTCATCCTGTGACTCGAAAGAAGATCCACTTCCACTGCCTAAGGATGAACTATCTGTTGATAAATTACAATTGTCAAAGTCTCCAGAAGATGTCCTTGGCTGCTTATGTGGTAGAACTCAACTGACTTTACAAAAGCGACATTCTTATAATGTATTACTTCAACATGATATTTTTATGCTATTATAAATGTCTACTGGGACTGCTTTTGTTAATTTTGCTAAGTATTATGAAAGGTTTTGCTGTCTTTAATTCAATAGTGCTCGACATGGGACTAACCTCCATACTTGCTTGCAATGGCTTTAACTGAATGCTGTACACGATCTATTCAAAATGCATGAATGCTTACGATGTGCTTTTTTATTGGCCCCTTTATGCGAGACTTTCTGATATAATGTGCCGTATCTACACCATGTATGAAAGGGCTCTTAGAATTTTTATCCTCGATTAAAGTGAACGCTTTCTTTCTCGTGTTGAATCCAAATTGGTCATTACTTGCTGGGATCAGTAGAAGTCCCATCCTCAGCTTGTCAACAACAACTTTCGTGCACCCCAGTGCTTCCTGTAGGGGATTCTAGGAGTAGGGGGCAGAGTCTAAAAATTAGAGCCAGACCTTTCAAGAGTGAAATTAGGAAACACTTCTACACACAAAGTGTGGTACACCTTTGGATCTCTCTTCCGCAGACAGCAATTGATGGCAGATCAATTGTTAATTTTAAATCCGAGATTGATAGATTTCTGTTAACTAAAGGTATTAAGGGATATTGGGTCAAAAGTTGGGAAAAGGGAGAATGGCCGGAAGAGAGAGAGAGAGCGGGAAAAAGTGAGGCTGTGATTGGAGGAGCAGCGAGTACCAGGGGAGGGTGTGTGTGAAACTCAACAGCACGTGACAAGAAGGGGGAGGAGCCTCGAAGAGACCGCAGTGCCCCGGGAAAGACCGGCTTTGGAAAGTTGGAGTGCTGCAAATTCATCAGTCGAGGTTTGGGGAGGGAGTTGGGGGGTGGGGTGCGCTCGGGAAAATCCCCATTAGCCAGTCGGAGTCTGAGGGAAACTTTGCGGGACGGATGAAACTGGTGGAACGGGGTATGTGGGACTATAAATACACACGAATACCTCCAACAGCAATTTCCAGGCCTAAAGTGAACGTAATGTGCCTGATGCCACTGCTTCTGATCTGTGATGTGCACCTACATCTGCACTCAGATTGTGCTGCTAAAGGTATCCCATTCGTTAAGTTATTCACCTATACAGAATGTCACATGCACGAAAGGCCGAACGCCCTCCCTCTGTGCTATATCATTGAATAGAAGGAACTCATGGAATGGTGGAGGTGTTGATGTCCAGGTGTCCAACTAAGTTCCTGGCAGGCGTTGTGCAGGACAGGGTCAATGAGAGCAAGTGCAGCCATTGGAATAAAAAGTTGAAATCCGCTCTAATTTCCTTGGCCCAGGGCTGAAACCAGTCACAGATGATAGACAGCTCTTTCTACTGGATGTGAGGTCCCCTTGAATAATGCTGAACATAATAAGAAATAGGAGCAGGAGTAGGACATTTGGTCCTTCGAGCATGCTCCGCCATTCAATAAGATCATGGCTGATCTTCTACCTCATTTCCACTTTCCTGCACTATCCCCATATCCCTTGTTTCCCTTAATATTCAAAAATCTATCGATCTCTGTCTTGAATATACTCAACGACTGAGCCTCCACAGCCCTCTGGGGTAGAGAATTCCAAAGATTCACCACCCTCTGAGTGAAGATATTTCTCCTCATCTCAGTCCTAAATGGCCGACCCCTTATTCTGAGACTGTGAACTGGTTCTAGACTCCCCAGCCAGGGGAAACATCCTCTCCGCATCTACACTGTCAATTCCTGTAAGAATGTTGTATGTCTCAATGTGATCACCTCTCATTCTTCTAAACTCTAGAGAATATAGGTCTAGTCTACTCAATCTGTCTTCATAGGACAATCCCCCCATCCCAGGAACCAGTCTGGTGAAACTTCGTTGCACTCCCTCTATGGCAAGTTTATCCTTCCTTAGGTAAGGAGACCAAACTGTACACAATTCTCCAGGTGCGGTCTCACCAGGGCCCTATACAATTGCATTAGGACGTCTTTACTCTTATACTCAAATCCTCTTGTAATAAAGGCCAACAGTAAATTCCCAGTTTCTAATGGATGTTGTTCCACAGCACAAATTTTCAGCGTTGATTGTCACATAAGTGGAAATCTCAACCAATCGGTAAAGCCCTTAGTTCTGGGGCAGAAGTTTGCGGCTCAAGGCCCACTCCAGGAGTTGAGCACGTAAAGTAGGCGAATGTCCACTGCAACACTGAGGGAGTCTGGGAGTTAAGCCTGGGAGGAGCAAAAGGGAACGTTTGGCTGGGAACGTGGCACTGCAGTAACGGAAGGCGCTGGATTCTCCTTTCATCAAAATCATTGGAAGGAAATTTCAGCGTTGGAACCTTCCCATGAGATTTTCCTCCATGCTGTGCCCCGGCGATGCTGAATGCTAGACAGTGAAGACAAAAACTCTACCCGCATCTGTCGGGAAGTAGTTATGTGTGCCGAGCTATGAAACGTCCTGCCAAGTAATCATTTCTCGGGGAGGTGGTTCTGCCGATCTCCTGCCGTGGCTTCGCTGGAAGTTCGGCAGAACTCCGCTTTAGCTATTATGCACTTCTTCTGAATTCCGCCGAGCTTCCGCCAACGTTACCACAGGGGATGGGAGAACCCCGCAGAAGTCACCCCGCCCCCCTTGAGTTTAACATAAAACATTCATTTTAATAAAAGGTACAACGGAAAATCAACAGAACAACCTGACATGGGTCAACTGAGAAGAACTTTTATTACGAAAATATCAAATACTCTATAGGATTATGATGAAATGTAAGGAGTTATGTGATGAAACTAGGCTGAGTGAATAGTAACGAGTATGAATGCTCAACATGTTGGTTTTCATTTTAACAGCGGTATGAACCTGCATATCTTCGAGGATAACACGCCCCTTAAAATAGGGGACTAATACATTTCATACAAATGTGATAAATGTTCACAACTAACACTAAAGAGTCTAATGTTAAAGCATTTGAGATTCCAAGCCCTTGTTACTGAATTATGTGTGGATAAACCTCACTCACTAAGTTAGAGGACAAAACATTCGCCTGGAAATTCCCATGGAGGCTTCTCCGATCATCCGCCGTTGAAGATGCCACAGAACCCCCGAGCTTCCGCCCAAGTTACGGCGGGAGATCGGGACTGCTCTGCGGAAATTCCACCAGTTGTCCATCGGGGCAGGGGCGTCTCATCATTGGGGTGAAATGTATCGGCTCCGCTTACTTCACCGAAGCGTACAGCACCGCTTCTCGCTTCACAGGGCGCTCAGTTTGATTGCTGTCCTGCAGATTCAGCGTGGCGTATTGCAACTTGCCATCTCCCTCTCTCTATTGAGATGAAAGGGTTTCAGTGTTGAATAAAATATTGTAAACTGAATATAGCGTAGGGCCTCAAACCCAGCGCACCAGATGTTGTGCAGTTTCAATGGAATATAATTCAACCCAGTAAACATTCTACATATAATTAGAATATGACTCCACCTATCAAATATTGTTTCCTTAAATAGGATATATCGCGCCGTCCTAAATATTCCTGTCCTTTTGAATATATTTCAGCGAGTCAACGATTGCACGATTTAAGTAACAAGCAAGGGAAACAGTCGATCTAATTAACACATCATTCTAATGTTAAAATCCATGCATTTAGAACAATTCACACTTAATGAATTCAGGAGCAGTGGGTCAGTCAGCATCTGGGAAAGACAGATTAACATTTGGGAATAACTGTTCAGGAGCACTTTCCGTTGAAGGCAAAGTGCCAGCCGGTTACCCTGTGTTGTCTCTTCCAGGTTCTGACTGACCTACTTTGCATATCCAGCATTTTCTTTTACGGCTTCAGATTTCCAGTTTTCCTCCTTATCTCGACTTGTCAAAGTAGGTGTATTTTTGCCTGTGTGCGTGTATATGCCTGGGTGCCCCTATTTTGGGGTCTATTTTAATGTTCCTGTGTGTATCTCGTGCTTTGTTTGAACGTTAGTGGGATGTGGGCGTCGCTGGCAAGGCCAGCATTTATTGCCCATCCCTAGTTGCCCTTGAGAAGGTGATGGTGAGCCGCCTTCTTGAACCGCTGCAGTCAACGTACTCCCACATTGTTTTTCATAGCGGCTTTTTACAACTGAGTGGCCATTTTAGAGGACAGTTGAGAGTCAACCACATTGCTATCGGTCTGGAGTCACATATAGGCCAGACCAGGTAAGGACGGCAGATTTCCTTCCCTGAGGGGCATTAGTGAACAAGATGGGTTTTTACAACAATCCCATTGCTTCATGTCACCATTACTGATACTAGCGTTTTATTCCAGATTTATTTAATTACATTTATATTCTCCAGTTGCTGTGGTGGGGCTTAAACTCAGGTCGCACGGATCATTAGTCCAGGTCTAGATGGATTACTAGTCCAGTAACATAACCACTATGCTACTGTTCCCTATATAGGCTTGTACATGCACCTGCGTATTTGTGTGTGGCTATATGTATTTGCGAGTGTCTGTGAGAGTGTGTCTTTCTGAGTGTGCAGGTGTTTGAATCCTGGGACTGTAAGATTTCATTTCATGCCTTTCCTGGTTGGCTTTCTGTTGAATTATAACTAATATTCTAGTCCCGGCTCTATTGAATTTCTATTTTCAACTTGCCGCGCCTGTGCGTAAAACTGGCGTTTGGGATGGGCCGCACCTGTGCTTCACGCTTTTGTGGCAAGTTGAGAATCTACCCCACATCTTCAAGAAGAAAAGTTGAGGCCGTCCAACCTCGTTTCGTCTTTAGATTTTTACATCCAACTGAGAGAACTTTTTACATGATAATCAACCTGGAAAAGTAAGCAGTAGGTTTAAAAATAACAAAAATAGCCCAAGTCATTGTGCTACATACCCGATTTGTTCTTCGGCACTCAGAGCTGTCATAATTCCTCTCTATAAAGCATAGAAAAAAGAAAAAAGAAAGACTTGCATTCATATAGCGCCTTTCACCACCTCAGGATGTCCCAAAGCGCATCACAGCCAATGAAGTACTTTTTAAATTGTAGTCGCTGTTGTAATGTAGGAAACGCGGCAGCCAAGTTACGCACAGCAAGCTCCCACAAACGGCAATCTGACAATAGCCAGATAATCTGTTTCAGTGATGTTAATTGAGGAATAAACATTGGCCGGAACACCGGGGAGAACTCCCCTGCTCTTCTTCAAAATAGTACCAAGTGATCTTTTACATCCAGCTGAGAGAGCAGACTGGGCCTCGGTCTACTGTCTCATCCAAAAGACGGCACCTCCGACAGTGCAACGCTCCCTCAGTACTGCACTGGGAGTGTCAGATTAGATTTTTGTGCTCAAGTCTCTGGAGCGGGATTTGAAACCCACAACCTTCAATGTTTCAGAGGCGAGGGTGCTACCAACTGAGCCGCAGGAAATGACCCTGAATAATTTAATTTACTTGAACAGTGTATATAATACAATACAACATATTGTGCCATAGATATAGCGCTCTAATGCACTGTGGTATAATGCTATAGGATACAATATAACATGGTAGAAAACAGGAGAACGCAATAAAATTAAAATATACAGTAGGATGTACCGTATTGCACAACAATAAAACGATACAATTCGTATGGTCCAACATATAATACACTACCGTGCAATATAAAACAGCCTAAGGTTTTTCTGTACGATATAAACGGTATTCATACCAGATTCCTAGGCCCACTATTTCAACTGTTTACTTTAAACTAATGGGAAAAGCAATTAGATATGAGCGCGCCAAGCACTCGTTCGAGAATAGGGTGATATCCAGGCGAATCTACTATAATATATGATATATAATACATCATAACATTGAAACGTACTTTTAAATATCATGTAATAATTCATCACAAAAAAATCAGCGTGTGGTAAGAAAATATTTTAAAATATTATATTATCCATAAACCTTAACACTTCAGTTGACTTTGTGGCCAAGACGTCTAACATGTGTCACTCAATAGCGGTTCTGGAAGCAAGAGCTATTGAATCATAGAGTCATACCGCACAGAAGGAGGCCATTCGGCCCAACGTGCCTGTGCCGGCTCTCTGAAAGAGCAGTAATTAGTCCCACTCCCCCCTGCTCTTTCCCCATAGCCCTGAAACATTTCCCTTTTTAAGTATTTATCCAATTCCCTTTTGAAAGGTATTATTGAATCTGCTTCCACCGCCCTTTCAGGCAGTGTATTCCAGATCACCAGAACAGGCTGCGTAAAAAAAAATTCTCCTCATCGCCCCTCGACTTTTTTTTGCCAGTATCTTAAATCTGTGTCCTCTGGTTACCGACAAAATAATCAGACAGAACAATACTGAACTCCTGGTCAACGGATTATACCTGATAGACAAGAAAATTAATCAGATTATCAATTAAAATGAAATTAAATCGAAGGAGTAAGCGTTCGGAGTTTATTAAAAGGGACAGATTGCTCACGTTTCTTTCTGTCACCCACCTATTTCATGGATCACTGCGTAGAGCGGATCTGGACTGAAGCAAAAGAGGACATCAGAAAATTTAGACATCCAAAACAATAAATCCGTTAAAGAAAAGAAGTGTCTTTCTTTATATGAAAAATAGATCTACGTAAAGTTACCTGGAGGCTTGTTATTCCAGAATAATACTGGCGTTTTGGGCGATGCGATGATTTTTTCGGTTAAATGAGATGCGTGGTGGCCATTTTAATTCATTTCACTGAGGTTCTGAATGTGGGTTTATTACTGTGTCTATTTCACTCCATCTTTCTCTGTGTCTCTCTCCATCTTTCTCTGTTATGTGGCTCGATGTCAAATTTTGTTCTATAATGCTCCAGTGAAGCGCCCTGGGAGGTTTTACTATATTAAAGGCACTATACAAATACAAGTTGTTGTTGTTGTTGTCTCTCTTCAGCTTTCCCCGTCTCCCTCTCTAGACTGTTAACATCTAACAAGTGCACACAGGGCAATGTGATTTGTCATCATTTTAAATGGTAGACAGAAACATTTCAGAGTACATTTCAATCAAGATTAAAGCTGAGATAGAGAGAAAGAGAGAGAGAGAGAGAGAGTGGGAGAGAGAGATAGAGAGATTTTGTTTGACAACACTCCTGTGAAGTGCCCTGGGAGGTTTTACTTTGTTAAAGGCACTATTTAAATACAAGTTGTTGTCTCTCTCCATCTTTCTCTGTCTCCCTCTCTAAACTTTTAACATATAAAACATGCCACATAGAGCAATGTGATTTGTCTTTATTTTAAATGTTAGACAGAGACATTTCAATCCAGATTAAAGCTGAGATAGAGAGAAAGAAACAGAGAGAGCGAGAGCAGATCAGTGAAAGAAAGAAAAGAGGGACAAAGATGGGGACCTAGATATAAACAGAGAGAGGGGGAGATAGAACAAAAGAGAGGTAGAGATGGGGGGAGAGAGATAGGGACAGAGAGAGAGTGGGACACAGATGGAGGTGACTGTTAAATGCCAGAAGTGGAAGATGCACTGTAACATTTAATGTACGCACAGCACCAGTACTGGCCCGAGCGGGTACGGGGCACTGCGAGGGAGAGGGACGGGGATCGCCAGTGTTGGTGTGTTTACAATGAGGCAGAAACAGATGGGCAGACAGGCAGAGAGAAGGAAACGGAGGGGCAGAAAGATGCAGCTGGAATAATGGAGAGAGAGAGGCAGAAGGAGAGACACAAAGGGAGAGAGACAGAGAGAAGCAGAAGGAGAGACAGAGAAACAGAGGGAGAGAGAAACAGTGGGAGAGACAAAGGGAGAGAAACGCACACACAGAAACAGAGAGAGAGAGAGAGAGACAACAACAACAACCATTTATATAGTGCCTTTAAAGTAGTAACACGTCCAAGGGCGCTTCACAGGAGCATTAACAAACAAAATTTGACACCGAATCACATAAGGAGATATTAGGACAGATGACCAAAAGCTTGATCAGAGGTAGGTTTCAAGCAGCGTCTTAAAGACAGAAGGAGTTGACTCGGTTAAACACACAGGGAGAGACACAGGCTTTGGGGGTCTCCTGTGTGTCGTCACTGCCCCGCTCCCAGCCTCTGCAGAAAAGCCCCTCTGTAACACCCTTCCAGAATGTAGGGTTTAAAACTAAATCCTGGGACGCCGAGTTTAAAAAGTGTCCCTAAGGAATCAGCAGCATAATCCCTGTTTGTGGGAGCTTGCTGTGCACATATTGGCTGCCGCTTTTCCTACATTACAACAGTGAGTACATTGGCGGCTGTAAAGCGCTCATGAGGTTGTGACATTAAAGTCCTCAACATGACCCGTCTAAAGGCTTTTACTAATTCCAGAATAATGCTGGTGTTTTGGACAATGCGATGATTGTGACTGTTAAGTGAGATGTGCGTTGGCCATTTTAACGAGGTTCTGAGTGTGACATTATTTCTGTGTCTCTCTGCACCTCTTTCTGTATCTCTCGCTGATCCGACATTGCCCGGTTTAAACTAAAGTGCAAAAATAATATTGTCTCCATCGCTTGTTTCAGTTTCTCAGTCCCTCTCACTGATTCTGTATATTCTGTATATTAGTTTTTGTAGCTGTTTCTCTCACCCTCTCTGTATCCTCGCCCTTTCTCTTCTGTTCTCTCCCTCTGTTTCACAGAGAGAGAGAAGAGATTTACAGGGAGAGAGAGAAACAGAGGAAGAGGCACAGTGAAACCACACACTCTTTGCCCAGTCCTGTGTAGGGATTTTGTGCGAGTGTTTCAGTGGCCAGTGTGGGATTAAAAGATTTTAAATCAGCAAAAAAAATGTCCCTGGTCAGAGCAGTGCTGCCCTGGGCTATCCGGGGATTAACATATCAGTGAACAAGGCAGAATCAGAAATTTGCCCTTGTCAAACCAGTCCAGTGCCAGGATTAACACAACAATGGACAGAAACCGGGCGGAGAAGGACATCCCAAGATGTCAAAGGACCAAGGGAGGAGCTCCAGCCTACAGTCTACAAACTACTGAGTTGGGATGGGGGAGGGTGGGTGGGTCCAGTCCCAAAACCCACCCCACTTTCTCCAGGGGAGGTGAACACATCTCAAGCCTTGTTCAGCCTCCGTGTGTCCTCCACCCCTCTCGTCAACCTTGTTCCTCTTTACATTCTCTGAGTTTATAACTGTAAATGCTGTTGCTGACAGGATATCCCTGGACCTGAGCGAGCGAGAATGAAGGATCTTGGGCTCTTGCTGTGTAGTTTACTTCTTAATTCATTGCTTGCTTTGTTATAATCAAATTTAATTTTTCTCTCTTCCCCGAGGATAATTTCTATGGAAGCTGCAACGTGACGATGCAGAGAGTGTTTTGGGACGTGGTATCCTTGGAGAAGAGCTTCCTTCAGAGTTGAGTGACTGAGGCACCTCAGCACAGGCTGCACCCAATGTGTCTGTTCAACACCCCGGGATTCATTTCCGTCGCTTGCTCCCCCAATCGCCCAATATAACTTGTACATATTTCTGCACCTCACTCTCTCTCTGTACCTCTGTAGAAAAGGCGCTTAAGATGGCATACAAGATACTTTCCATTATTAGCCGAGCAATACAATACAAGAGCAGGAAGGTTGTGCTAGAACTGTATCAAACACTAATTAGGCCACAGCTAGAGTACTATGTACAGTTGTGGTCACATTACAGGAAAGGTGTGATTGCGATAGAGAGGGTACAGAGGAGATTCACAGGGATGTTGCTAGGATTGGAGAATTTTAGCTATGAGGAAAGATTGGATAGGCTGGGTTTGTTTTCTTTGGAATAGATGAGACTGAGGAAGAATAAATAGAGGTGCATAAAATTACGAGGGGCCTAGATAGAGTGGATAGGAAGGACTTATTTCCATCAGCAGCGAAGTCAATAACCAGGGGACATATATGCACTTGAAGTGCCATAACCTATAAGGCGACGGACCAAGAGCAGCAAATTGGGATTAGGCTGGATAGTTTTATAAATCAGCCAGCACAGACACGATGGGCCGAATGGCTTCCCTCTGTGCCATAAACTTGTATGATTCCCTTTCTTTGTCCCTATTTTTCCATCTCTATTTCCCTTACAGTCTGGGATCATTGACAGAGAAACACACAGGCGGTACAGTCAGACACACCTGTCCCTGTAGACACATCAGGGGTTAAATTTACACTGGAGTTCTCTAGATTGCCGAATGCAAGCTGTATATTCATCTCCCTCCCTCTTTAGTCACATCTCTGTATCTGCACATCTTTCTTTATATCTGTATCTCTCTCCATCCTACTTTATCTCTTCCTGCAACTTTAATCTTTGCATCCGTTCATCTCCCTCTCTACTCTTTTCTGTATCTGCATCTTTCTTGATATCGCTGCCTCTCCATCACTTTCTCTGTATCTGCATCACGCTTTATGTCTTTCTCTATATCTCCAACTCGTTATACAGGCCGCAGGATACGGGGGGGGGGGCGGGTGGGGTAGTGGGGTGGATGGAGATATACGGCGGGGGGGGGGGGGGATTTAGACAGCGGAGGGGAGGAATTAACAGGGGCAATATAGAGTCAGTTCACAGGGCTGGAGTTAGGAATAAATAGCCGGGGGGCGGGGGAATAAACTGCGTTTTGTGCTTATTGCAGGGGGGCAGATATTTTGTGCTTGGTGAGGGGGGTGGGGGTTAGTCATTTTCTGCTTGGTGCGGGGGAGCAGCCATTTTGTGGTTGTTGCGGGTGGAGTATTTTAGACAGTTGTGTAAGTGAGTCACACAAGGGGCAAAATAGATTTTCACCAGCAGGGGGGAGGGTGATTCACAGGGCGGTGGTGGGGTGGGGAGGAGGGGCATTATACATGTATGGAGATATATGGGGGTATTATGCAGGGGGCTTGTGGAGTTTCAGCAAGAGTGGGAAGGTGTTTCACAGAGGGAGAGATATACAGGGAGATGGGGTGAATTATACAGGGGCAGTTATAAAGGGGGAGCATACGGGTGGATTATACAGGGGAGGGGGGAGGAGATAAGCGAGGAGAATTATACAAGTGTGTGTAATTCAAAGGTGTATTAATCGGGGCATTTCAAAGCGAGGGAAATTATAGGTGGAGATTAAACGGGGAGTTTCATGGGGGGAGCTTCACGAGGGGGCATAGTATGCAGGGGTATTATACGAGGGGCGGAGGTGGGGAGTTTAATGGGGTGTAGTATACCAGACGGCAGGGGGTGGAAGATTCACAGGGGTATAGTATACAGGGGTGTATCACAGGGGTATAGTATACAGGGGAGTTAACGTTTCAGGTCGTTGGCCCTTCGTCAGAACTGGAAAAAGTTGGAGATGGAACAGGATTTTAAGCAAGTGTAGGGGCAGGGAAAGGGGGGAGGGAGGGAAAGGGGGAGTTGAGGAAAGAACAAAAGGGAAGGTCTGTGATAGGATGGAAGGCAGGAGAGATTAAGAGACAAAAGGGATGATGTTGCAAGGCAAAAGGAGATGGTAATGGGACAAGATCGGAAACAAAATTAGACTCTAGATGATGTGTAAATGGCAATGGCAGAATGATCGACCACCCCACCATTTTCTTACATTATCTTTCACTTTAACCAAGCGCCACCATACTGACTATATTATTGCTTCTGTTTCTAACAGGAGCTGGAGTCGAGCCTATCTGCCATTTCCCCACACTTAGCGTTGGATTACAAGTATAATGTCCAGTTTGTGCAGGATCTTTAATGTTACAGCACATGTTCTTTTACCCTATGAAACTCTGCTGCCCGTGTCCTAACATGCAGCAAGTCCCGTTCGCACATCTCCCCTGTGCTCGGTGATCTACATTGGGTCTCGGGCCCCACAAATCCCCGAGATATCTGCGCTCCTCTAATTCTGTCCTCTTGAGCATCCCTGATTATAATCGCTCAACCATTGGTGGCTGTGCCTTCTGTTGCCTAGGCCCTAAGCTCTGGAATTCCCTGCTTAAACCTCTCTGCCTCGCTACCTCTCTTTCCTCCTTTAAGATGTTTCTTTAAAACCTACCTCTTTGATAAAGCTTTTGTTCATCTGCCCTAATTTCTCCCTATATGGCTCGGTGTACATTTTTTTTGACTAACAATACTCCTGTGAAGCACCATGGGACGTTTTACTACGTTAAAGGCGCTATATACAAATAAGTTGTTGTTGTTGAATCCTTTAAATTTCGATGGGCCGAAAATTGATCCCGGGACGCGAGAGTACGCACTGCATACTCTCGCGTATTCCCACTCCAATTGCCGGTTTTCTGCATGCCCTGCGCATGCGCTGAAAACCGGCAATTGCTCTTCCGAAAAGGGGGCGGGGCCGGAGTGCATCGCGTGCGCGCTACAGGCTGCGCGCACGCTGTGCACTTCATGCTTTGGACGCGCAGGTAAGTACTGAAGATTTTGAAATGTAAAAAGGAGGAGTAAGACCCGCTTTTAAGAAGGTAAGTAGTGAATTAAGTATTTTTTTGAATTTTTTTTTACAGGTATATCTTTTTTATAGACTTTAAAGACAGGTAAGTTTATTTTTATAA
This sequence comes from Squalus acanthias, assembly GCA_030390025.1. Classification (NCBI taxonomy): domain Eukaryota; kingdom Metazoa; phylum Chordata; class Chondrichthyes; order Squaliformes; family Squalidae; genus Squalus; species Squalus acanthias. The sequence goes on from CM059449.1 coordinate 15,182,769, forward strand.
CTTTTTAAAAGATTTTAAATTTTTTCAAAAATTTAATTTTTTATTTAAAATGGTTAATTTAATTAACTATACTTATTTTATTAATGTGATGGGGTTTTTTTTAAATTTAATTGAGGTTTAGCTGTTATTTTGGGGGGGTGTAAGATTCATAAGTCTCTCAGCCATGCTGTGAGACTTATGAATGGAAGATGGTGTGCTGCCATTGGCTCTAACTGAGTCACGTGATCCCACAGCTCGCACGAATTAACTACGCCGCTGGGATACGCAAGCCCAGCACAGCTGATGTCTGGAACATCAATTTCGTGCGAGCTGGATCAGAAAAAGCATAAGCGAGGTGAGACATCGCGGGAAAGGCTTACCCCCGCGGGAACAGAGCGAGATCAATTTCTGGGCCATTATAACAGCAGTCTTGTGCTGGTCAGGAGTCTTGATTACTCATCCTGTGACTCTAAAGAAGATCCACTTCCACTGCCTAAGGGAGAACTATCTGTTGGTAAATTACAATTGTCCAAGTCTCGAGAACAGGTCCTTGGCTGCTTATATGGTAGAAATCAACTGACTTTACAAAAGCGACATTCTGATAACGTATTACTACAACGTGATATTTTTATGATATTATAAATGTCTTCTGGGACTACTTTTGTTTATTTTGCTAATTATTGTGAAAGGTTTTGCTGTCTTTAATTCAATAGTGCTCGACATGGGACTAACCTCGATACTTGCTTGCAATGCCTTTAACTGAATGCTGTGCACGATCTATTCAAAATGCATGGATGCTTCCGATGTGCTTTTTTATTGGCCCCTTTATGCGAGACTTTCTAATATAATGTGGCGTATCTACACCCCGTATGAAAGGGCTCTTGGAATTTTTACCCCCGATTAAAGCGAACGCTTTCTTTCTCGTGTTTAATCCAAATTGTTCTTTACTTGCTGGGATTAGTAGAAGTCCCATCCTCAGCTTGTCAGCAACAACTTTCGTGCACCCCAGTGCTTCCGTAGGGGATTCTAGGACTAGGGGGCAGTGTTTAAAAATTAGAGCCAGACCTTTCAAGAGTGAAATTAGGAAACACTTCTACACACAAAGGGTGGTAGATCTTTGGAACTCCCTTCTGCAAACGGCAATTGATGCTAGATCAATTGTTAATTTTAAATCCGAGGCTGATAGATTTCTGTTAACTAAAGATATTAAGAGATATGGGCCAAAGGTGGGAAAAGCGAGAGTGGCCGGAGGGAGATCTAGAGATGCGCGGCAAAAAGTGAGGCTGTGATTCGAAGATCAGCGAGTAGAAGGGAAGGGTGTGTGTGAAACTCAACCGCACCTGACAAGAAGTGGGAGGAGCCTGGAAAAGGCCGCCGAGCCCCGGGAAAGACCGCCTTTAGAAAGTGAGAGTGCTGCAAATTCAGCAGTCGAGGTTTGGAGAGGGAGGGGAATTGGGACGGCGGGCGCTCGGGAAACTCCCCCGTTAGCCAGTCGGCCTCTGAGGGGAAGTTTGCGAGCCGGATGAAACTGGTGGACAGGGGAATGTGGGACTATAAATACACACGAATACCACCAACAGCAATTTCCAGGCCTAAAGTGACCGTAATGTGCTTGATGCCACTGCTTCTGATCTGTGATGTGCACTTACATCTGCACTCAGATTGTGCAGCTAAAGGTATCACATTCATTAAGCTATTCACATATACAGAGAGGCACAGGCACGACGGGCCGAACGCCCTCCTTCTGTGCTATATCATTGAATAGGAGGAACTATTGGAATGATGGAGGTGTTGATGTCCAGGTGTCCAACTGAGTTCCTGGCAGGCGTTGTGCAGGACAGGGGCAATGAGAGCAAGTGCAGCCATTGGAATATAAAGTTGAAATCCGCTCTCATGTCCTTGGCCCAGGGCTGAAACCAGTCACAGATGAAAGACAGCTCTTTCTACTGGCTGTGAGGGCCCCCTGAAAAATGCTGAACATAATATGAATTAGGAGCAGTGCTCAGCCATTTGGCCTTTCAGCCTGCTCCGCCATTCAATAAGATCGTGGCTGCGCTTCTACCTCATCTCCACTTTCCTGAACAATCCCCATATCCCTTGATTCCCTTAATATTCAAAATTCTATCGATCTCTGCCTTGAATATACTCAATGACTGAGCCTCCACAGCTCTCTGGGGTAGAGAATTCCAAAGATTCACCACCCTCTGTGTGAAGAAATGTCTCCTCATCTCAGTCCTAAATGGCCGACCCCTTATTCTGAGACTGTGAACCTTGGTTCTAGTCTCCCCAGCCAGGGGAAACATCCTCCCTGAATTTACCCTGTCAAGCCCTTTAAGAATGTTGTATGTTTCAATGAGATCACCTCTCATTCTTCTAAACTCGAGAGAATATAGGCCTAGTCTACTCAATCTCTGCACATAGGACAATCCCCCCATCCCAGGAGCCAGTCTGGTGAAACTTCCTTGCACTCCCTCTGTGGCAAGTATACCCTTCCTTAGGTAAGGAGACCAAAACTGTGCACAATACTCTAGGTGTGGTCTCACCAGGGCCCTTTATAATTGCAGTAAGACGTCTATACTCTTATACTCAAATCCTCTTGTAATAAAGGCAACCAGTCTGTTCCCAGTTCCTAACGGATGTGGTTCCACAGCACAAATCTTCAACATTGATTGTCACAAAAGTGGAAATCTCAACCAATCGGTAAAACCCTTACTTCTGGGGCAGAATTTTGCGGCTCAATCCCCACTCCAGGAGTTGAGCACGTAAAGTAGGCGAATGTCCACTGCAACACTGAGGGTTCTGGAGTTAAGCCTGGGAGGATCAAAAGGGAACGTTTGGCCGGTAACTTGGCATTGCAGTAACGGAAGGCGCTGGATTCTCCTTTCATCAAAATGAATGGAAGGAAATTCCAGCGTTGGAACCTTCCCATGAGATTTTCCCTCCATGCTGTGTCCCGGCGATGGTGAACGCCTAGACAGTGAAGACAAAAAATCTACCCGCATCATTCGGAAAGTAGTTAGTTGTGCCGAGCTTTGAGACATCCTGCCAAGTAATCATTTCTCGGGGAGATGGTTCTGCCGATCTCCTGCCGTGACATCGCCGGAAGTTCGGCAGAAACCCCGGTTTAGCTATCACGCGCTTCTGCTGAGTACCGCCGATCTTCCGCCGATGTTACCACAGGAGAGCGGGAGAACCCCGCATAAGTTATCACCCCCCCTTGAGTTTAACAAAAAGCATTCATTTTAATAAAACGGAAAATCAACAGAACAACCTGGCATGGGTCAACTGAGAAGAACTTTTATTGCGAAAATATCAAATACTATATAGGATTATGATGAAATGTAAGGAGTTATGTGATGAAACTAGGCCGAGTGAACAGTAACGAGTATGAACGCTCAACATGTTGGTTTTCATTTTAACAGCGACATGAACCAGTTTATTTTCTAGGATAGCACGCCCCTTAATTTCGGGGACTAATTCTTGTCATACAAATGTGATAAATGTTCACAACTAACACAAAGAGTCTGATGTTAAAGCATTGGAGATTCCAAGCCCTTGTTGCTGAATTATGTGTGGAGAAACCTCACTCACGAAGTTAGAGGACAAAACATTCGCCTGGAAATTCCCATGGAGGGTTCACTGATCATCCGCCGTTGAAGATCCCACAGAACGCCCGAGCTTCCGCCCAAGTTACGGCGGGAGAATGGGACAACTCTGCGGAAATTCCACCAGTTCTCCATCGCGGGTGGGGGCAGGTGCTTCTCATCATTGGGGTGAAATGTGTCGGCTCCTCTTACTTCACCGAAGCGTACAGCACCCCTTCTCGCTTTACACGGCGCTCAGTTTGATTGCTGTCCTGAATATTCAGCGTGGCGTATTGCAACTTGTCACCCCCCTCTCTCTATTGAGATGAAAGTGTTTCAATGTTGAATAAAATATTGTAAACTGAATATAGCGTAGGGCCTCAAACCCAGCGCACCAGATGTTGTGCAGTTTCAATGGAATATAATTCAACCCAGTAAACATTCTACATATAATTCGCATATGACTCCACCTATCAGATATTGTTTCGTTAAATAGGATAGATCGCGCCGTCCTAAATATTCCTGTCCTTTTGAATATATTTCAGCTACTCAACGATTGCACGATTTAAGTAACAAGCAAGGGAAACCGTCGACCTAATTAACACATCATTATCATGTTAAAATCCATGCATTTAGAACAATTCACACTTAATGAATTGAGGAGCAGTGGGTCAGTCAGCATCTGGGAAAGACAGATTAACATTTGGGAATAACTGTTCAGGAGCACATTCCGTTGAAGGCAACGTGCCAACCCACGTTTACCCTGTGTTGTCTCTTCCAGGTGCTGCCTGACCTACTTTGCATATCCAGCATTTTCTGTTACGGCTTCAGATTTCCTCCTTATCTCGACTTTGTCAAAGTAGGTGTATTTTTGCGTGTGCATGCCTGGGTCCCACTATTTTGGGGTCTATTTTAATGTTCCTGGGTGTATCTCGTGCTTTTTGTATTCGTTATTGGGATGTGGGCGTCGCTGGCAAGGCCAGAATGTATTGCCCATCCACAGTTGCCTTTGAGAAGGTGGTGGTGAGCCGCCTTCTTGAACCGTTGCAGTCAAGGTATTCCCACACTGTTTTTCATAGCGGCTTTTTACAACTTAGTGGCTATTTTGGAGGAGAGCTGAGAGTCAGCCAGATTGCTGTGGGTCTGGAGTCACATGTGGGCCAGACCAGGTAAGGACGGCAGATTTCCTTCCCTAAGGGGCATCAGTGAACAAGGTGGGTTTTTACGACAATCCGATAGTTTCATGTCACCATTACTGATACTAGCGTTTTAGTCCAGATTTATTTAATTACATTTAAATTTCCCATTTGCCGTGGTGGGGTTTGAACTGACGTCGCACGGAGCATTAGCCCAGCTCTGATGGATTACTAGTCCAGTAACATAAGCAGTATGCTACCGTTCCCTATATATGCTTGTGCATGCACCTGCTTATTTGTGTGTGGCTATATGTATTTGCGAGTGTCTGTGAGAGTGTGTCTTTCTGTGTGTGCAGGTGTTTGAATTCTGGAACTGTTAGGTTTCATTTCATGTCTTTCCTGGTTGGCTTTCTGTTGAACTATACCGAATATTTTAGTCCCGCCTCTCTTCAATTTCGATTTTCAACTTGCCGCGCCTGTGCGTAAAACTGGCGTTTGGGATGGGCCGCACCTGTGCTTTACGCCTGTGTGGCAAGTTGAGAATCTACCCCACATCTTCAAGAAGAAAAGTTGAGGCCTTCCAACCTCGTTCCATCTTTAGATTTTTACATCCAACTGAGAGAACTTTTTACATGATAATCTACCGGGAAAAGTAAACAAGAGGTCAGGGTTTAAAAATAACAAAAATAGCCCAAGTCGTTGTGGTACATACCCGATTTGTTCTTCTGCACTCAGAGCTGTCATTATTCCTGTCTATAAAGCATAGAAAAAAGAAAGAAGAAAGACTTGCATTTATATAGCGCCTTTCACCACCTCAGGACGTCCCTAAGCGCTTCACAGCCAATCAAGTACTTTTTGAAATGTTGTCGCCGTTGTAATGTAGGAAACGCCGCAGCCAATTTGCGCACAGCAAGCTCCCACAATCTACAATCTGACAATGGCCAAATAAACTGTTTCAGTGATGTTGATTGAGGGACAAACATTGGTCGGGACACCGGGGAGAACTCCCCTGCTCTTCTTCAAAATAGTGCCAAATGATATTTTACGTTTAGCTGAGAGAGCAGACGGAGCCTCGGTCTATTCTCACATCTAAAAGACGGTATCTCTGACAGTGCAACGCTCCCTCAGTACTGCACTGGGAGTGTCAGCCTAGATTTTTGTGCTCAAGTCTCTGGAGTGGGAACTTGAAACACACAGCTTTCAATGTTTCAGAGGCAAGGGTGTTACCAACTGAGCCACGGGAAATGACACTGCCTAATTTAATTTACTTGAACAGTGTATACAGTACAATACAACATATTGTGCCTTAGATATGGCGCTGTAATACACTGTGGTATAATGCTATAGGATACAACATAACATAGTATAAAACAGGAGAACGCAATAAAATAAAGTATACAGTAGGATGTACCGTATTGCACAACAATAAACCGATAAAATTAGTATGGTCCAATATATAATACGCTACCACGCAATATAAAACAGCATAAGGTTCTTCTGTGCGATATAAACGGTGTTCATGTCAGATTCCTACGCCCACTATTTTAACTGTTTACTTTAAACTAATGCAAAAAGCAATTTGATATGAGCGCGCCAAGCACTTGTACGAGAATAGGGTGATGTCCAGGCTAATCTACTATAATATATGATATATAATACAGCATGACATTGAAACGTACTATTAAATATCATGGAATAATTTATCACAAAAAAATCAGCGTGTGGTAAGAAAATATTATAAAATATTGTATTATCCATAGACCTTAACACTTCCAATTGACTTTGTGGCCAATATGTGTAACATGTGTCACTCAATAGCGGTTCTGGAAACAAGAGTTATTGAATCATAGACTCAAACAGCACAGAAGGAGGCCATTCGGCCCAACCTGCCTGTGCCGGCTCTCTGAAAGAGCAATAATTAGTCCCACGACCCCCTGCTCTTTCCCCATAGCCCTGAAACAGTTCCCTTGTTCAGCATTTATCCAATTCCCTTTGAAAGGTATTATTGACTCTGTTTCCACCATCCTTTCAGGCAGCGCATTCCAGATCACAACAACTCACTGAGTAAATAAAAATTCTCCTAATTTCCCCCTCGCATTTTTTCCCCAGTATCTTAAATCTGCGTCCTCTGGTTGTCGACAGAATAATCAGACAGATCAATACTGAACTCTTGGTCAACGGATTATACCTGATAGATAAGAAAATTAACCACATTATCAATTAAAACAAATTAAATCGAAGGAGTAAGCGTTCGGAGTTTATTAAAAATGACAGGTTGCTCACGTTTCTTTCTGTCACCCACCTGTTTCATGGATCACTGAGTCGAGCGGATCTGGACTGAAGCAAAAGAGGACATCAGAAAATGTAGGCATCCAAAACAATAAAATACATTAAAGAAAAAGAAAGTGGCTTTCTTTAAATAAAAAGTAGATCAATGTAAACAGTTACCTGGTGGGTTGCTGAAGAGCGACTGTGAGGAGAGAAAGACAAAGACAGAAAAATTAAAGAGCTGAATTTATTGATTATATCTGCAAGAAGCAAATGAAATAATTGGTATCGAATGAAGTGAATTAAATTTTGGGGGCAATTTTAACCAAACACGCGGAGAAACGGACGGGATCGGGGGCAACGTCTTGAAGTCAAATGAGAGCAATATTGGGCGGGTCTAAACCCGGAGTTCCACCCGATCCCCTGCATTTCCCGCCCGGTGAATTAGGATAAAATTACCAGAGAATTTGCCAACCACATGGAATTTAGTAGAGGTACACTTAGTGCTGTTACCTCTCTTACGATGCCGGCTGATAATAATAACGACTATGATGATGATGATGATCAGGAGAGGAACCGCTACCGCTGCATAGACGAGTGATGGGATCATTGGTGCGGACTCGCCGTGGCTGCTCTCTCCACCACCTGTGTGTAAATGTAAAGTTTCTTTTGTGAGACAGAGCAGTCAAGAACAGGGCAATGGTCACATTGAGATTGAGTATCAGCAAATGTGACACTGATTCCCAATCCTCTTTGACATGCGGGGCTATTTCACACTGGCATACATCAAACTAGGCCACCGATCAAAACGCAAAATGTCACCAGTGGACAACTGGAGATATTCCCACCCTGGAAGTAACACTGGGAGAATGTTAATGCAGGGACGCTTAATGGGTTGGTGCCAGTTTCCTTTCTTTTAAATAGCGGGGGTGGGGTGGGGATCGTGTGAGTTCTGTTAACATAGGAACATAGGAACAGCAGGAGGCCATTCAGCCCCTCCAGCCTGTTCCACCATTCAATGAGATCATGGCTGATCTGTGACCTAACTCCATATACCCGCCTTTTGCCCAATATCCCTTAATACATTTGGTTAACAAAAATCTATCAATCTCCGATTTAAAATTCACAATTCACCCAGCATCAGTTGTCGTTTGAGGAAGAGAGCTCCAAAGTTTTACCACCCTTTTGTGTGTGTAGAACTGTTTCCTAATTTCACTCCTGAAAGGTTTAGCTCTATTTTTTACGCCATGTCCCCGAGTCCTAAACTCCCCAATCAGATGAAGTTATTTCTCTCTATCTACCATCTCCGTTCCCCTTAATATCTCGAGAGTGTCCCGCCCAGTTTTCTTGAATTCACTAGACCCTGGAGATCCAATTGGATCCTGAGCACGAACGAGAAAATCTTCCCCTCCTATTTGCTGGATGCTTAAGACAAATCGAACATCTGGAAATTAGACGTGCCGAGACTGGGTGATCAATGCAGTTCTTCTGCGGACCCATCTTTGCATTTTGTTGGCGCGCAATGTTGTAATTTCCATTTACGCACACAACTATATCCGTCAGTACCTCCATTTACAAGATGACAGTGAAATCTAACGTATCATAGATGTGTGGAACGGTTTATTCCTAATATTGTCACGCGGTGATTTCAAGGCTCAAGTGTTGCTCTTATTACTGGGCTCTAGTCTTCGCCTCGCATACTGTAACTGGGTTGACTACTTATCTATAGTCATACCTAAAATTGTATACAGCAACTGAGTGTAATTAATATCCCCTCCATTCATTTATTTTAAAAGGTCATTCTCGGGATACGGGCGACGCTGGCGAGGCGGGCATGTTATTGTCCATCTCTGGTTCATCCCTTGAGAAGGTGGTTGTGGGCCGCCTTCTTCTTGAACTGCTGCAGCCCGGTGTGGTGAAGGTTCTCCCGCAGTGCTGTTAGGGAGGCAGTTCCAGGGTTTTGGAAGGAACAGCGATACAAGTCCAAATCAGGCTGGTGTGTGACTTGGAGAGGAACTTGGAGGGGATGGCGTTCCCATGCTTCTGCTGCCCTTGACCTTCTAGGTGGTGGAGATCGCGAGTTTGGGAGTTCCAATTGATAGAATGGAGAATTTACCGAAACTGACAATATTACCCCCTAGAAAAATCCCATATGATTGCGTGAAATTTCATTGGTAAGAATATCTCCACCAATCCAAACTTACTGTATTGACGCCGTTCCACGGTCACTTTTGTCCCGGGTCCGTCTGCTGCAGCGAATCCCACGAGCTCCACTTTGCAGAAATAGAACCCGGTATCTTCCGGTTTCAGCTGGATGATTCTAATCGACGCGTTTCGCCTTTGGCTGAAATCCTGTCCACTTGCCCCGAACACCCTGCCTCTGTATTCCGCTGTATTGTTGGAAACTTCATTTCCCTGTTTGTTGCCTCGGTGCCACGTGTAGCTGCCAATTCCTGTGGGACCCTCATATCGACAGAGCAGGTCCGCTGTCTGTCCCGCGGTTTTGGTGAGAGATTGCGGGTTCTGAATTACGGTGATGTTTCCAACAGTAACTGCTGCAAGTGGGTAAAACACACCATTTATAAATATACAGGGTACTTCTTTGCTTCAAAGCACGCCGTGGAAGGGCTGGTGGTGGAGGTCGCGAGTTTGGGAGTTCCAATTGATCGAATGGTGAATTTACCTTTACGGACAATATTACCCCCTGGAAAAATCCCATATGATTGCGTGCAATTTCATTGGTAAGAATATCTGCACCAATCCAAACTTACTGTATTGATCCCGTTCCACGGTCACTGTTGTCCCGGTTTCGTCTGCTGCAGTGAATCCCACGAGCTCCACTTTGCAGAAATAGAACCCGGCATCTTCCGGTTTCAGCTGGATTATTCTAATAGACGCGTTTCCCCTCTGGCTGAAATCCTCTCTACTTGCCCCGAACACCCTGCCTCTGTATTCCGCTGTATTGTTGGAAACTTCATTTGTCTGTTTGGTGCCTCGGTGCCACGTGTAGCTGCCGATTCCTCTGGGACCCTCATATCTACAGAGCAGGTCCGCTGTCTGTCCCGCGGTTTTGGTGAGTGATTGCGGTCTCTGAATTACGGTGATGTTCCCGACAGTAACTGCTGCAAGTGGGTAAAACAGAACATTTATAAATATACAGGGCACTTCTTTACTTTAACGCAGGCCGTGGAAGGGCTGGTTTTAAGCAAATATTATTTCGGAGGATTTTTGATAAGTTATTCCTGATCTTTAACTTGAGGGAATAAAAACAGAAAATACTGGAAACGCTCAGCAGGCCAGGCAGCATCTGTGGAGAGAGAAATAGAGTCAACGTTTCAGGTCTATGACCTTTCCTCAGAACTGGAAAAAGTTGGGGATGTACCAGGTCTTCAGCAAATGTAGGGGCCAGGAAAAGGGGGAGGGGAGGAAAGAACAAAAGGGAAGGTCTGTGATAGAGTGGAAGGCAGGAGAGATTAAATAACACAAGGGACGATGGGGCAAGAGAAAAGGAGATGGTAATGGGACAAGTTATGAAACAAAAGATGGGTTTAGAGGAGGAGTACATGGTTAGCTTGAGGGATATTGGTGCTGGAACTGGAGCGCCTTTGGTTTTTAGGCGCACTCCTACGTCAAGTATAGAATGATGCGGAGATGCCGCTGTTGGACTGGGGTGGATAAAAGTGAGAAGTCGCACAAAACCAGGTTATAGTCCAACAGCGTTATTTCAAATCACAAGCTTTCGGAGCGCTGCTCCTTCGTCAGGTGAAGTGAAGAAATACATATGGGCACAGCATAAATAGTCAGAGAACAATGCCAGACGACTACAGTTAATCTTTCTAACTGCCCTTTATCACACCTCGGCAGAGAGACAATCACGGCAATCAAAGGTGTGGTTGGTGTCCAACCAGGTCAGTCAGGAAGACATTACATCAAAGACAATAGCAAAATACAACAAAGACAATGAGGTGGGGTCACAAGGGGTCAAATGTGGCAGCTGCTGGAGTCTGTATGGAAAACAATTTTTTTGTAAACTTTTTTTGCTGGAAATTACAGCAGGCCGCATCTGTTTAGAGAGAACAAGCCAGCGACGACTCGAGTCTGGATGACTCTACGTCAGGTGCGGTTACAGGTAGCGTGACATGAACCCAAGATCCCGGTTGAGGGCATCCTCATGGGTGCGGAACTTGGCTATCAGTTTCTGCTCGATGATTTTGCGTTGTCGTGTGTCTCGAAGGCCACCTTGGAGAACGCTTACCCGAAGATCGGAGGCTGAATGTCCTTGACTGCTGAAGTGTTCCCTGACTGGGAGGTAACAATCCTGCCTGGCGATTATTGCGCGGTGTCCGTTCATACGTTGTCGCAGTGTGTGCATGGTCTTGCCGATGTACCATGCTCCGGGGCATCCTTTCCTGCAATGTATGAGGTAGACAACGTTGGCCGAGTCACATGAGTATGTACCATGTACCTGGTGGGTAGTGTCCTCACGTGTGATGATGGTATCTGTGTTAATGATCTGGCATGTCTTGCAGAGGTTGCCGTGGCACTCCAGCAGCTGCCACATTTGACCCCTTGTGACCCCACCTCATTGTCTTTGTTGTATTTTGCTATCGTCTTTGATGTAATGTCTTCCTGACTGACCTGGTTGGACACCAACCACACCTTTGATTGCCGTGATTGTCTCTCTGCCGAGGTGTGATAAAGGGCAGATAGAAAGATTAACTGTAGTCGTCTGGCATTGTTCTCTGACTATTTCTGCTGTGCCCATATGTATTTCTTCACTTCACATGACGAAGGAACAGCGCTCCGAAAGCTTGTGATTTCAAATAAAGCTGTTGGACTATAACCTGGTGTTGTGCGACTTCTCACTCAAGTATAGAATGGATCTGGTACAAAGTACTTCTGCCCCGTTCCAAATAATAAGCATTCACTTTAATTTCAGTTCTCCCGATATGCTTTCTGTGCAGCCCCCGGTCTCATTTACACTTTGAGCTAGGGTGTGAAATGGGCAATCTCGAAGCCCGATATTCTCTTCCATTTGGGGGTCATTTTAACTTTGGGTGCTAAATGGGCGAGGTCGGGTCGGCTGCCTCAAATTACAACGGGCGGATGATCCGATGTCGCCCGTTTCAGACGCTCGCGTAAAGTCCAAATCACCTCCAACAAGTGATGAGAAGTTTAATCTCATTAGTCTGATCAGATTGGAAGTCAGATAGATGCTAAACCCCAGCACCTTCTCACTAATAATCAGCGGTGACCGGAGAATATGTAAAATTCAAACAGAATATTAATAGTCAAAATAATAAATCGATCTGAATGTCCTCAGCTTGTTACATGTAGTGACATTACAAATTGGATGAAAGATTTCCCACTTTGGGTATACCTTGTAAAACCGCCAATACCTCTTTAATTTGTTTTAATGATTTTGCTACAACTACGGATCAGAGAAAATAGTCAATGCACTTGCGACCTCGTTCCGCGCAGCAAGCAGCGCTACTCTTGCCCTGTGCTGATAACTAGAGAAAGTTTGTATCCAATTAAACTGCGAGAAATAATATGAATTGAACAATGAAAATGTCATGCCCTCTGGAAACGGGTGTTTACTTGAACACAGCCAGCACTCCAAATATTCACTCCAAGGACTGTTGTGGATACAGAATCTTGACATTTTTGGTAGATATAATATCGTAGAATCATAGAATAATACAGCAGAGAAGGAGGCAGTTCGGCCCATCGTGTCTGTGCCGGCTGTTTCGAAGAACAATCCAGTTAGTCCCACTCCCCCCTCTCTTTCCCCCTATCCCTGGAATCTTTTTCTCCTTCAAATATTTGACCAATTCCCTTTTGAAGGCAAATTGAATCTGTATCTACCACCCTATCAGGCAGAGTACAAGGGCAATCTATACTTCAGGGAGCAACATACATTATGCTTTCCTGGGCCAGATACAGTAAACCTCTTTACCCGAGAGCTGATCCGTCTCTCACATTGAGCTCTCTCTTTCTCGCTCTGTCTTCCTCAGTCTCTCTTTCTGTCTCTCACACACACGCACGATTGGAACCCATTTCTCTCTCTCTCTCTCTCGTTTCCTATTGCTATCCATCACTTCTTGATTTAACTCGTCTTCCCTCCCACTATTTGCATCCTTGATGCTGTCCTTCGCCATGGGCGATTGGCGCTTCACCTAAATGCCTCAATTCAAAATAAGCAACCTCGAAAGCGTTAGCTTCACTGTGGCGAGCCCTGGTTAACTGGGAGATTGATTATATTACCAGGACATAATTCATTACCACGGCGCTGAGATACTAAGATGGTTAATCTCGCGTCTATGAGAATTTCCGCACAAACCTGATGTTTTATGATTTGCAGGCGAGCTGGTCATGAATATAAAATTGGTTAAATCCACAATCTGGTGCTGTGATCAGCAAATATGGGATATCGGAATAAGATTTAACCAGATACACATATAAATAAAAAAAAATGGATGGGAGGACATCGCTATGGGTATTTAATATCTAATTAAGACACACAATATTTCATTAAAGTCATTACGAAATAATGGAAATTAAATCCAGTCAATTTCAATAAAATGCGGCCACTCCGAAACGCCAGCTTTACGCTCAGGCGGCAAGTTGAAAATCTACCCCATATTCTTGAATGTATCTGATGTGTCAGAAATAAGCTTACCGGAGAACATAGCGAATGCCCAGGTAACTGCAGCCCAATTCATTCTCCCTGTCGGCGGTGATATCATTTCAGAAAAGAAATTCAAGTAGAGTACAGACAGGAATATTTGAGTAATGCAGTGGGAGAGTGAACCTGAGTCAGAGTCCGGATGTGATGGAATGGAAAACAATGAATTGCAAGCTGTATATACAACCGCAGATATCTCTCGCACATGGTTGTGTCTCTCTCTCGCTCACACACACACACTCTCTCTCATTCTCTCTCAAGGACAGTTCGCAGCAGATACTCTATCGCGGGTTAGATTCTTGGCTTCACCTGTAACCTGGGTACGTCTCTGACCACGTGATAGGAGGCAGAGAGTCGTAGATGTTGCTGTCACTGGTGAGAAGTAGCGTTAGAGTTCAGGAGGACATAGCCTGATGAAATGGGCAGGCACATGGCAGATGCAATTTAATGCGTCTAAGTGTGAAGTGATGCACTTTGAGAGGAGCAACATGGAAAGGCACTGTGACCTAAATGGTGCTATTTTGAGGGGCTGCAGCTGCACAGGGACCTGGGTGTGCACATTCACAAATATTTGAAGGTGTCAGGGCAAGTTGACAAGGCAGTGAAGAAAGTCATGGAGTCATAGAGTTCTACAGCATAGAAAGAGGCCCTTCGGCCCATCGTGTCAGCGCCGGCCATCAAGCCCTGTGTATTTTAATCCCATTTTCCAGCACTTGGTCCGTAGCCTTGTATGCTATGGCGTTTCAAGTGCTCATCTAAAGGCTTCTTGAATGTTGTGAGGGTTCCTGCCTCTACCACCCTTTCAGGCAGTGAGTTCAAGATTCCAACCACCCTCTGGGCGAAAAAGTGTTTCCTCAAATCCCCTCTAAACCTCCTGCCCCTTACCTTGAAACTATGCACCCTGGTTATTAACCCCTCTACTAAGGGGAAAAGTTCCTTTCTATCTACCCTATCTATGCCCCTCATAATTTTGTACACCTCAATCAGGTCCCCCCTCAGCCTTTTCTGCTCTAAGGAAAACAACCCCAGCCTGTCCAGTCTCTCTTCATAGCTGAAGCGCTCCAGCCCAGGTAACATCCTGGTGAATCTCCTCTGCACCCTCTCTAATGCAATCACATCCTTCCTATAGTGTGGCGACCAGAACTGCACACAGTATTCCAGCTGTGCCCTAACTAGCGTTTTGTACAGCTCCATCATAACCTCCCTGCTCTTATATTCTATGCCTTGTCTAATGAAGGCAAGTATCGCATTTGCCTTTTTAAACACCTTATCTACCTGTCCTGCTGCCTTCAGGGATCAATGTACATGCACATCAAGTACCCTCTGATCCTCTGTCCTTCCTCGTGTCCTACCATTCATTGTATATTCCCTTGCCATGTTAGTCCTCCTAAAATGCATCACCTCACACTTTTCAGGGTTAAATTCCATTTGCCACAGTGCTGCCCATCTAACCAACCCGTCCATATCGTCCTGTAGCCTGAGGATTCCCTCCTCGCGACTTACCACTCCACCAATTTACGTGTCATCTGCGAATTTACTGATCACACCTCTTACGTTCATTTCTAAATCATTAATATACACTACAAACAGCAAAGGACCCAGCACCGATCCCTGTGTTGCACCACTGGACACAGGTTTCCAGTCACAAAAACGACCTTCGACCATCACCCTCTGCCTCCTGCCACTAAGCCAAATTTTGGGTCCAAAATGCGAAATTGCCCTGGATCCCATGGGCTCTTACCTTCTTGACCAGTCTCCCATGTGGGACTTTGTCAAAAGCCTTACTGATGTCCATGTAGACTATATCAACTGCACTTCACTCATCCACAAACCTAGTCACCCTCTCGAAAAATGCAATTAAATTGGTTAAACATGATCTCCCCCTGACAAAGCCACGCTGACTTTCCTTGATTAATCCTTGCCTCTCCAAGTGGAGACTAATTCTGTCCTTCAGAATTTTTTCCAATAATTTCCCTACCACTGATGTTAGGCTCCCTGGCCTGTAATACCCAGGTTGAACCCTACTAACCTTCTTGAATAATGGTACTACGTTAGCTGTTCGCCAGTCCTCTGGCACATCCCTTGTGGCCAGAGAGGTTCTGAAAATTTGTGTCAGAGCCCCTGCAATCTCCTCCCTTACCTCACACAGCAGCCTGGGATACATCTTGTCTGGACCTGGGGATTTATCCACTTTTAAGCCCGCTAAAACCGCTAGTACCTCCTCTTTCTCAACACTAATTTGTTCAAGTATATCACAATCCCCCTGCCTGATTTCTATGCCTACATCGGCCTTCTCCAGAGTGAACCCAGGTGCAATATATTCATTTCAAACCTCACTTACATCTTCCAGCTCTACACACAGATTGCCACTTTGGACCCTAATGGGCCCTACACTTTCCCTGGTTATACTCTTGCCCTTAATATACTTGTAAAGCACCTTTGGATTTTCCTTTATTTTGCCCAATAGTGTTTTTTCATGCCCCCACTACGCTCCACTAATTTCTTTTTTAATCCCTCCCTGCACTTTCTATACTCCACTAGGGCTTCCACTGTTTTTAGTCCTTTGTATCTGCCAAAAGCCTCCCTTTATTTCCTAATAAATTTTTGTATATCCCTTGACATCCAGGGTTCCCTAGGCTTGTTGCTCCCACCCTTGACCTTTACGGGAACATGTTGACGTTGTACTCTCTCTATTTCCTTTCTGAAATACTCCCACTGCTGTGATGTGGATTTTCCTACAAGTAGCTGATCCCAGTCCACTTTGGCCAGATCCTGCCTTATATTAAAATCGGCCTTCCCCCAATTTAGAACCTTTCTTTCCGGTCCATCTTTGTCCTTTTCCATGACTACCTTAAATCTCACCGAATTATTGGTCACCGTCACCAAAATGCTCTCCTACTGACACTTCTAACACTTGCCCGGCCACATTCCCTAGAATTAGGTCCAGCACCGCCCCCTCTCTTGTAGAACTTTCTACATCCTGGCTCAAAAAGCTCTCCTGGATGCACTTTAAGAATGCGGCACCCTCTAAGCCTTTCACACTCTGACTATCCCAGTTAATATTGGGGAAGTTGAAATCCCCCCCTATTATTTCTATACTTCTCAGGGATTTGCCTACATATCTGTTCCTCTATCTCCCCCTGACTGTTTGGGGGCGTTTAGTACACTCCCAGCAAAGTGCTTGCCCCCTTTTTGTTTTCTAGTTCTACCCATATGGCCTCATTAGAGGAACCTGCTAAGATATCATCCCTCCTTACAGCAGTAATTGACTCCTTGATTAATATTGAGACACCCGCTCCTCTTTTACACTGCCCTCTGCCTCGCCTGAAGATTCTATACCACGGAATATTGAGCTGCCAGTCCTACCCCTCCCTCAACCATGTCTCTGTGATAGCAACAATATCATACTCCCATGTGTTCATCAACACCTTCAATTCATCTGCCTTACTCGCAAGACTCCTTGCATTAAAATGAATGCCATCCCACCTTGCCATACTCCCTTGTGCCGTTACATATTTGCTCTGCCTTTCAGGCTGACTTGTTTTTTCCTCTATATTTGGCTCTGCATCACCCCCTACTATAGCTCCACTCCGTATCCCGTATGTGGTCTGGTTTGAATTACACGTCGCACGGATCCTGCGTCCAGGTCTCTGGATTACTGGTCCAGTAACATAACCACTATGCTGCCGTTCCCTGTATATGCTTGTGCATGCACCTGCTTATTTGTGTGTGGCTATATGTATTTGCGAGTGTTTGTGTGAGTGTGTCTTTCTGTGTGTGCAGGTGTTTGAATTCTGGGACTGTTAGATTTCATTTCATGCCTTTCTTGATTGGCTTTCTCTTGAATTATAACTCATATTTTAGTCCCATCTCTATTCAATTTCGATTTTCAACTTGCATGCGCCTGTGCGTAAAACTGGCGTTTGGGATGGGCCGCACCTGTGCTTTACGCCTGTGTGGCAAGTTGAGAATCTACCCCACATCTTCAAGAAGAAAAGTTGAGGCCGTCCAACTTCGTTTCATCTTTAGATTTTTACATCCAACTGAGAGAACTGTTTACATGATAATCTACCTGGAAAAGTAAACCAGAGGTCAGTAGGTTTAAAAATAACAGAATTAGCCCAAGTCATTGTGCTACATACCCGATTTGTTCATCTGCACGCAGAGCTGTCATAATTCCTCTCTATAAAGCAGAGAAAAAGGAAAAAAAGAAAGACTTGCATTTATATAGCGCCTTTGACCACCTCAGGACGTCCCAAAGCGCTTCACAGTCTTTTTGAAGTGTAGTCGCTGTTGTAATGTAGGAAACGCGGCAGCCAAATTGCGCATAGCAAGCTCCCACAAACAGCAATCTGACAATGGCCAGAAAATCTGTTTTAGTGATGTTCATTCAGGAATAAACATTGGCCGGGACACCGGGGAGATCACCCCTGCTCTTCTTCAAAATAGTACCAAGGGATCTTTTACTTCCAGCTGAGAGGATAGACGGGGCCTTGGTCTACTGTGTCATCCAAAAGATGGCACCTCCGGCAATGCAACGCTCCCTCAGCACTGCACTGGGAGTGTCAGCCTAGATTATTGTGCTCAAGTCTCTGGAGTGCGAAGGCCACAACCTTCAATGTTTCAGAGGCGTGGGTTAACAACTGAGCCACTGCAAATGACCCTGCCTAATTTAATTTACTTGAACAGTGTATACAATACAATAAAACATATTGTGCCGTAGATATAGCGCTGTAATGCACTGTGGTCTGATGCTATAGGATACAACATAACATGGAAGAAAACGAGAAGGCAATAATATAAAATATAGAGTAGGATGTACCGTATTTCACAACAATAAAACGATACAATTAGTATGGTCCAATATATAATACGCTACCACGCAATATAAAACAGCCTAAGATTTTTCTGTGCGATATAAACGGTGTTCATATCAGATTCCGAGGCCCACTATTTTAACTGTTTACTTTAAACTAATGGGAAAAGCAATTTAACATGAGCGCGACAAGCACTCGTGCGAGAATAGGGTGATATCCAGGCTAATCTATTATAATAGATGATATATAATACAGCATAACATTGAAACGTACTTTTAAATATCATGTAATAATACGTCACACAAAAAAGTCAGCGTGTGGTAAGAAAATATTTTTAAATATTATATTAGCCATAAACCTTAACACTTCAAATTGACATTGTGACCAAGACGTCTAAAATGTGTCACTCAATAGCCGTTTTGGAAGCAAGAGTTATTGAATCATAGAGCCATACAGCACAGAATGAGGCCATTCGGCCCAATCTGCCTGTGCCGGCTCTCTGCAAGAGCTATTAATTAGTCCCACTCCCCCCTGCTCTTTCCCCATAGCCCTGAAACAGTACCCTTTTTAACTATTTATCCAAATCCCTTTTGAAAGTTAATGTTGAATCTGCTTCCACCACGCTTTCAGGCAACGCATTCCAGATCACAACTCACTGAGTAAATAAAACATCTCCTCATCTCCCCTTGGCTTTTTTTTTTGCCAATACATTAAATCTGTGTCCTCTGGTTACCGACAGAATTATTAGCAGATCAATACTGAACTCATGGTCAACGGATTATACCTGATATAATAGAAAATTAACCAGATTATCAATTAAAAAAAAATAAATCGAAAGATTAAGCGTTCGGAGTTTATTAAAAGTGACAGGTTGTTCACGTTTCTTTCTGTCACCCACCTGTTTCATGGATCACTGCGTAGAGCGGATCTGGACTGAAGCAAAAGAGGACATCAGAAAATTTAGGTATCCAAAACAATAAAATACATTAAAGAACAAGAAAGTGGCTTTCTTTTAAAAAAAGTAGATCTATGTAAACAGTTACCTGGTGGGTTGCTGAAGAGCGACTGTGAGGAGAGAAAGACAAAGACAGAAAAATTAAAGAGCTGAAGTTATTGATTATATCTGCAAGAAGCAACTGAAATAATTGGTATCGAATGAATTGAATCACATTTTGGGGGCAATTTTAACCAAACCCGCGGAGAAACGGATGGGATCGGGTGCAAAGTTTTGAAGTCAAATGAGAGCAACATTGGGCGGGTCTAAACCCGGCGTTTCACCCGATCCCGTGCGTGTCCCGCCGGGTGAGTTCGGATAAAATTACCAGAGAATTTGCCAACCACATGGAACTCAGTAGAGGTACAATTAGTGCTGTTACCTCTCTTACGACGCCGGCTGATAACAACTATGACTATGATGATGATGATGATCAGGAGGGGAACCGCTACCGTTGCAAAGACGAGTGGTGGGATCATTGGTGCGGACTCGCCGTGGCTGCTCTCTCCACCACCTGTGTGTAAATGTAAAGTTTCTTTTGTGAGACAGAGCATTCAAGAGCAGGGCAATGGTCACATTGAGATTGAGGATCAGCAAATGTGACACAGATTCCCAATCCCCTTTGACATGCGGGGCTATTTCACACTGGCATACATCAAACTAGGCCACGGATCAAAACGCAAAATGTCACCAGTGGGCAACTGGAGATATTCCCACCCTGGAAGTAACACTGGGAGAAATTTAATGTAGGGACGTTTAATGGGTTGGTGCCAGTTTCCTTTCTTTTAAATGCCGGGGGGTAGAGGCGAGGTCGTGTGAGTTCTGTTAACATCGGAACTTAGAAACAGGAGGAGGCCATTCAGTCCCTCCAGCCTGTTCCACCATTCAATGAGATCATGGCTGATCTGCGACCTAACTCCATATAACCGCCTTTGGCCCATATTCCTTAATACGTTTGGTTAACAAAAATCTATCAATCTCCGATTTAGAATTAACAATTGATCTAGCATCAGTTGTCGTTTGAGGAAGAAAGTTCCAAACTTCTAGCAGACTGTGTGTGTAGAAGTGTTTCCTAATTTCACTCCTGAAAGCTCTGCTATAATTTCTACACCATGCCCCCTCGTCCTAAACTCCCCAATCAGCGGAAATAATTTCTCTCTATCTATCATCTCTGTTCTCCTTTTTATCTCGAGAGTGTCCCGCCCAGTTTTCTTGAATTCACTAGAACCTGGAGATCCAATAGATCCTGAGCACGAACCAGAAAATCTTCCCCTCCTATTTACGGGATGCTTAAGACAAAGCGAACATCTGGAAATTAGAAGTGCCGAGACTGGGTGGTCAACGTGGTTCTTCCGCGGACCCATCTTTGCATTTTGTTGGCGCGCAATGTTGCAATTTCTATTTGCACACACAACTATATCCGTCACTACCTCCATTTACAGGATGACAGTGAAATCTAACTTATCATAGAAGTGTTTACCGGTTTATTTCCAATATTGGCACGCGGTGATTTCACGTGTTGCTCTCATTACGGGGCTCCAGTCTTCGCCTCGCACACTGTAACTGGGTTGACTACTTATCATGATGCGGAGATGCCGGTGTTGGACTGGGGTGGACAAAATTGAGAGGTCGCACAACACCAGGTTATAGTCCAACAGTTTTATTTGAAATCACAAGCTTTCGGAGCTATCGATTTGCTCCTTCCTCCGAAAGCTTGTGATTTCAAATAAAACTGTTGGACTATAACCTGGTGTTGTGCGACCTCTCAATTTTGACTACTTATCTACAGCCCTACCTAAAATTGTATACAGCAACTGAATGTAATTAATATCCCCTCCATTTATTTATTTTAAAAGGTCATTCTCGGGATACGGGCGGCGCTGGCGAGGCGGGCATGTTATTGTCCATCTCTGGTTGACCCCTTGCGAAGGTGGTGGTGGGCCGCCTTCTTCTTGAACTGCTGAAGTTCAGTGTGGTGAAGGTTCTCCCGCAGTGCTGTTAGGGAGGCAGTTCTGGGATTTTGGAAGGAACAGCGATACATGTCCAAATCAGGCTGGTGTGTGACTTGGCGGGGGATTTGGAGGTGATTGTGTTCCCATGCGCCTGCTGCCCTTGACCTTCTGGGTGGTGGAGGTCGCGGTTTTGGGAGTTCCAATTGATCTAATGGAGAATTTATCTCTACGGCCGATATTACCCCTAGCAAAATCCCATATGATTGCGTGCAATTTCATTGGTAATAACATCTCCACCAATCCAAACTTACTGTGTTGACGCCGTTCCACGGTCACTGTTGTCCCGGTTCCGTCTGCTGCAGCGAATCCCACGAGCTGCACTTTGCAGAAATAGAACCCGGTATCTTCCGGTTTCAGCTGGATTATTCTAATGGACGCGTCTCCCCTCTGGATGAAATCCGCTTCACTATCCCCGAACACCCTGCCTCTGTATTCCGCTGTATTGTTGGAAACTTCATTTCCCTGTTTGTTGCCTCGGTGCCACGTGTAGCTGTCGATTCCTGTGGGACTCTCATATCTACCGAGCAGTTCCGCTGTCTGTCCTGCGGTTTTGGTGAGAGATTGCGGGCTCTGAATTACGGTAATATTTCCAACAATAACTGCTGAAAGTGGGTAAAACAGACCATTTATAAATTTACAGGGCACCTCTTTGCTTTAAAGCACGCCGTGGAAGGGCTGGTTTGAAGCAAATATTTGTTCGGAGGATTTTTGATAAGGTATTCCTGATCTTTAACTTGAGGGAATAAAAACTGAAACACTGGCTACACTCAGCAGGCCAGGCAGCATCTGTGGAAAGAGAACCAGAGTTAACGTTTCAGCTCCATGACATTTCGTCAGAACTGAAAGGTTGGAGATGTACCAGGTTTTAAGCAATTGCAGAGGCAGGGAAAAGGAGGAAGGGGAGGATAGAAGAAAAGGGAGGGTCTGTGATAGAGTGGAAGGCAGGAGAGATTAAATGACAAAAGGGATGATGGTGCAAGACAAAAAGAGATGGTAATAGGACAAGTAAAGAAACAAAAGATGGGTTCAGAAGGGGTGTGAATGGTTAACTTGAGGGATATTGGTGCTGGAGCTGGAGCGCCTTTGGTTTTTGGGATCACTCCATGTCAAGTATAGAATGGATCTGGTACAAAGTACCTCTGACCCGTTCCAAATAATAAGCATTCACTTTAATTTCAGTTCTCCCGGTATGCTTTCTGTGCTGCCCGCCGCTCTCATTAACACTTTGAGCGAGGGTGTGAAATGGGCAATCTCGAATTAAACGCCTTGCCCGATGTTCTCTTCCATTTGGGTGCCATTTTAACTCTGGGTGCTAAATGGGCGAGGTCGGATCGGCTGCCTGAAATCAAAATCGGGGCAGGTGTACAACTGCGGCTGATCCGATGTCGCCATAGCTCTCCATATATCTTTCTACTTCTTTTCTTGATCTGTCTTTGCATTTCTCACTGTCTGCTTTCTGGTTCTCAGTTTCTCTCACTGGTTCTCTGTGAATTTGGGAGTGATGAAACAGGAGAATGAAAGATGTTTTATTTAAATTTGGAGAGACAGGCGTTGAGGGTCCCTGGGTTACATTCTGGGACCAGTGGGGGACACACGCAGGCTGTGCAAAGACTGGTGTCCTGTATCTCTAATTCTTTTCATTATATCTCTGTATCTCTACAGTTTTCTTTATATCTCTATTCCTCTCTCTCTATGTGCCTATCTGTATGTCGATCTCGCTTTATATTTCTGTATCTCTCTGTACCTTTCCTTTATAACTTTATAATTTTGTATTCCTTGAAATCTCCACATCTCTCTCTTTGAAACTCTCAGAATGTCTGTTCTCTTTTTCTCTCAGGATCCCTCTCAGGCCTATTATTTGAGAGAGACATTTTAAACTTAAACAGAACCTGCTCCAAAGACACAAGAGATGCGGAACTAGAATGTGTGCCAACACCTTCTGCCTCATCTGGACTGGGAACCTTGGGTTTTGTACATTCCACCATCTCCTGTCCATACAATAAACACCTTGCATCCTGTGTAGTTCAGAACAGATTAACAGATCAGGAAAAGCATGTCCCTTGCCAGAGTGCTGCCCTGGGCTATCCATGGATTAGCAGGTCAATGGACAGGCCCCCTAGCGAGCAAAGCCAACATGTCAATGGCTAAAGGGGTGGAGTCTGCAATCTGCTCACCTGGTGGGGGCGGGTTGTGGGTGGTAAGATCCAAGTCCCAATCCTTCCTCCCTCCAGAATAAGGGACGTCTCTCAGTCTGCTGTGTGTGTGTTTGTTGTGCTGTGTGCAATTTCTCTCTGTCTCAATCTTTAACTCTTTAGATTCTCTGGTTTCTAAGCGGGGTTTACTTGTAATGTGATGTTGTCGAGAGATTGTCTGTGTAACTGAGAGAGGGAGCCCTGGGCTCTTGCTGTGCTTTTTTTTGCTTTGTTTCTCCACCAATCTCTTTTCTCTCTCTCTTCTCCCAAGGACATATTTTATATTTGCAAAGCTGTAACAAGATGCAGAGAAAGCGTGAGAGCTTTGGGACAAGGAATACCTTGGACAAGATCTTCCTCCGCAGTGGACAATCCGAGGCCTTCACCAAAGGCTGCACCCAAATGGCCCACGTGAGTCTATGTCTGTTTATAACCCCGGGGTTTAATTTCCTCTTGGGGAGCCTGGGATTCTGGTGCCTCGGGTTAACTTGTTCCTGTTGGATTGTGCGCCTTGAGTTTCCAACAGGTTTAAAGCCTGGGGTTAAAGTAGCCCCGGCCTTGCAATGTGGCACAAACACGTTAACCCCTGGTGCGCGACAAAGACGCCCCCAAAGAGGAAATTAAAGTCCTCAACGTGTACCCGTGTTAAAATTACAGAATAATGCTGGTGTTTTGAGCAGTGCGATTAATTTGACATTTAAATGAGTGTGCGTTGTCCATTTTAATTCATTTTACTGGTGTTCCGAGCGTGGATTTATTACTGTGTCTATTTCACTCCAGCTTTCTCTGTCTCTCTCCATCTTTCTTTGTCTCTCTCCATCTTTCTCTGTTATGTGGCTCGATGTCTAATTTTGTTTTATACCACTCCTGTGAAGCGCCCTGGGAGGCTTTACTACATTAAAGGCACTATACAAATATAAGTTGTTGTTGTTGTTGTTATCTCAGCTTTCCCCGTCTCTCTCCAGATTTCTCTCTCTCTCTCTAGCTTTTTCTCTCTCTCTCCCGCTTTCCTCTCTCTAGCTTTTTCTCTCTCTCTTTGCAAAGCAACCGAATTTTTCCCCCTTAACATCTAATAAATGCCGCCCACAGCAATGTGATTTGTCATCATTTTAAGTGATAGACAGAAACATTTCAAAGTACATGTCAATCAAGATTAAAGCTGAGATAAAGAGAAAGAAAGAGAGAGAGAGCGCGGATGAGTGAAAGAAAAAGAGGGCCAGAGATGAGGACTTAGATAGGAACAGAAAGAGGGGGAGAGTGAACAAAAGAGGAGAGATGCGGATGCACTGTAACATTTAATGTACGCACAGCACAAATCCTGGGCCGAACGGGTACAGAGCACAGAGTGAGAGAGGCACGGGGATCGCCAGTGTTTGTTTTTTCATAATGAGGCAGACGGCGACTTTAATAAGTGTCCCAAAGGAATCAACAGCTTAATCCCTGTTTAAAGAATGAGTTCTGCACTTTCTGGGGAGTGAGGGGTTGTCCGCAGGCTTGGAATACATGCCGGGGGAGGGCGGGTTACAGCGGGCGAGTGGGGGCGGGGGGACGATAGGGAAGGAGTAGGTCCCATTCCCCACTTGCTCCTTTCAGCCTGTCTGTGAGGTTGGGTGTGAGCTGTGGGTGGAATCGAGCGGTTTCACTGGGGCCTGTTCTTGGCCCCGCTCCCCTGTGTGGGTTCAGCGTTTGAGATTTTCAAACTGCAGTAATGTTTCTCTGTCTATCACCTTCTGTATCACTCACTCCAGAGTTACACACCTTTCTGTTCCTCTCCACTGTTGGTGTCTCTCTATCACTGCACAGAGAGTTACGCACCTATCTCTACCTCCCTCTGCTGGTGTCTCTCTCTCATGCCCTGGGGCCAATATTTATCCCTCAACCAACGTCACTGAAACCGATCATCTGGTTATTATCACATTGTTGTTTGTGGGAGCTTGCCGTGCACAAATTGGCTGCCACGTTTGCTGTACAGCGCTCCTGAGGTTGTGAAATTAAAGTCCTCCACGTGAACTCGTGCAAAGGCTTGTTATTGAATAATACTGGTGTTTTGGGCGATGCGATGATTTTTTCGGTTTAATGATATGCGTGGTGGCCATTTTAATTCATTTTACTGATGTTCTGAATGTGGGGTTATTACTGTGTCTATTTCACTTCATCTTTCTCTGTGTCTCTCTCCATCTTTCTCTGTTATGTGGCTCGATGTCAAATTTTGTTTTATAACGCTCCTGTGAAGCGCCCTGGGAGGTTTTACTACATTAAAGGCACTATACAAATACAAGTTGTTGTTGATGTCTCTCTTCAGCTTTCCCCATCTCCCTCTCTAGACCTTTAACATCTAAAAAATGCACACATGGCAATGTGATTTGTCGTCATTTTAAATGGTAGACAGAAACATTTCAGAGAACATTTCAATCAAGATTAAAGCTGAGATAGAGAGAAAGAGAGAGAGGAGAGAGAAAGATAGCAGATGAGTGAAAGAAAGAGAAAGAGGGACAGAGATGGGGACCTAGAAAGGAACAGAGAGAGAGGGGGAGAGATCATGAAAGAGAGAGAGAGAGAGGGGGGAGAGAGAGAGATTTTGCTTTATAACAATCCTGTGAAGTGCCCTGAGAGGTTTTACTTTGTTAAAGGCATTATATAAATACAAGTTGTTGTCTCTCTCCATCTTTCTCTGTCTCCCTCTCGAAACCTTTAACATAGAAAACATGCCACACACAGCAATGTATTTTGTCTTTATTTTAAATGGTAGAGAGAGACATTTCAATCAAGATTAAAGCTGAGATAGAGAGAAAGAAACAGAGAGAGAGAGAGAGAGAGAGAGCAGATGAGTGAAAGAAGGAAAAGAGGGACAGAGATGGGAACCTAGATAGGAACAGAGAGAGGCGGAGAGAGAACAAAAGAGGTAGAGATGGGGAGAGAGAGATTGGGACAGAGAGAGAGAGAGGGACATAGATGGAGGTGACTGCTAAATGCCAGAAGTGGAAGATGCACTGTAACATTTATTATATGCACAGCACCAATCCTGGCCCGAGCGGGTACGCGGCACTGAGAGGGAGAGGCACGGGGATCACCAGTGTTTGTGTGTTTACAATGATGTGGAGATGCCGGCGTTGGACTGGGGTGGACAAAAATGAGAAGTCGCACAACACCAGGTTATAGTCCAACAGATTTATTTAATTTTACAAGCTTTCGGAGCAGTTCGCTCCTTCGTCAGGTAAGTTTAGCAGTGAGAGAATCTCCCAGAATTCACAATTTAAACACAGACAAAATATATTCAAATCTTTCCTTACATCAAAGCGCATAGCCAAGACAATGAGATGTGTCCCAGGGGGTCCAACGTGTCAAACCACCTGCTGGCTGCATATCCTGTCAATCTGTGTAGGTTCTTGTGTTAGCCTTTTTTAAAAAAAAACACCTGGGAAGACCGGCCATGATGTCAAGTCACGTTCTGTATCGTGACATGAACCCGATATCGCGATTGAGGCCATCCTCATGAGTGCGGAACTTGGCTATCAGTTTCTGCTCTATGATTTTGCGCTGTCGTGTATCTCGAAGGCCGCCTTGGAGAACGCTTACCCGCATATCCGAGGCTGAATGCCCCTGGCTGCTGAAGTGTTCCCCGACTGGGAGGCAACCCTCCTGCCTGGCGATTGTTGCGCGGTGTCCGTTCATACGTTGTCTCAGTGTCTGCATGGTCTCGCCGATGTACCATGCTCTGGAGCATCCTTTACTGCAACGTATCAGGTAGACAACGTTGGCCGAGTCACATGAGTATGTACCGTGTACCTGGTGGGTAGTGTCCTCACGTGTGATGATGGTATCTGTGTCCATGATTTGGCATGTCTTGCAGAGGTTGCCGTGGCAGGGTTGTGTGGTGTCTTGGTTGCTGTTCGCCTGAAAGATGGGTAATCTGCTGCGAACGATGGTACTTTTGAGGTTAGGCGGCTGCTTGAAGGCGAGTAGTGGAGGCGTGGGGATGGCCTTAGCAAGGTGTTCGTCGTCATCGATGACATGTTGAAGGCTGCGAAGAACATGGCGTAGTTTTTCTTCTCCGCGGAAGTACTGGACGACGTAGGGTACTCTGTTGGGACACAACCAACAGAGTACCCTACGTCGTCCAGTACTTCCCCGGAGCGGAAAAACTACGCCATGTTCTTCGCAGCCTTCAACATGTCATCGATGACGACGAACACCTTGCTAAGGCCATCCCCACGCCTCCACTACTCGCCTTCAAGCAGCCGCCTAACCTCAAAAGTACCATCGTTCGCAGCAGATTACCCATCTTTCAGGCGAACAGCAACCAAGACACCACACAACCCTGCCACGGCAACCTCTGCAAGACATGCCAAATCATGGACACAGATACCATCATCACACGTGAGGACACTACCCACCAGGTACACGGTACATACTCATGTGACTCGGCCAACGTTGTCTACCTGATACGTTGCAGTAAAGGATGCTCCAGAGCATGGTACATCGGCGAGACCATGCAGACACTGAGACAACGTATGAACGGACACTGCGCAACAATCGCCAGGCAGGAGGGTTGCCTCCCAGTCGGGGAACACTTCAGCAGCCAGGGGCATTCAGCCTCGGATATGCGGGTAAGCGTTCTCCAAGGCGGCCTTCGAGATACACGACAATGCAAAATCATAGAGCAGAAACTGATAGCCAAGTTCCGCACTCATGAGGATGGCCTCAATCGCGATATCGGGTTCATGTCACGATACAGAACGTGACTTGACATCATGGCCGGTCTTCCCAGGTGTTTTTTTTTAAAAAAGGCTAACACAAGAACCTACACAGATTGACAGGATATGCAGCCAGCAGGTGGTTTGACACGTTGGACCCCCTGGGACACATCTCATTGTCTTGGCTATGCTCTTTGATGTAAGGAAAGATTTGAATATATTTTGTCTGTGTTTAAATTGTGAATTCTGGGAGATTCTCTCACTGCTAAACTTACCTGACGAAGGAGCGAACTGCTCCGAAAGCTTGTAAAATTAAATAAATCTGTTGGACTATAACCTGGTGTTGTGCGACTTCTCATTTTTGTTTACAATGAGGCAGAAACGGATTGGGAGACAGGCAGAGAGAAAGAAACGGTGAGGCAGAAAGATGCAGCTGGAATAATGGAGAGAGAGAGACGCAGAAGGAGAGTAGCAGAAGGAGAGACAGAGGAACAGAGGGAGAGAGTAACAGTGGGAGAGACAAAGGGAGAGAGAGACACACAGAAACAGAGGGAGAGAGAGAGAGAGAGAGAGAGACAACAAGAGCAACAACCATTTATACAGCGCCTTTAACGTGGTAAAACCTCCCAGGGCACTTCACAAGACCTTGAACAAAAAAAATTGACACCGAGTCACATAAGGAGATGTTAGGACAGATGACCAAAAGCTTAATCAGAGGTAGGTTTGAAGCAGCGTCTTAAAGAAAGAAGGAGTTGACTGGGTTAAACACACAGGGAGAGACACAGACTTTGGGGGTCTCCAGTGTGTAGTCACTGCCCCGCTCCCAGCATCTGCAGAAAAGCCCCTCTGTCACAGCCTTCCAGAATGTAGGGATTAAACCTAAATCCTGGAACGCCGAGTTTAAAAAGTGTCCCAAAGGAATCAGCAACTTAATCCTAGTTTGTGGGAGCTTGCTGTGTACTAATTGGCTGCCGCTTTTCCTACATTACAACAGCGACTACATTACAACAATGAGTTCATTGTCTGTAAAGCGCTCATGAGGTTGTGAAATTAAAGTCCTCAACATGACCCGTCGAAAGGCTTTTAATAATTACAGAGTTTGTGTTTGTCTGGACATGAATTAAACCAAATTAAAGAGGGTCGTGAGTTGAAGCCACGCCAGGTAAGTGAGTCACACAACGGTTTAAAGAGAGTTTCACCAGCAGGGGGGAATGAGATTCACAGGGCGGGGGAGGGGTGATTATACATGGACGGAGATATATGGGGGTATTATACAGGGAGGCTGTGGAGTTTCACCAATGGGGAGAGAAGGAGTTTCACAGAGGGAGAGATATACAGGGCGAAGTGTACAGGGAGATGGGGTGAATTATACAGGGGCAGTTATGCAGGGGCAGTTATACAGAGGAAGCTATTATAGGGGTGTAGCATACGGGTGGATTATACAGGTGGGGGGAGGGGGACGAGATTATAGTGGGGGTGACAAGGGGGAATTTTACTGGGGTGGAGGAGATAAGCGGGGTAATTATTTGAGGCTATTCTATGGGTGGGTGGAACTCACAGGGGGATTAAACGGGGCATTTCAAAGCGGGGGAAATTATACACGGAGATTAAACGGGGAGTTTCAGTGGGGAATTATAAGGGGGGAGCTTCACGAGAGTGCGTATTATACAGGGGTATAATACGGGGGCGTGTTTAATTGGCTGTATTATACCGGGGGGGCAGGGGTGGAAGATTTCCAAGGGTATAGTATACAGGGGCAGGGGGGCGTTCACAGAGGGCAGCTTCACCAGGGGTATTATAAGGGGGGCGGGTGGGGGACAAGAGTTTCACAGGGTTATTGTATACGGGGGAGGAATTTCACTGGGGCATTATACAGACCGCAGGATACGGGGGGAGGGAGATATACAGGGGGTGGGAATTAGACAGCGGAGGGGAGGAATTAACAGGGGCAATAAAAGGGGCAGTTCACAGGGCTGGAGTTAGGAATAAATAGCCGGGGAGCGGGGAAATAAACAGTGTTTTGTGCTTATTGCAGAGGGGCAGACATTTTGTGCTTGGTGGGGGGGCGGGGGGGGGGGTGGTAGGGGACAGCCATTTTTGTTTGTTGCGGGGTTGAGGGTGGCCATTATCTGCTTGGTGCGGGGTGCAGCCATTTTGTGGTTAGTGTGGTTGGAGTATTTTACAGAGTTGTGTAAGTGAGTCACACAAGGAGCAAAATACATTTTCACCAGCAGGGGGAGGGTGATTCACAGGGCGGTGGTGGGGGGGGGGGGGGGGTTTGCGGTTATACATGGATGGAGATATATGGGGGTATTATGCAGGGGGGTTGTGGAGTTTCAGCAAGGGTGGGAAGGAGTGGGAGAGATATACAGGGAGATGGGGTGAATTATACAGGGCCAGTTATACAGGGGGAGCACACGGCTGGAATATATTCAGGGGAGGGGGAGGAGATAAGCGAGGAGAATTATACAAGTGGGTGGAATTCAAAGATGGATTAAACGGGGCAGTTCAAAGCGAGGGAAATTATAGGTGGAGATTAAACAAGGAGTTTCATGCGGGGAAGCTGCACGAGTGGTTGTAGTATGCAGGGGTATTATACGAGGGGCGGAGGTGGGGGAGTTTAATGGGGTGTAGTATACCAAGGGGCAGGGAGTGGAAGACTCACAGGGGTGTAGTATACAGGGGGGTGTCATAGGGGTATCGTATACAGGGGAGTTAACGTTTCAGGTCGATGCCTTTTCGTGAGAACTGGAAAAAGTTGGAGATGGAACAGATTTTTAAGCAAGTATAGGGGCGGGGAAAGGGGGGAGGGGAGGAAAGAACAAATGGGAAGGTCTGTGATAGGATGGAAGGCAGGAGAGATTAAGAGACAGAAGGGATGATGTTGCAAGGCAAAAGGAGATGGTAATGGGAAAAGTTAGGAAACAAAAGATGACTCTAGATGAAGTGTAAATATCCATGGCAGAATGATCGACCACCCCACCGTTTTCTTGCATTATCTATCACTTTAAGCAAGCGCCACCATACTGACTATATTATTGTTTCTGTTTCTAACAGGAGCTGGAGTCGAGCCTATCTGCCAGTTCCCCACACTCAGCGTTGGATTACAAGTAACATTTTCAGTTTGTGCAGGATCTTTAATGTTACAGCACATGTGCAGCAAGTCCCGTTCGCTCATCTCCCCTGTGCTCGCTGACCTACATTGGATCCCGCTTAAGCAACGCCTCGATTTCAAAATTCTCATCCCTATTTTCAAATCCCTCCGTGGCCTCGCCCGTACCTATTGCTGTAATCTCCTTCAGTCCCACAACCCCCCGAGATATCTGCGCTCCTCTAATTCTGCCCTCTTGAGCATCCCTGATTATAATCCTCAACCATTGGTGGCCGTGCCTTCTGTTGCCTGGGCCCTAAGATTTGGAATTCTCTGCCTAAACCTCTCTGCCTCGATTACTTCTCTTTCCTCCTTTAAGAGGCTCCTTAAACCCACCTCTTGGACCAAGCATATGGTCACCTGCCGTAATTTCTCCCTATATGGGTCGGTGTACATTTCTGTTGACTTACAATACTCCTGTGAAGCACCATGGGGCGTTTTACTACGTTAAAGGCGCTATATAAATACAAGTTGTTGTTGCTGTTGAATCCTTTAACTTTCATTATAGAAGCAGTCTTGTGCTGGTCAGGAGTCTTGATTACTCATCCTGTGACTGTAAAGAAGATCCACTTCCACTGCCTAAGGGAGAACTATCTGCTGGTAAATTACAATTGTCCAAGTCTCGAGAACAGGTCCTTGGCTGCTTATGTGGTAGAATTCAACTGAATTTACAAAAGCGACATTCTGATAACGTATTACTACAACGTGATATTTTATGCTATTATAAATGTCTTCTGGGACAGCTTTTGTTTATATTGCTAATTATTATGAAAGGTTTTGCTGTCTTTAATTCAATAGTGCTCGCCATGGGACTAACCTCCATACTTGCTTGCAATGCCTTTAACTGAATGCTGTACACGATCTATTCAAAATGCATGGATGCTTACGATGTGCCTTTTTATTGTCCCCTTTATGCGAGACTTTCTAATATAATGTGACGTATTTACACCATGTATGAAAGGGCTCTTAGAATTTTGTTCCCCGATTAAAGCGAATGCTTTCTTTCTCGTGTTTAATCCAAATTGGTCATTACTTACTGGGATCAGTAGAAATCCCATCCTCAGCTTGTCAGCAACAACTTTCGTGCACCCCAGTGCGTCTTGTAAGGGATTCTAAAACTAGCCATCATTGCTTAAAAATTAGAGTCAGACCTTTCGGGAGTGAAATTAGGAAATACTTCTACACACAAAGGTTGGTACAAGTTTGGAATTCTCTTCTACAAACGGCAATTGATGCTAGATCAATTGTTAATTTTAGAACCGGGATTGATAGATTTCTGTTAACTAAAGGTATTAAGGGGTATGAGCCAAAGGTGGGAAAAGCGAGAATGGCCGGTGAGAGAGAGAGAGCGGGAGAGAGCGGGGAAAAGTGAGGCTATGATTGGTGGATCAGCGAGTGCCAGAGTAGATTGCATGTGAAACTCAACAGCACGTGACAAGAAAGGGGAGGAGCCTGGAAAAGAACGGAGAGCCCCGGGAAAGACCGGCTTTAGAAAGTTAGAGTGCTGCAAATTCATCAGTCGAGGTTTGGGGGTTGGGTGGGTGGAGAGTTGGTGGTGGGTGCGGGGCGCTCGGGAAAATCCCCCATTAGCCACTCGGCCTCTGAGGGGAAGTTTACGGGCCGGATGAAACTGGTGTAAAGGGGAATGTGGGAGTATAAATACACACGAATACCACCAATAGCAATTTCCAGGCCTAAAGTGACCGTAATGTGCCTGATGCCACTGCTTCTGATCTGTGATGTGCACCTACATCTGCACTCAGATTGTGCAGCTAAAGGTATCCCATTCATTAAGTTATTCACATATACAGATAGGCACATGCACGATGCGCCGAACGTCCTTCTTCTGTACTGTATCATTGAATAGGAGGAACTAAAGAATGATGGAGGTGTTGATATCCAGGTGTCCAACTCAGTTCCTTTCAGGCGTTGTGCAGGACAGGTTCAAAGAGAGCAAGTGCAGCCATTTGCACAAAAATTTGAAATCCGCTCTCATTTCCTTGGCCCAGGGCTGAAACCAGTCACAGATGAAAGACAGCTCTTTCTACTGGTTGTGAGGGCCCCGTGAAAAATACTGAACATAATAAGAAATAGGAGCAGGAGTAGGACATTTGGTTCTTCGAGCCAGCTCCGCCATTCAATAAGATCATGGCTGATCTTCCACCTCATCTCCATTTTCCTGCACTATCCCCATATCCCTTGATTCCTTTAATATTCAAAAATCTATCGAACTCTGTCTTGAATATACTCAACGACTGAGCCTACACGGCCCTCTGGGGTAGAGAATGTCAAAGATTCAACACCCTCTGAGTGAAGAAATTTCTCCTCATCTCAGTCCTAAATGGCCCACCCCTTATTCTGAGACTGTGATCCCTGATTCTAGACTCCCCAGCCTGGGGAAACATCCTCCCTGCATCTACCCTGTCAATTCCTGTAAGAATTTTGAATGTCTCAATGAGATCTCCTCTCATTCTTCTCAACTCTGGAGAAGATAGGACTTGTCTACTCAACCTGTCCTGATAGGACAATCTCCCCATCCCAGGAACCAGTCTGGTGAACCTTGGTTACACTCCTTCTATGGGAAGTATATCCTTCCTTAGGTAAGGAGACCAAGCCGAACACAATACTCCAGGTGTGGTCTCATCAGGGCCCTATAAAATTGCAGGAAGGCATCTTTACTCTTATACTCAAATCCTCTTGTAATAAAGGCCAACAGTAAATTCCCAGTTCCTAACGGATGTGGTTCCACAGCACAAATCTTCACCATTGATTGTCACATAAGTGGAAATTTCAACCAATCGGTAAAGCCCTTAGTTCTGGGGCAGAAGTTTGCGGCTCAAGCCCCACTCCAGGAGTTGAGCACGTAAAGTAGGCGAATGTCCAGTGCAACACTGAGGGTGCCTGGGAGTTAAGCCTGGGAGGAGCAAAAGGGAACGTTTGGCTGGGAACTTTGCACTGCAGTAACGGAAGGCGCTGGATTCTCCTTTCATCAAAATCAATGGAAGGAAATTCCAGCGTTGGAACCTTCCCATGAGATTTTCCTCCATGCTGTGCCCCGGCGATGCTGAACGCCTAGACAGTGAAGACAAAAAATCTACCCGCATCAGTCGGAAAGTAGTTAGGTGTGCCGAGCTTTAAGATGTCCTGCCAAGTAAACGTTTCTCGGGGAGGAGTTTCGGCCGGTCTCCTGCCGTGACATCGCCGGAACTTCGGCAGAACCCCCGGTTTAGCTGTTACGCGCTTCTGCTGAGTACCGCCGATCTTCCGCCAACGTTACCACAGAAGAGCGGGAGAACCCCGCATAAGTTATCCCCCTGCCTTGAGTTTAACATAAAACATTCATTTTAATAAAAGGTACAACGGAAAATCAACAGAGCAACCAGACATGGTTCTTTGAGGAAGTAACATATAGAGTGGATAAAGGGGAACCAGTGGACGTAGTGTATTTAGACTTCCAAAAGGCATTTGACAAGGTGCCACACAAAAGATTATTGCTTAAGGTAAAAAATCACGGGATTGGGGGTAATATTCTGGCATGGATAGAGGATTGGCTATCTAACAGAAAGCAAAGAGTTGGGATAAATGGTTCATTCTCAGACTGGCAATCAGTAACTAGTGGTGTTCCACAGGGGTCAGTGCTGGGTCCCCAACTCTTCACAATCTATATTAACGATTTGGAGGAAGGGACCAAGTGTAACATATCAAAATTTGCAGATGATACAAAGATGGGAGGGAAAGTAGTGAGTGAGGAGGACATAAAAAACCTGCAAGGGGACATAGACAGGCTAAGTAAGTGGGCAGAGATTTGGCAGATGGAATACAACACTGGAAAGTGTGAGGTGATGCACTTTGGCAGGAAAAATCCTAGAGCAATTTATTATCTTAATGGCAAGAAACTGGAGAGTACTGAAGTGCAAAGGGATCTGGGGGTCCTGGTGCACGAAACTCAAAAGGTTAGTATGCAGGTGCAGCAAGTGATTAAGAAGGCAAATGGAATGTTGGCTTTCATTGCTAGGGGGATAGAATATAAAAATAGGGAGGTATTGCTTCAGTTGTACAAGGTATTGGTGAGACCGCACCTGGAATACTGCATACAGTTTTGGTGTCCTTACTTAAGGAAAGACATCCTTGCTCTCGAGGGAGTGCAAAAAAGGTTCACTCGGTTAATCCCGGGGATGAGGGGGTGGTCATATGAGGAGAGGTTGGGTAGATTGGGACTCTACTCATTGGAGTTCAGAAGAATGAGAGGCGATCTTATTGAAACATATAAGATTGTGAAGGGGTTGGATCGGGTGGATGCGGGGAGGATGTTCCCGATGACGGGTGAGACGAGAACTAGGGGACATAGTCTTAGAATAAGGGGCTGCTCTTTCAAAACTGAGATGAGGAGGAACTACTTCACTCAGAGGGTGGTAGGTCCATGGAATATGCTGCCACAAAAAGCTGTAGAAGCTACAACATTAATTAAATTTAAAACAGAAATAGACAGTTTCCTAGAAGTAAAGGGCATTAAGGGTTACGGGGAGCGGGCAGGAATTTGGACATGAGTCTAGGTTCGGATCGGTCATGGCCCTGTGGGTAGTGGAGCGGGCCCAGGGACTGTGTAGCCTGATTCTGCTCCTATTTCGTGTGTGCAATTCTGTTAGATGCAGGAGATGGTTCTGTGATAAATAGTAGATTGGCGGTTAGGATCAGATCAGCCATGATCTTATTGAATGGCGGAGCAGGCTCGAGGGGCCGATTGGCCTACTCCTGCTCCTATTTCTTATGTTCTTATGTTCTTATGTTCAACAGAGAAGAACCTTTATTACGAAAATATTTTAGCAGCGGCATTAAGCAGTTTATTTTCTAGGATAGCACGCCCCTAAATATAGGGGACTTATACTTGACATAAAAATGTGATAAATGTTCACAACTAACACTAAAGAGTCGAATGTTAAAGCATTGGAGATTCCAAGTCCTTGTTACTGAATTATGTGTGGATAAACCTCACTCACTAAGTTAGAGGACAGAACATTCGCCTGGAAATTCCCATGGAGGGTTCTCCGATCATCCGCCGTTGAAGATCCCACAGAGCCCCCGAGCTTCCGCCCAAGTTACGGCGGGAGATCGGGACAACTCTGCGGAAATTCCAGCAGTTGTCCATCGCGGGTGGGGGCAGGTGCGTCTCATCATTGGGGTGAAATGTGCCGGCTCCTCTTACTTCACCGAAGCGTACAGCACCGCTTCTCGCTTCACAGGGCGCTCAGTTTGATTGCTGTCCTGAACATTCACCGTGGCGTATTGCAACTTGTCATCTCTCTCTCGCTATTGAGATGAAAGTTTTTCAGTGTTGAATAAAATATTGTAAACTGATTATTGCATAGGGCCTCAAACCCAGCGGAGCAGATGTTGTGCAGTTTCAATGGAATATAATTCAACCCAGTAAACATTCTACATATAATTAGAATATGACTCCACCTATCAAATATTGTTTCGATAAATAGGATAGATCGCGCCGTCCTAAATATTCCTGTCCTTTTGAATATATTTCAGCGAGTCAACCATTGCACGATTTAAGTAACAAGCAAGGGAAACAGTCGACCGAATGAACACATCATTATAATGTTAAAATCCATGCATTTAGAACAATTCACACTTAATTAATTCAGGAGCAGTGGGTCAGTCAGCATCTGGGAAAGACAGAGTTACATTTGGGAATAACTGTTCAGGAGCACTTTCCGTTGAAGGCAAAGTGCCAGATCACCGGTTACCCCGTGCTTTCTCTTCCAGGAGCTGACTGACATTCTTTGCATATCCAGCATTTTCTGTTACAGCTTCAGATTTACTCCTTATCTCGACTTTGTCAAAGTATGTGTATTTTTGCATGTGTATGCCTGGGTGCCCCTATTTTGGAGTCTATTTTAATGTTCCTGGGTGTATCTCGTGCTTTATTTATTCGTTAATGGGATGTGGGCGTCGCTGGCAAGGCCACCATTTATTGCCCATCCGTGGTTGCCCTTGAGAAGGTGGTGGTGAGCCGCCTACTTCAACCGCTGCAGTCAACCTACTTACACATTGGCCCAGAAATTGATCTCGCTCTGTTCCCGCGGGGGTAAGCCTTTCCCGCGATGTCTCACCTCGCTTATGCTTTTTCTGATCCAGCTCGCACGAACTTGATGTTCCAGACATCAGCTGTGCTGGGCTTGCGTATCCCAGCGGCGTAGTTAATTCGTGCGAGCTGTGGGATCACGTGACTCAGTTAGAGCCAATGGCAGCACACCATCTTCCATTCATAAGTCTCACAGCATGGCTGAGAGACTTATGGATCTTACACCCCCCCAAAATAACAGCTAAACCTCAATTAAATTTAAAAAAAAACCCATCACATTAATAAAATAAGTATAGTTAATTAAATTAACCATTTTAAATAAAAAATTAAATTTTTGAAAAAATTTAAAATCTTTTAAAAAGTTATAAAAATAAACTTACCTGTCTTTAAAGTCTATAAAAAAGATATACCTGTAAAAAAAAATTCAAAAAAATACTTAATTCACTACTTACCTTCTTAAAAGCGGGTCTTACTCCTCCTTTTTACATTTCCAAAATCTTCAGTACTTACCTGCGCGTCCAAAGCATGAAGTGCACAGCGTGCGCGCAGCCTGTAGCGCGCACGCGATGCACTCCGGCCCCGCCCCCTTTTCGGAAGAGCAATTGCCGGTTTTCAGCGCATGCGCAGGGCATGCAGAAAACCGGCAATTGGAGTGGGAATACGCGAGAGTATGCAGTGCGTACTCTCGCGTCCGGGGATCAATTTTCGGCCCATTGTTTTTCATAGCGGCTTTTTACAACTGAGTGGCCATTTTAGAGGACAGTTAAGAGTCAACCACATTGCTGTGGGTCTGGAGTCACATATACGTCAGACCAGGTAAGGACGGCAGATTTCCTTCCCTAAGGGGCATTAGTGAACAAGATGGGTTTTTACGACAATCCGATAGTTTCATGTCACCATTACTGATACTAGCTTTTTAGTTTAGATTTATTTAATTAAATTTAAATTCCCTTGTTGTTGTGATAGGGTTTGAACTCACGTCGCACTGATCATTAGTCCAGGTCTGAAGGATTGCTAATGCAGTAACATAACCACTATGCTACCAATCCCTATATATGCGTGTGCATGCACCTGCTGATTTGTGAGTGGCTATATGTATTTGCGAGTGTCTGTGAGAGCGTGTCTTTCTGTGTGTGCAGGTGTTTTAATTCTGGGACTGTCAGGTTTCATTTCATGCCTTTCCTGGTTGGCTTTCTGTTGAATTATAATGAATATTCTAGCCCCGACTCTATTCAATTTCGATTTTCAAATTGCCGCGCCTGTGCGTAAAACTGGCATTTGGGATGGGCCGCACCTGTGCTTTACGCCTGTGTGGCAATTTGAGAATCTACCCCACATCTCCAAAAAGAAAAGTTGAGGCTGTCCGAACTCGTTTCATCTTTAGATTTTTACATCATCTGAAAGAACTTTTTACATGATAATCTACCTGGAAAAGTAAACAAGAAGTCAGTAGGTTTAAAAATAACAAAAATAGCCCAAGTAATTTTGCTACATACCCGATTTGTCCTTCTGCACTCAGAGCTTTCATAATTCCTCTCTATAGAAAAAAGAAAGACTTGCATTTATATAGCGCCTTTCACCACCTCAGGACGTCGCTAAGCGCTTCACAGCCATTCAAGTACTTTTTGAAGTGTAGTCGCCGTTGTAATGTAGGAAACGCGGCAGCCAATTTGCGCACAGCAAGCTCCCACAATCAACAATCTGACAATGGCTAAATAAACTGTTTCAGTGATGTTGATTGAGGGACAAACATTGGTCGGGACACCGGGGAGAACTCCCCTGCTCTTCTTCAAAATAGTGCCAAGGTATCGTTTACGTTCAGCTGAGAGAGCAGACGGAGCCTCGGTTTACTGTCTCATTTAAAGACGGCATCTCTGACAGTGCAACGCTCCCTCAGTACTGCACTGGGAGTGTCAGCCTAGCTTGTTGTGCTCATGTCTCTGGAGTGGGAATTGAAACCCACAGCTTTCAATGTTTCAGAAGCGAGGATGTTACCAACTGAGCCACGGAAAATGACCCTGCCTAATTTAATTTATTTGAACATTGTATACAATACAATACAACATATTGTCCCATAGATATAGCGTTGTAATGCACTGTGATATAATGCTATAGGATACAACATAACATGGTAGAAAACAGGAGAACGCAATAAAATAAAGTATACAGTAGGATTTACCGTACTGCACAACAATAAAAGGATACAATTAGTATGGTTCAATATATAATACGCTACCACGCAATATAAAACAGCATAAAGATCTTCTGTCCGATATCAACGGTGTTCATGTCAGATTCCTAGGCCCACTATTTTAACTGTTTACTTTAAACTAATGCAAAAAGCAATTTAACATGAGCGCGCCAAGCCCTCGTACGAGAATAGGTTGATGTCCAGGCTAATCTACTATAATATATGATATATAATGCAGCACAACATTGAAACGTACTTTTAAATATCATGTAATAATTCATCTCAAAAAAATCAGCGTGTGGTAAGAAAATATCATAAAATATTATTTTATCCATAAACCTTAACACTTCCAATTGACTTTGTGGCCAATATGTGTAACATGTGTCACTCAATAGCCGTTCGGGAAACAAGAGTTATTGAATCATAGAATCAGACAGCACAGAAGGAGGCCATTCGGCCCAACCTGCATGTGCCGGCTCTCTGAAAGAGCTATTAATTAATCCCACTACCCCCTGCTCTTTCCCCATAGCCCTGAAAAAGTTCCCTTTTTAAGCATTTATCCAATTCCCCTTTGAAAGATATTATTGACTCTGCTTCCACCATCCTTTCAGGCAGCGCATTCCAGATCACAACAACTCACTGAGTAAATAAAAATTCTCCTAATTTACCCTTCGCATTTTTCTCCCCAGTATCTTAAATCTGTGACCTCTGGTTGCCGACAGAATAATCAGACAGATCAATACTGAACTATTGGTCAACGGATTATACCTGATAGAACAGAAAATTAACCATATTATCAATTAAAATCAAATTAAATCGGAGCAGTAAGCGTTCGGAGTTTATTAAAAGTGACAGGTTGTTCACGTTTCATTCTGTCACCCACCTGATTCATGGATCTGTGCGTAGAACGGATCTGGACTGAAGCAAAAGAGGACATCAGAAAATTTAGGCATCCAAAACAATAAAATACATTAAAGAAAAAGAAAGTGGCTTTCTTTTTTAAAAGTAGTAGATCGATGTAAACAGTTACCTGGTGGGTTGCTGAAGAGCGACTGTGAGGAGAGAAAAACAAAGACAGAAAAATTAAAGAGCTGAAGTTATTGATTATATCTGCAAGAAGCAACTGAAATAATTGGTATCGAATGAAGTGAATCACATTTTGGGGGCAATTTTAACTAAACCCGGGGAGAAACGGATGGGATCGGGTGCAACGTTTTGAAGTCAAATGAGACCAATATTGGGCGGGTCTAAACCCGGCGTTCCAGCCGATCCCCTGCGTTTCCCGCCCGGTGAGTTCCGATCAAATTAGCAGAGAATTTGCCAACCACATGGAATTCAGTAGAGGTACAATTAGTGCTGTTACCTCTCTTACGATGCCGGCTGATAACAACTGTGATTATGGTGATGATCAGGAGAGGCACCGCTACCGCTGTATAGACGAGTGGTGGGATCATTGTTGCGGACTCGCCGTGGCTGCTCTCTCCACCACCTGTGTGTAAATGTAAAGTTTCTTTTGTGAGACAGAGCAGTCAAGAGCAGGGCAATGGTCACATTGAGATTGAGGATCAGCAAATGTGACACAGATTCCCAATTCCCTTTGACATGCGGGGCTATTTCACACTCGCATACATCAAACTAGGCCACGGATCAAAACGCAAAAAGTCACCAGTGGGCAACTCGGGTTATTACCAACCTGGAAGTAACACTGGGGAGAATTTTAATGTAGGGACGCTTAATGGGTTGGTGCCAGTTTCCTTTCTTTTAAATAGAGGGGGGTGGGGTGGGGATCGTGTGAGTTCTGTTAACATAGGAACATAGGAACAGGAGGAGGCCATTCATCCCCTCTAGCCTTTTCCACCATTCAATGAGATCATGGCTGCTCTGCGACCTAACTCCGTATACCCGCCTTTTGCCCCATATCTCTTAAGACCTTTGGTTAACAAAACTCTGTCAATCTCCGATTTAAATTTAACAATTGATCTAGCATCAGATGTCGTTTGCGGAAGAGAGTTCCAAACTTTTACCACCCTTTGTGTGTAGAAGTGTTTCCTAATTTCACTCCTGAAAGGTCCGGCTCTAATTTCTACACCATGCCCCCTAATCCTAAACCCCCCAATCAGCTGAAGTAATTTCTGTCTATCTACCATCTCTGTTCCTCTTACTATCTCGAGAGTGTCGCTTCTCCCGCCCAGTTTTCTAGAATTCACTAGACCCTGGAGATCCAATAGTTCCAGAGCACGAATGAGAAAATCTTCCCCTCGTATTTTCGGGATGCTTAAGACAAAACGAACATCTGGAAATTAGATGTGCCGACACTGGGTGATCAACGTGGATCTTCCGCGGCCCCAATATTTGCATTTTGTTGGCGCGCAATGTTGTAATTTAAATTTACACACACAACCATATCCGTCAGTACCTCCATTTACAGGATGACAGTGAAATCGAACTTATCATACATGTGTTGTCCGGTTTATTCCCAATATTGGAACGCGGTGATTTCAAGGCTCACCTGTTGCTCTCATTACGGGGCTCAGTCTTCGCCCCGCACATTGTAACTGGGTTGACTTCTTATCTATAGTCCTACCTAAAATTGTATACAGCAACTTATTGTAATTAATATCCCCTCCATTTATTTATTTTATAAGATCATTCTCGGGATACGGGCGACGCTGGCGAGGCGGTCATGTTATTGTCCATCTCTGGTTGACCCCTTGAGAAGGTGGTTTTGGGCCGCCTTATTCTTGAACCGCTGCAGTTCAGTGTGGTGAAGGTTCTCCCGCAGTGCTGTTAGGGAGGCAGTTCCAGGATTTTGGAAGGAACAGCGATACAAGTTCAAGTCAGGATGGTGTGTGACTTGGCGCCTACTGCCCTTGACCTTCTAGGTGGTGGATTCGCGGGTTTGGGAGTTCCAATTGATCTGATGGAAAATTTACCTATACGGCCAGTATTACGCCCTAGAAAAATCCCATATGATTGCGAACAATTTCATTGTTAAGAATATCCCCAACAATCCAAACTTACTGTATTGACGCCGTTCCACGGTCACTCTTGTTCCGGGTCCGTCTGCTGCAGCGAATCCCACGAGCTGCACTTTGCAGAAATAGAACCCAGCATCTTCCGGTTTCAATTGGATTATTCTAATGGACGCGTTTCCCCTCTGGCTGAAATCCTCTTTACTTGCCCCGAACACCCTGCCTCTGTATTCCGCTGTATTGTTGGAAACTTCATTTCCCTGTTTGGTGCCTCGGTGCCAGGTGTAGCTGCCGATTGCTGTGGGACCCTCATATCTACAGAGCAGGTCCGCTGTCTGTCCCGCGGGTCTGGTGAGAGCTTGCGGGCTCTGAATTACGGTGATTTTTCCAACAGTAACTGCTGTAAGTGGGTAAAACAGACTATTTATAAATATACAGGGCACTCCTTTGCTTTTAAGCACGCCGTGGAAGGGCTGGTTTTAAGCAAATATTGGTTCGGATGATTTTTGTTAAAGTATTCATGATCTTTAACTTGAGGGAATAAAAACAGAAAACACTGGAAGCGGTCAGCAGGCCAGGCAGCATCTGTGGAGAGAGGAATAGAGTCAACGTTTAAGGCCGATGACTTTTCGTCAGAACTGGAAAAAGTTGGAGATGTAACAGGTCTTAAGCAAATGTAGGGGCAGGGGAAAGGGGGGAAGGGAGGAAGAACAAAAGGGAAGGTCTGTGATAGAGTGGAAGGCAGGGGAGATTAAATGACAAAAGGGATGATGGTACAAGTAAAAAGGAGATGGTAATGGGACAAGTAAAGGAACAAAAGATGGGTCTAGAAGAGGATTAAATTGTTAACTTGAGGGATATTGGTGCTGGAACTGGAGCGCCTTTGATTTTTGGGCGCACTCCTCGGTCAAGTATAGAATGGATCTGGTACAAAGTACCTCTGTCCCGTTCCAAATAATAAGCATTCACTTTAATTTCAGTTCTCCCGATATGCTTTCTGTGCTGCCCGCCGCTCTCATTAACACTTTGAGCGAGAGTGTGAAATGGGTAATCTCGAATTAAACGCCTTGCCCGATGTTCTCTTCCATTTGGGGGCCATTTTAACTTCGGGTGCTAAATAGGTGAGCTCGGGTCGGCTGCCTGAAATTAAAATCGGGGCAGGTGTACAACGGGCGGCTGATCCGATGTCGCCCGTTTCA
Source organism: Squalus acanthias (assembly GCA_030390025.1). Classification (NCBI taxonomy): domain Eukaryota; kingdom Metazoa; phylum Chordata; class Chondrichthyes; order Squaliformes; family Squalidae; genus Squalus; species Squalus acanthias. Next base: position 15,226,737 of record CM059449.1, read on the forward strand.
GTCGGTCGCACAAAGTCCAAATCACCCCCAGGAAGTGAGGGGAAGTTTAATCTTATTAGTCTGATCAGAATGGAAGTCAGATAGGTGCCAAACCCCAGCGACCTTCTCTCTATTAATCAGCGGTGACTGGAGAATATGGGAAATACAAACAGAATATTAATAGTCAAAATAATGAAACGGGATAAATGTTACATGTAGCGACATTACAAATTGGATGAAATATTTCCCACTTTGGGTATATCTTGTAAAACCGCCAATACCTCTTTACAAATTGTTTATGATTTTGCTACATCTACGGATCGGAGAAAATAGTCAATGCATTTGCAACCACGTTCCGCGCAGCAAGCAGCGCAACTCTTGCCCTGTGCTGATAACTAGAGGAATGTTGTATCCAGTTAAACTGTTAGTAATAATATGAGTTGAACATATCTCTTTCTCTCTCACACACACACGCGATTGGAACCCATTTCTCTCTCTCTCTTTTCCTATTCCTATCCATCACTTCTTGATTTAACTCGTCTACCCTCCCACTATTTCCAACCTTGATGCTGTCCACCCACGTAACTGAAGTTCCTTATCCCCGAACCATTCTCGTAAATCTTTTCTGCATCCTCTCTAAGGCCTTCACATCCTTCCTAATGTGTGGTGCCCAGAATTGGGCAAAATACTCCAGTTGAGGCCAACCCAGAGTTTTATAATGTATCATCATAACTGCCATGCTTTGTACTCTATGCCTCTATTTATAAACCCCAGTATCCCATATTCTTTGTTAACCGCTTTCCCAATCTTGTGCACATATAACCCCAGGTCTCTCTGTTGAGGCACCCACTTTAGGATCGTAACCTTTAATTTATTTTGCCTCTCCTCGTTCTTCCTCCCGAAATGTATCACTTCGCACTTTCCTACGTTAAATTTCATCTGCCACGAGTGGTGAAGCTCCAATTAACGTATCTTCCACTATCATTAATTGATGTTACTGGGTGTCCATTTTTGTTCGAATAATTTCGGATCAATGTATCCGTACATGAAATACAGCAATCTGTCAATTAACGTTGTACAATTATTATGAATTGAGCCCAGATAGATCGGTCACTGCGGGGAAGGATCTCATTTCCAAGGGTCACACTTTAGACGTTAACTAGTTAGCTGTAAGAAGGGAACTTAGGCGGAAACTGTTCCCCTATAGAGTAAAAGATTTCTGGAACAAGTTACTGGAGACGGCAGTGGGAGTGGGCAGTACAAACAGATTCAAGAGACAACATGTGTGTTTTTAGAAAAAAAGTAGCCTTGACCTGTCAAACAGGGACAGTTTTTTTTTTGACATAATGATCTCATGTGTCTCACAATTTACAAGCTATTGTGAAGAATTTAAATGCTGATTGATCCAGCAATCATTGAGCTACAAACCGGTATTCAGCTGTCATTACATTGGGTCCTTTTCCCGTTTCTCAACGCAACCTTGGGAAATTGCACTCCATAATCAGATTGAACAGAGGTATACATTCGGAACCTTTATGGTGCCAAAATTAGAGGCAATTGTCACTTTATAAAGGTGGATCTGTTGTAGAAGGCGGCTCACCACCACCTTCTCAATGGTAACTTAGGATGGGCAATAAATGCTAGGCGACGCCCACATATCAGGAACGTATTAAAAATATAGAAGGCATGTTTCCTTTTATATGGTGCGGGGATAAAACCGCACAGTGCTCTGGTCAGGTGGCATCTTGAGTATTGTGTTTAGTTCTGGTCACTCAGGCTCAAGGGAGACATGTAAGACCCGGAGGAGAAGTGAACGCTAGCCTGTTCCCTCGTGTTCTAGTGCGAGGTTATGAGAGAAAAAAAAGACTAGAAAAGCTCGGACTCATTAACTTTGTAAAAAGGGACGAACATAGCTGCCTTAACAGAGATATGTAAGGTGCCAAGCATGAAAATCAAGGGATAATGCGAAGTACTATTTTGAGATAACCCACACCTTCAGGTGGTGGGTTGGGCTTTGGGGGAGTAGCCTGAAGCTCGTGTAATCCTATTATTAAAGCACCGCGCCTTGAATAGTCAGATTCTAGTTAGATATATGGCACTTTCAGGATATTAATTGTCGACCAATTGTTCTGGATGTACTTTGAAAGTGATATTGACACACGGACACAATTCAGTACACCGAACTGAAATCTTTTAGTACAGCACATGTACAGCCATTCCAATGCCAAAATATTGGTAAATTCTTAAAACGAACTCTGATCTTTTTTACTCACTGTCAGTTATTATAAGTTGTGTTCCTGTCCCGCTTGCTTTCCCAACCGCCACAATTTCCACCTCGCAGTAATAAATATCTGAGTCCATTTTCGTTAAATTGATGATTTCAAGGAAAGCCATTCTTTCGGCAAATAATTTCGCCCCTGACTTCGTTATCCGGCTCTGATAGAAACGATCCCGAACCGACACTTCCGTGTTTTGTGAGGCCCGACGCCAAACAACTCCTCCGGCAGTACCATTCGCTTCAAAAGTGCAGTTCAGCTGCACCGATCCTCCTTCTGTTGCATTAATGGCATCTGGGGACTGGAACACTCTGATTCCACTCATCAACCCATTGTCTGGAGTATAAATGAAACAATGCAATCTGTCAATAGCTACCTACAGATTTACGGACCAGTAGAGAATTATAGAATGGTTACAGCACAGAAGGAGGCCATTCGGCCCGTCGAGCCCGTGCCGGCTCTCTGCAAGAGCACTTCAGCTAGTCCCACTCCCCCGCCCTTTCCCCTTAGCCCTGCATTTTTTTCCTTCAGGTACTTATCCAACTCCCTTTTGAAAGCCACGATTGAGTCTGCCTCCACCAACCTTTCAGGCAGTGCATTCCAGGTCCTAACCACTCGCTGCGTAAAAAGGTTTTTCTCATGTCGCCTTTGGTTCTTTTGCCAATCGCCTTAAATCTGTGTCCTCTAGTTCTCAACCCTTCCACCAATGGGAACAGTTTCTCTCTATCTACTCTGTCTAGACCTCTCATGATTTTGAACACCTCTGTCATATCTCTTCTCAACCTTCTCTGCTCTAAGGAGAACAACTCCGACTTCTCTAGTCTATCCTCGTAACTGAAGTTCCTCATCCCTGAATCATTCTCGTAAATATTTTCTTCCCCATCTCTGAGGCCTTCACATCGTTCCTAAAGTGCGGTGCCCAGAATTGGACACAATACTCCAGTTGAAGCCGAACCAGTGTTTTGTAAAGGTTCATCATAACTGCCTTGCTTTCGTACTCTATGACTCTATTTATGAAGCCCACTATCCTGTAAGCTTTGTTCACCGCTTTCTCAACCTGCCCTGCCACCTACAATGATTTGTGCACATATACCCCCAGGTCTCTCTGTTCATGCACCCACTTAATGATCGTACCCATTAGTTTATTTTGCCTCTCCTCGTTCTTCCCACCAAAATGTATCACTTCGCACTTTCCTGCGTTGAATGTCATCTGCCACGAGGGGTGAAGCTTAAATTAAAGTATCTTCCACTATCACTAACTGATGTTACTGGGTGTCCATTTTTGTTAGAATGAGTTCGGATCAATTTATCCGTACATGAAATACCGCAACCTGTCAATTAACGTTGTACAATTATTATGAAATGAGCCCAGATAGATCGGTCACTGTGGGGAAGGATGTAATTTCCAAGGGTCATACTTTACACGTTAACTAGTTAGCAGTAAGAAGGGAAGTCAGGCGGAAACTGTTCGCCTTTCGAGGAAGAGATTTGTGGAACAAGTTGCTGGAGACGGCCGTGGGAGTGGGCAGTACAAATAGATTGAAGAGACATACTGGCCCAAAAATTCGTGAGGAAGCCTTCGTGCGAGGGTAAGGCCTCCCCGCGATCTCTCACTCTGCGTTGGCTTTTTCAGTTCCAGCTCGCACGAACTTGATGTTCTGGACAGCTGCTGTGCTGGGCTTGCCTATCCCACCGGCGTAGTTAATTCGTGCGAGCTGTGGGATCACGTGACTCAGTTAGAGGCCAATGGAAGCACACCATCTTCCATTCATAACTTTCACATAAGTGCTGTGAAAGTTATGAATACTATAGCCCCCCAAAAGAACCGCTAAACCTCAATAAAATTAAAAAAAACATCACATTAATAAAATAAGTATAGTTAAATAAATTAACCATTTTAAATAAAAAATTAAATCTTTGAAAAAATTTAAAATCTTTTAAAAAGTTATAAAAATAAACTTACCTGTCTTTAAAGTCTCTAAAAAAGATATACCTGTTAAAAAAAATCAAAATAATACTTAATTCACTACTTACCTTGTTAAAAGTGGGTCTTACTCCTCCTTTTTTTATGTGTAGAATCTTCCGCACTTACCTGCGCGTTGAAACCACTAATTGCACAGCGTGCGCGCAGCCTGTAGCGCGCACGCGGTTCACCTAGGACCCGCCCCCTTTTCCATTCACCAAGTGCCGGTTTTTAGCGCATGCGCAGTGCATGCAGAAAACCGGCAATTGGAGACAGAATAGGCGAGAGTACGCAGTGCGGACTCTCGCGTAGCGGCACAAATTTTTGGGCCAATGTGTGTTTCTGGAGAAAGAAGCATTGATCTGTCAATCAGGGACTGGGTATTTGTGGACACAATGATCTCTTGTGTCCCAGAATTTACAAGCTATTATGAAGAATTTAAAATGCTGATTGATCCATCAATCATTGAGCTACAAACCGGTATTCAGCTGTCATTACATTGGGTCCTTTTCCAGTTTCTCAACGCAACTTTGGGAAATTAAAGTCCATAATCAGATTCAACAGCTTTTTACATTCAGAACCTTTATGGTGCAAAAATTACAGGCAATTGTCACTTTATAAAGGCGGTTCTGCTGTATTTCCACGCACTTGGTTTTCTTTGCAAAACTATTGACATAATATAATCACCACTTCCCAACGCAGTTCTATTTCACCGTCCTACTAGGGGAAGATTTCACTTCTGTCATCTTTAATCATTTAAGACGGAAACCTGTCCTTTATAGTCTGTTAATTGTAAGTATGAAAACTTTGGAAATGTGTTGAATATGAATCGTTTGCTAATGGAATAAATTGTGTCGAACGCAAAGACGTTGAATTGTCGAGTAGAAGGTATAATGTCAGATAATTCCACGTGTAACACAGTCGGTTAGGAGTCCGTGAGGTAATTTATTTCCATAAGTACATTTTAGTAGGCCCTATTAATATGTTAATTTTTAATGCAAATTCACAGCATCTGCATGGAGGAGAACGTTAATGTGTATAATATATATATGTAAAGTTCCCCGAAAGATAAAATACCGTTGAAATGGTGGATTCAACGCAAAGTAACACAGCGAAATAAAATAATTTATTTTACACACTGTAACTTCGTTATATATTAGGTCTGCATAAGGAAACAACCTGCCCAACCAAGTAACCGATATTCTTAATAAATATAGAATTAAACTGTGATCATCAGAAGATAGCGACTCACCGACATGCAAAAGTATGGTCAGTAAATTGAAGAACATCCACATGTGAATAGTTTGCATTTTGATTATTGCTCCGCAGGACACTACGAGCTACCATCTGACCCGCAGCGTCCCAAAGTGCTGTTAAGTGTAACAAACGTCCCACACCAGACGCTGAATTAGATGACGAAACCTTCTGGTGGTTTAACACCACACAGATGAACTCTGCTCACTACGCACGTTTTCCAATTGTAGTCGGATACGTCATATTTTAAGAATATTAAAGATAGAAGCACTACTTTAACATTACACAAGCGGTACATTGAAACAAAGGAATAACGCCTCGCAGTTCAGTTTCATCCTTCACTAATTTCAGTGCGTGTTTACGAACCCGGGGGATTGAAACTCATCTTGCACCTGTTTAAACAATGACAAACATATTAGAATTAAGTCAGAGGGCGCAGAGTTTGTAAATGAGAACTGGCGATAGTACTCGAGTTTGCTTTAAATGGGTAGTGCCTGGCAATTGTCTGAAACATGAACATGAGTTGGCCTCATGTCACGGAATGATGCTGAGCCCAGTTGTGTAAATCCAACAGCATGCCTTTCACGTTCAGAGCGCTTTCGACGGGAACTACATGATCAGTACTTTTTGCTACCTATTCTAGCCCAACCTTTTTTTTTAAAAACGTGTACTTTTAAGAGTTATCTGACCCAAGAAACTGTAATGCTGCAGTAGGACTACCAGAGCCTATACTGGGATAAATCAACACTGTAGTTACAGAAAGGGGAGAGCACCTTGAAAAAGAACAGCAGAGTCTAAGCTCAACTTCCTTTGGGATCGGAAAACGGGCAGTGGCGGATCGGCAGCCTGTGACAAACCCCACCCGATTTACCTTTTCATATCAATGGAAGTTATGATGAACCTTTATAAAACACTAGTTCAGCCACAACTGGAGTATTGTGTCCAATTCTGGGCACTGTACCGAAGGATGGATGTAAAGGCTTTAGAGAGGGTGCAGAAAAGATTAACGAGAATTGTTCCAGTGATGAGGAACTTCAGTTACGTTGATAGACTGGAGAAGCTGGGGTTGATCTCTTTGGAGCAGAGAAGATTGAGAGGAGATTTGATAGAGGTGTTCAAAATCATGAGGGGTCCAGACAGTGTAGATAGAGAGAAACTGTTCCCATTGGCAGAAAGGTCGTGAACCAGAGGACACAGATTTAAGGTGATTGGCACAAGAACCAAAGGCGACATGAGGAAAAACATTTTTACACAGCGAAGGTTAGGATCTGGAATGCACTGCCTGAAAGGGTGGTGGAGGCAGATTCAATCGTGGCTTTGAAAAGGGAATTAGATAAGTACCTGAAGGAAAAAAATATGGCTGGGCTACGGGGAAAGGGCGGGGAGTGGGACTGGCTGAAGTTCTCTTGCAGAGATAGCCGGCACGGGCTCGATGGGCCGAATGGCCTCCTTCTGTGCTTTAACCATTCTATGATTCTATGAGAAGTTTCTTCTGCATTCCCTATTTGATATATCATTGGCCTCTAGTTTTGCTTTAAGGCAAAAGGGGCCTCACACTAAAGCAGTGGAAATATTTGCGAGATGATTCTCTGCAGTTACCCACTCACAGTTCACACCTCACGATCTGTAGCGTTCAGCGATAACCACATTTCCGTCAGTTGTCGATCGCGCCAGAATATATGTCGGACTTCTTCTGCGAGTTTTCAAAACACTCGCTGAGGTTAACAGGTTGGGCTGGGCAGTGAAGCGCTCGGCGCCGGCACAGCTTCAGTCTTGGCACGTAGCTGACCGCAGAGCCGAGTCTACGTGTTGAATGATACCAGGGCCACGAACCTCAATAGCTCGCAGGTCGCTGCAGCCCCTGACAAGCTGTCAGATACTCTGTGCAGAAAGCCCTTACTGTCCTTCTGATTCGCACGTACACAATCTGTACAGACCTTTCTCTCACACACGTGCGCTCATACACGCCCAGTCAGCCCAGCACTGCTGTTGCAGTTAGAGTTATGTAAACATCTATATGTGTGTACACGCAATGTGACAAATTCTTCAATGAAAGCAACGATCGGGAAAGGAAAACTCAATTAGGTAAACTGAAAAGGGAACTCTTGACTTTGTGCGTGTGAAGAAAAATTAAGGAACAGGACCCCTTTAGGATTCAGCTGTGGCTCAGTGGGAAGCACCCGAGTCTCTGAAGGTCGTGGGTTCAAGTCCCACTCCAGAGACTTGAGCACAAAAATCTAGGCTGTAACACTCCAGTGGCAGGACTGAGGGAGCGCCGCACTGTCGGATGTGCCTTCTTTCGGATGAGATGTTAAACCGAGGCCCTGTCTGCTCTCTCAGGTAAAAGATCCCATGACACTTTTTCGAAGAAGAGCAGGGGGAGTTCTCCCCGTGTCCTGGTCAATATTTATCCCTCAATCAACATCACTAAAAAACAGATTAACTGATCATTATCACTTTGCTGTTTGTGGGAGCTTGCTGTGCACAACTTTAGCTGCCGCGTTTCCTACATTGCAACAGTGACTACACTCCAAAAGCTATTTAATTGGCTGTAAAGCGCTTTGGAAAATCCTGAGCTGGTGAAAGGCGCTCTATAAATGCAATTCCTTCTTTTCTTTCTAAACGAGAAAACGCGGATAATACTACAGTGTGATGGAGTTTTCAATTAATTATTCACAGGAATTTTCATGTAAACTATACAGTTAATACTCCAAAGTAGTAATGTTGTGTGGTAATTATTGGCAACAATGTAATGGTGGTTTTAATACTGGGACACTGACTAACTCTAAGGGTGGCCAATTGTCCTTCCTTAGACTGTGACTCTCCAGGGTATGTTTAAGGTCCAGGCGGTAGAATCATAGAATTTCACAGCGCATAAGGAGGCCATTCGGCCCGCCGTGCCTGTGCTGGTTCGTTGAAAGAGCATTCCAATGTAGTCCTATACCCTGGCTATCTCCCCATAACCCTTCAAGTGCATGTCCAATTGCTTTTTGAATGTTCCTTCTGAATCTGATTCCACCACCCTTTCAGGTAGTGCGATCCAGATCTTAACAACCCTCTGTGTGAAGAAGTGTCTCCTCATTTCGCCTCTAATTCTATTGCCAATTATTTTAAATCTATGACCTCTGGTTACCCACCCACTGTTCAGAGGAAACAATTGCTCCCTACTTGCTCTGTCAAATCCCTTCTTATTTTGAATTCCTCTATCAGGTTTCCCCTTATCCTGTTCTGCTCGAAGGAGAACAATCCCATCTTCTCCAATCTCTCCGCAAAACCAAAGTCCCTCATCCCCGGTATCATCCTGGTAAACCTCAACTGCATCCTATCCAGGACCTTGACATCCTTCCTAAAGTGCGGTGCCCAGAATTGTACACAATACACCAGCGGAGGCCTAACCAGTGATTAGTAAAGGCTTAGCTTGACTTCCTTGTTTTTGTATTCAATGCCCCTATTTACAAAGCCAGGTATCCCACAAGCTTTCTTAACTGCCTTGTGAACATGCCCTCCCACCTTCAGATATTTGTGAATATTCACACCCAGGCCCTTCTGCATCTCAAAATAATACCATTTAGTTTACAGCGCCTCTCCATGTTGCTCCTCTCAAAGTGCATCACTTCACACTTAGCCGCATTAAATTGCATCTGAAATGTGCCTGCCCATTTCATCAGGCTATGTCCTCCTGAAATCTGCTGCTATCCCTTTTACTATTTACTACGTTACCATGTATTGCATCATTCACAAATTGCGAAATGGTGATCCCTATAACCAAGTCCAGATCATTTCTATGTAGCAAGAAAAGCAATGATCCTAATGCCGATCACTGGAGAACCCCATTGCATACTTCTCACCATTGACAGAAACATCCACAACTCTCTGCCTCCTATCCTGTGCTCAATTACGTACCCAGGTTACAGGTGAAGCCAAGAATCTACCCCGCGTGTGAGTATCTGCTGCGAACTGTCCTTGAGAGAGAATGCGAGTGTGTGTATGTGTGTGTGTGTGTGTGTGTGTGTGTGAGAGCGAGAGAGAGAGACAGAACCATGTGCGAGAGAGATAACTGCGGTTGTATATACAGCTTGCAATTCATTTTTTTTCCATTCCCTCACATCCGGACTCTGACTCAGGTTCACTCTCCCACTGCATTACTCAAATATTCCTGTCTGTACACGATCTGAATTTCTTTTCTGAAATGATATCACCGCCGACAGGGAGAATGAATTGGGCTGCAGTTACCTGGGCATTCGTTATGTTCTCCGGTAAGCTTATTTCTGACACATCAGGTCCATTCAAGCAGATTTTCAACTTGCCGCCTGAGCGTAAAGCTGGCGTTGCGGTGCGGCCGCCTGTTATTGAAACGGACTGATTTTAATTTCCATTATTTCATACTGACTGTAATGAGATATTGTATGTCTTAATTAGATATTAAAAACCCATAGCGATGTCCTCCTATCTATTTGTTTTCTTATTCATATGTGTATCTGGTTAAATCTTATTCCGATATCCCATATTTGCTGATCACAGCATCAGATTGTGGATTTAACACATTTTATATTCATGACAATCTCACCTTCAATTTAAAAAACATCAGGTTTGTGCAGACATTCTCATAGACGCGAGATTAACCATCTTAATTTCTCAACGCCGTGGTAATGAATTATGTTCTGGTAATATAATCAATCTCGCAGTTAACCAGGTCTCGCCTTAGGGTAACGCTTTTGAGGTTGCTTATTTTGAATTGAGGCATTTAAGTGAAGGGCCCATGGCCCATGGCGTAGGACAGCATCAAGGTTGGAAATAGTGGGAGGGAAGACGAGTTAAATCAAGAAGTGATGGATAGGAATAGGAAAAGAGAGAGAGAGAGAGAGAAATGGGTTCCAATCGTGCGTGTGTGTGTGAGACAGAAAGAGAGACTGAGGTAGACAGAGAGAGATAGAGAGAGCTAACCATGAGAGACGGATCAGCTCTCGGGTTACGAGGTTTATTGTATCTGGTCCAGGAGAGCACAATGTATGTTGCTCCCTGAAGTACATATTGCCCTAGTACTCTGCCTGATAGGGTGGTGGATACAGATTCAATAGTAGTCTTCAAATTGGAATTGGACAAATACTTGAAGGAGAAAAATATTGCAGGGATGGGGGAAAGACTGGGGGAGTGGGACAAACTGGATCGCTCTTCGAAAGAGCTGGCGCAGACTCGATGAGCCGAAAGGCCTCCTTCTCTGCTGTACTATTCTATGATGTGGAGATGCCGGTGTTGGACTGGGGTGGACAAATGTGAGAGGTCGCACAACACCAGGTTATAGTCCAACAGATTTATTTGAAATCACAAGCTTTCGGAGCGCTGCTCCTTCGTCAGGTGAAGTGAAGAGATGCATATAAGCACAGCATATATAGTCAGAGAACACTGCCAGATGATTACAGTTAATCTTTCAAACTGCCCTTTATTACATCGTCAAGCAGAAACTGATAGCCAAGTTCCGCACCCATGAAGGCGGCCTCAACCGGGATCTTGGGTTCATGTCACACTACATGTAACCCCACCCTACGTAGAGTCATCCAGACTCAAGTCGTCGTTGGCTTGTTCTCTTTACACAGATGCGGCCGGACCTGCTGTGATTTCCAGCAAAAAAAGTTTTTTGTTTTCCATACAGACCCCAGCATCTGCCACCTTTGACCCCTTGTGAACCTACCTCATTGTCTTTGATGTAATGTTTTCCTGACTGACCTGTTTGGACACGATCCACAACTTTTATTGCCGTGATTATCTCTCTGCCGAGGTGTGATAAAGGGCAGTTAGAAAGATTAACTGTAATCATCTGGCAATGTTTACTGACTATATATGCTGCGCCTATATGCATCACTTCACTTCACCTGACGAAGGAGCAGTGCTCCGAAAGCTTGTGATTTCAAATAAAGCTGTTGGACTATAACCTGGTACTATTCTATGATTCTATTATATTACATCTAACAAAAAATTCAATATTCTCCATCCACAGCAGTCCTTGGAGTGAATATTTGCAGTGCTGGCTGTGTTGAAATAAACACCCGTTTCCAGGGGGCATGACTTTTTTTTTGTTCAATTCATATTATTTCTAGTAATTTAACTGGATACAATCTTTCTCTAGTTACCAGCATAGGGCAAGAGTTGCGATGCTTGCTGCGCGTAACCAGGTCGCAAATGCATTGATTATTTTCTCTGATCCGTTGTTGTAGCAAAATCATAAACAATTTTTAAAGTGTTATTGGTGGTTTTACAAGATATACCCAAAGTGGGAAATCTTTCATCCAATTAGCAATGGCGCTACATGTAACAAGCTGAGGACATTTAGCCCGTTTCATTATTTTGACTATTAAAATTCTGTTTGAATTTTACATATTCTCCCGTCGCCACTGATTAACAGTGCGAAGGTCGCTGTGGTTTACTACCTATCTGACTTCCAATCTGATCAAATTAAGAAGATTAAACTTCTCCTCACTTGCTGGGGGTGATTTTGAATTTTTCCGACCGACTGAAACGGGCGACATCGGATCAGCCGCCTGTTTAACACCTGCCCCGATTTTAATATCAGGCAGCCGACCCGACCTCGCCCATTCAGCACCCAAAGTTAAAATGATCCCCAAATGGAAGCGATCATCGGGCAAGGCGTTTAATTCGTGATTGCCCATTTCACACTCTCGCTCAAAGTGTCAATGAGAGCGGCGGGCAGCACAGAAAGCATATCGGGAGAACTGAAATTAAAGTGAATGCTTATTATTTGGAACGGGACAGAGGTACTTTGTACCAGATCCATTCTATACTTGACCTAGGAGTACACCTAAAAAACCAAAGGCGCTCCAGTTCCAGCACCAATATCCCTCTAGTTAACCATTTAAACCTCTTCTAGACCCATCTTTTGTTTTCTTTACTTGTCCCATTACCATCTCCTTTTTACTTGTATCACCATCCTTTTGTCATTCGATCTCTCCTGCCATCCACTCTATCACAGACCTTCCCTTTTGTTCTTTTCTCCCTTCCCCCGTTTCCCTGCCACGACACTTGCTTAAGACCTGGTACATCTGCAAACTTTTCCAGTTCTGACGAAAGGTCATGGACCTGAAATGTGTAGGCTTCGCAAATCACCCAGAAACTCGAACAGAACCCTAAGTGAAGTGATTTGAGGTAAAAAGCTCAGTTTTGGACATTTTAAAAGATCAGGGAAGAAAACCCCCTGAGGAAAATGACTTTTTGAATCTTACTGTTAGGAAAGACACCTTTCACAGACACAGACAGGCTGCAAAGGGGCGTGGCCAGGCAGTGGACAGCTTTGGGTATTGGGGCCCAATCAAACTGTCTGGGAATGTGTTTACACTGCATTCCTACCAAGGAGGAAGAGACAAACCCAAAGCCTCACACACACATCGAAATATCAATAAATCCAAGACCTCTTTTGAAATTCCCAGTCCAAACAGGATACCAGAAGCCTGAAATCAATAAAACATTTAGTACCCCGATTTACTTCATCAAAAAACAATAAACCAGGTATCCACAGGACAGATTTACAAGCCCGCCAAAAACCTAGGACAATAGGGACAAGATTTGGTGCGTAGATAAAGGCCTTGCCTGAATGGGGAACAATCGGAAGCCATCGGGACATGTTTAACACCAAGTTAAAGCCATCGAAACTGACAAGCCCGCCAAAACTAAGACAATGGAATAAACAGGGCTCATTTGAAATCTAAAGGAATCCGATTTAGTAAGGGGTTTTGGCGCGAAAAGGACAAAGAGGCTGACAATATAATTGGAGGCCTAAACCCCAAGACTCTCTCTCTCTGGACTCTCTGACAATGCTCTCAACGCTCGCACAGCTCTCTCTCAGCTATGCTCCAGCAAGACACCACAAGCCACGAGGAGGAGGAGGAAAGAAAGCCAACAACTTCACAAACAGACCAACACACAAGAAGAAACCAGAGCGACTGCCTCAGTGACCATCGGACACCACGTGGCAACAAGGGCCTTACGAAACATTTTACCCAAAAGACTCTAAACCCTACTCTCAACTGTCAAGGATTCATTTGGTGAGCATTATCCTGAACTCCTGAAACCAAAACCTAGCTAGATAGTGGGATTTTTGGGAGGGATAAGGTTTTTTTTGTATATTGTATTTCACCCTCGCCTGCACCGTGTGTTTCCCAATCTGTGTTTAAGTATTAAGTGTGTTTTAAGTGTGTATCATTTTTATGTTAATAAAGTCAAAATTCTTTCATCAGGGCCTGTTGTCTACTGCATCTTTGTTCACAACCCCTAAATAAATCAAGTCTAGGAACCAGGGGCGTGAGAGCGATTCGAACCACTCACTGAGTAAGAGGTGAAGGTTGACCCCACTAACACCCCCTAAAAACGTTGACTCTGATTCTTTCTCCACGGATGCTGCCTGGCCTGCTGAGCGTTTCCAGTATTTTTCTGTTTTTATTCCCTCAAGTTAAAGATCATTAATACCATATCGAAAATCTAGGAACAAATATTTGCTTAAAAACCAGCCCATCCACGGCGTGCGTTAAAGCAAAGAAGAGCACTGTATATTATCAATGGTCTGTTTTACCCACTTTCAGCAGTTACTGCTGGAAACATCACCGTAATTCAGAGCCCTCAATCTCTCACCAGAACCGCGGGACAGACAGCGGAGCTGCTCTGTAGATATTAAGGTCCCACAGGAATCGGCAGCTACACGTGGCACCGAGGCACCAAACAGGGAAATGAAGATTCCAATAATACAGCGGAATACAGAGGCAGGGTGTTCAGGGCAAGTGGAGAGGATTTCAGACAGAGTAGACACGCGTCCATTAGAATAACCCAGCTGAAACCGGAAGATACCGGGTTCTATTTCTGCAAAGTGCAGCTCGTGGGATTCGCTGCAGCAGACGGACCCGGGACAACAGTGAGCGTGGAACGTGGTGAATCCAGTAAGTTTGGATTGGTGGAGTTATGCTTACCATGAAATTGCAACGCAATCATATGGGATTTTTCTAGGGTAATATTCGCCGTATAGGTAAATCTCCATTAGATCAATTGGAACTCCCAAACCCCGCGAACTCCACCACCTAGATGTTCAAGAGGCAGTAGGCGCCTGGGGAAACACCACCACCTCAAGTCCCCCGCCAAGTCACACACATCCTGACTTGGACTTGTATCGCTGTTTCTTTCCAAAATCCGGGAACTCCCTCCCTAACAGCACTGCGGGAAAACCTTCACCACACTGATGCAGCGGTTCAAGAAGAAGGCGCCCACCAGCACCTTCTCACGGGTCAACCATAGACGGGCAATAACATGCCCGCCTCGCCAGCGTCGCCCGTATCCCGTGAATCATCTCTTAAAATAATGAATGGAGAAAATATTAATTACATTCAGTTTCTGTATGCAATTTTAGTTAGCACTATAGATAAGTAGTCAACGCAGTTACAGTGTGCGAGGCGATGACTGTGAGCCCAGTAATGAGAGCAACACATAAGGCGTTTTGAAATCCACCGCGTGCCAATATTGGGAATAAACCGGTCAACACGTCTATGATAAGTTAGATTTCACTGTCATCCTGTAATGGATATACTGACGGATATATTTGTGGTGTGAAATCGAATTACAACATTGCGCACCAACCAAATGAAAGATGGGCACGCGGAAGAACACGTTGATCACCCAGTGTAGGGCCGTCCTAATTTCCGGATGTTCGTTTTTGTCATAAGCATCCCATAAATACGAGGGGAAGATTTTCCCGTTCGTGCTTCTGGAACTATTGGACTCCAGCGACTAATGAATTCAGGAAACTGGGCGGGAGGAGCGAACCTCTCGAGATATTAAGGGGAACAGAGATGGTAGATAGAGAGAATTATTTCCGCTGGTTGGGGAGTTTAGGACGAGGGGGCATGTGTTATGAAATTAGGAGCCAGAACTTTCAGAGTGAAATTAGGAAACACTTCTACACACACAAAGGGTGGTTGAAGTTTGGAGCTCTTTTCTCAAACGACAACTGATGCTGGGTCAATTGTTCATTTGAAATCGGTGACTGGTAGATTTTTGTTAACCAAAGGTATTAAGGGATATGGGGCAAGAAGCCGGTATATGGAGTTAGGTCGCAGATCAGCCATGATCTCTTTAATGGTGGAACAGCCTGGAGGGGCTGAATGGCCTCCTCCGGTTCCTATTTTCCTATGTTAACAGAACTCACACAATCCCCACCCCCACCACCCCGCTATTTCAAAGAAAGGAAACTGGCACCAACCCATTAAGCGTCCCTACATTAAAATTCTCCCAGTATTACTTCCAGGGTGGGAATATCTCCAGTTGCCCATTGATGACATTT